>JACGTP010000007.1:3854188-4170322 GCA_023678845.1 Mischocyttarus mexicanus | reverse complement strand
AAAAGAACGTTAACTATTTTTTACAGTATCTTGACGCAACCCATACTAAACTTTGACTTTACCATGACTAAGTTATATTAAAATCTTTCCTGAACTTTGGGCTATCTGCCCATAACTTTGTTTTGCTAATATAACTTGGAAGAAAATTTCTTTAACATCGAAAGAATAAATCTGCATCGAACTTTTTCCCCCGTTAGTTTTCTGTATATTATGACACGAAGAAGATGAAGAAGAAGTACAAGAAAAGGAGGAATAAAAGAAAGAAAAATAAAAAATAAATTACCTCGCAAATGTTCATTCAATCATATTTCAACATCAGGTCATAATAATACTAACTCTATGAAATATATTCGTTCTAACGAAAGCAATTCGTAAAAGAGATTAATCCAATCGAGTTCTTTTTTTTCTACAGATCACATACCCTATTACAACGTTAATCTCCCCTAGTCTATATAATCGGGAAAGATCAATCAAATATAAGAGAGAAAAAAAGAGAGAGAGAGAGAAAGAAAAAAGGTAAAAAAAAAAGAATGAACCCATGTCCGACTATGCGCGTGAGGAAAAAAAAAGAAATGAAGATTAGAGTCGGATAGAGAAGAGTAGGAGGAGGATGGATATCAAAAGAAATCTCCGATAAAACGAGAAAATCATGTTGACACGTGGAGAGATTTATGTTCGGGAAAAGGGCTTGACGGATGAGAGGAGGGGAAGGATTGGAGAGAAGCAAGAAAAAGAAAGGGAAAATTTAAGGAAAAGAAAACAGACAAAAAAGTGGACATTAAATTCATAGGTACGAGGGGGAAAGAGATGAAAACGTGTCAGGTGTTTTATGGTATGGGTATGGGTATGGGTATGGGTATGGTACGGTGACAACATAGTGTTGTACGGTACGATATGCTGTGGTGCCGAATGATGTGGTGTAGTGCGTCGTGGCATGGTGTAGAGAGGGTTTGGTAGGAAGTGATTTGGTAGGGTGGCAGTATGGTATGGTATGGTATGGTATGGGGTGTGGTACGTAACCCGTCGCAAAGCAAGATTAATGGATTTTACCTTATTGGGTAATGTTGCGGCCACGTGAGGTGGAGGAAACTGTAGCAGTCGGATAGATCGTCGTGGTAGCAACGTCAACGAGGTTGACGCCGAGTAAACGGCGTTTCACCTGAGAAAGGTGAACCGCCGAGGCTTCTTCAATACACTTTGAGGATTTTCCTCAGATTTGATAGAATATTTTATATTATAAGTCGCCATCAGGAAGATCTTGATAATAATTCTTTCCTTTCTTCCCGTTGTCGTATTTCCTCCATCTGTGGAAGGATCCACCAATCTCGTTGATGACAATGAATTCGAATATTTTTTCGGATTTCCCAACACCACACTTCCTTGCTTCACTTTTCCCTTCTGTTTTTTTTTTTCTATTTGTTTTGTTTTGATTTTCTTTTCTTTCTTTATTTTCTATCTTCGACAAATACCTCGTTCGATATTAGCCGCCCCTTTGTCTTCCTCCTCCTCCTTCTCTTTCCTTCGAGAGGACGATGCCAATCTGTTGACATAGAAAAAGAAAACATAAACTAAGTAAGTTCAAACTGAAATAGTGAAATAAAGTATTAGATACTTGGATTTATTATCTAAGACCCGAATATAAGAGAACGACGATTTATAGGGTATTTTCGGTAAATTCTATTCGTTCCTTGCTTTTTATTTTCCTCTTCTTCTTCTTTTTCTTCTAAAGAAAGAAAAAAAAACAACAACGAAGAAGACCGATACGAGAAAATAGTACGAGAGTGAGAGTAACAGAATGGAAAAGAAAAAAAAAGGGTAGAACTTTTCTGAACGTGTATTTTACTTCTTCAAGATTTATCGCAAAAAGAACAGATTTCTTCTCTTTTCGGTGCTGAAGCATCTTTTCGAATTAACACCTACCCTTTTTTCGTTTCAATTAAAAAGATTTTTCAACTTTTTAATCAAAAGCTTACTCCCACTTCTCCTTTTTTTTTTATTTCATTTTTTTCCCCATTAATTTCGAGATTTGAAAATGTCGAGATTTTTAAAATAAATTTATCACATTGTTCTATCGTTAGGAAAGAATTTTTAGTTGCAATAAATAGAGAATAAAAAGAGAGAGAGAGAGAGAGAGAAAAAAACATTGTCCTAGTTAAAAACTTATGGGAAAAAAAAAAATTTCAAGTAGCATATTTCCCCGGTGTGCTGTCTTATCTCAGACATAACTGGTCGCTGGTTTCATGTTTGCGGGGTCAAAGGGGAAAAAAATTTTATGGGTAAAAAAAAAATGACTTTTCACTGTCCTCCTACACGCTACATTTACACATACGAGGGGGAAAGTATTTATATACATGAACTCACTCTTCTCTCCCTCCTCCTTCTCTTCCTCCTCTTCCTCCTACTCTTGCTTTTTATTATTTACCTTCGAAAGGATCCAGATAAGTTCGACCTAAAAGATTTTTGCTGCTTATACAAACAGACCCTTGTTAAAACATCGAAATAAAAATGGGAGAGAGAGAATGAAAGATAGAGAGTTAGAGAATAAGTTGGTCCAGCTGATCAAATGATTACTTTTTTGTGATATTATGACAAATATAGTAACCACAGGATGTTTTCTTATGTGTATAAATATCTGATTACAAAAATTTAAGCTAAATATCTTACACCACATTTTTTCTTTCTATTTGATCAGTATTATTATTAACTAATGGTAATTTTATTATATCACGATGTATACAGTTTGCTTAAAATCTCATCTAATTTATGCTAATCAGTAAATCAGAAACACTAACGTTACGCGTGTTTATTGATGTTGAGATATGCATTGTGATTTTAGATATTGAGAGAGAGAGAGAGAGAGAGAGAGAGAGAGTATTCAGAATTCCTATGTAATACATACATATACGTATCACGAAACCAATTGTATGATGCGATACGATACGTTACGATAGCACACAAACACCATAAATCGATATCAATGTACGTTTCTAATTAATTACACCGTATATGTCATGCTTAAATTTAATATTGCAATAAAATTGCAGTTCAATATTGGCAGACACTCTAACGCAACCTAAACATTTTTAGCGTCCAATCCGATATCCAGGGACTTCCTTCCCCCAGGACTTCAAATGAAAAAGCTTTACTCGAGATAAACTGTGTGTAATATTTTCTTTCATTTCACTTAGTCCAATTTTCTTGTTGTTTTTGTTATTAATATAATTAAAAACTGAGCTAACTTGCATCAACGGTTAGATAAAAAATGATAAAAAAATATTTTCTTGAGAAATTAATATCAATTAAATTTATATCTGTAAATGTGTGTGTGTATGTGTCTGTGTGTGTGCATTTAAATAATTTTTTTTCATGAAAAATAAAATAATACACGTAGAATATAAATTGTCGTTACAAATAAAAATAAATGTGCATACGTATATGTATTTGTAGACAGATAGACGAATTAAGGTTACTCGATTATTTTTTATAAAAATAATATAATAAAAGTTTATTTATTTTATATTTATATTTATATCTGTATAAATAATTTTTATTTCTTGATGAAAAGAAATGTATAATATAATATATACAATGGAAGCTTGCTTGTTAATAATCGACTCGTATAAGTTATCTCGAGTACACGAAGTCCAAAAGGTTAATAACAGCCATTATCTATCCACTATGATTTAAGAGTATATAGCTAGGTATATTATTTTATTTTTTTTTTTTTCATACGTCATTAAGGTCGCATTCAGTCTTCTGTAATATAAAAAGAAAGAAAAGAAAATAGAAAATCTACGCATGAAGTATATAAAAGTGAACAAATAAATGGACCTACGTAGAAAACCGATTGCAAACATGTTGCAATAATAATCTCAAAAAAAGCAATCGTACTTTTATTATTTCCATATAGTTCATAATATTTCGATTAAAATGATCGACAGATTTTTATATCAATTAATATAAAATTGCAAAATCTTATAAAATAACAAATACATAATATATAAAAATAGAAATAATTGAAGCCATAATAAAAGAATTCTGAAATATATTATCAATAATCTATACCACGGATTAGAAAACTTGGCATAAGCTTAAGGTTCTGTTTTAGGGTAGTCGACGACCACCAGTTGCAAACATGCCACAGTTACGATCAACAGGAATGCAAGAGTTACTACGTTTAACTTCATTTTCTTTGCCAACTCAAACGATCATCTCGATCTATACTGTTTTATTATATTATCACGAAAAATTGATAGGTTCGATAAATAAACCAAAAAAAAGAGGAGAAAATATTAAAAATTTTGTTAATTCAACTGTAACAACCGATATTAAACTTTTTGATTGATCGATGGAAATAATTAATGATGAGCTTTATTAAACGATTTTCGTTTCATTTCTAACTGAATGTAATGATTTATCTAGAATTAATTGGACTAATTTCCTGTATAATTTGATATTAACTTTTAAGGCAATTAATTACCATTCAATATATACATTCGGATTTATATTATATTATATAATTACGGATTAGTTTAACTATAGAACAATCAATGATATAAACCAGTACGCGTTATTTGAAAGGAGAACACAAAATCGAATACAAAGGAACGTTCCAGAGATAGAAATTTCTAAAAATATATTTTATTATGGAAAAATATAATAAAACGGTTAGGTAAAAACGCAAGGTTCAATTTAACGAACTTATAATCTCTAACTCGTGAGTAATTTTCATCACTTTCGCACGTTTTGACAATAAAATTTCGAAATAATGAAACGCAAAAGGATGATAAGCAATATACTAAAAAGTGATTTTAGTATAAAGATAATACACACGTGAATAATACTAATAATATTATAGTTTTTGAATAATATAATGTTTTATCGCGAATAGTGCATGTGGTGAACTAGAAATATTGATAAATTGATCGTAAACATTTAACGACTTCCTATTTTTTTTCGTATAAATAGGCTGAGTTTGAACCATTCTAGTATCAATCGAAGCAACATGAAGTTCAATATAGTAGCATTTCTATTTACAATCATTGCCTCAATGGCATGCTTGCAATTAGCTATTGCAGCACCAGAGGCATCTCCTGAAGCACTCGCTGAATCTCTTTCTGGCCCTAATCCTAATCCAACGGCTAATGCAGATCCATCAGCCGAACCAATTCTTGTAAGTATACTTTTTCAATAATAATATCAAATTCAACATTTCTTTTTATAAAAAAAGTTTATGATTTGTTTTATAATTCTTAATTTAACCCCAGCCGTTTTTAAGTTAGTTTCACAATTATTTATTTCCATCGAACAAAACTTCATAGATTTTTTGGGGTAGGTTTTTGATATTATTGTAAAGAATATATATATATTTTTTTTATTATAATATCAGGCAACCAAAAATTAATTAGGGCAGTTTTAATTAATAGAGATAAATTATTGACATCAATCCATAATAGAAATGATACGAATATTATTGATTACGTACTTATTTTTATTTCGTTAAAATGAAATATTGTTTAAGTTTTTCTTTAATTTCCAAAAGAAAAAGTTTATTATATTTAGTCATTTGCAGAAATATTAGCTATGAAACTTTCATTATTTTGCGTACAAAATACTAATCACTTGGAAGTATATAATAATTTCACCATTCTTAACGGGAAGAAATATATTTTTGTTTGTTTATTTATTTAATAATATTTTAATCTTCTTCTTTTTCATTTGCAGGGAACCATCCTTGGTCTTTTGAAAGGTTTGGGCTAAAAAGTGAATGGATTATGTCAAATGATAAGTCACTGGGATTACACAATATGTGAATAAATAAATATAACAATGGAACATTAATTTTATTTTGTTATTAATAATTTCCTTATACTATTCCTCCCAAAATTTGTTTTAATTAATATCGAATAAGAGTTAATGATTGTTAATTGACAAAAAGTTACGATTTTTGGTCATTAAATAACATAAAAAGGAAAAAAATTAATACATCCATGTTTCATGGTCTAAAAAAAAAAAATCTTGATTCGTTTTTGAGTTTATCAATAAGAAGTTATTATTCCAAACATTCGAGAGGTAAAGAAGAGAATTTTTCATTATCGACTCATCATCCCCGCCTATACTCTTATTTCAAGTTCCACATCTAAAGAAATTATATTTACCACTCACGTGAAAATGAAAAAAGTTCCTTCGGAGAAATAGTATCTTTCTATTTCGTTTGTTGCATTTCGATGAGAGAGAGACACCTTCTTGTATGTATCAACGAAAGATCCTATTTGTATGCCGATGAAAGGTGCATAGTGGTGTTATGCATAAGAAACTTTACAAACTTCCAAATGATTTATGTTTTCTTTTTTTTCGATTTTGAATAGATATATAGTAAAATATCGAATAAACGTCAACAGCGAATTGCTTTTGCATTCTTTCTGAAAATCCCCTATATTAATCGATTTAACCATTGTTCAAATAAATTCTACGTTACCAATTCTACCTATATCTACAATTCTTTTTTCCCTTTACAGAGAAAAAAAAATAGAGAGAGAGAGAAAAAAAAACAATATACAACGAATTTATTTTCAAATATTCATACACAACAGATATATACCACCTATCAACTGTAGAACAAAATATCGATACGATAAAAAAAAATAACTAATATTTTCTGCGTTATTTTTTTTCTATGTCCTCTTTCTCTTTTTTTTTCAAAAAGGAACAAAAAATAACCAACGAATTTATTTACAAATATTCATACGACAGATGCATGTGTATTCACTAAACCAAAAAAAGAAAAGAACAAAACCAAATGTCGGTGATGGAGGAAGGGAGGAGGAGGTATTGAGGAATAGAACAAATGATCGATTTTAAATTAACCACAAAATTGATTATATTTTAAAGATTAAATGAATTAATTGCAATATACGCGACATTATCCTATTCCTATCTATATCTCTCTCGTATTATATTTGTCTCTCTTTTTTTATATTTATATATAAAATTTCTCATAATTATGTCATTTCGCGTTATATCCCGAGGATTATAAGATAGTAGAATTTTTTGATCGCATTATGGGAAAAATCCAAGTAATCGAGGAACGCGTTCTATATGCTATAAGTTTTGAACACTTTATTTTCTCCATTTTTCTTCTTCTTTTTTTACCTTTTCGTTATATCGTGGCTTTTTGCAACGAGTAATATATTGGGCTATGTTCCTCTCCTTTTTTCTCTCCCTCTCCTCTCTCCTCTCACTTCTCTCTTTTCTTTTCTTTACTACTTTTATCACTCTTCCTACATACTCCTACATATATACACTTACAGACAAATACATACAACCTACATACACCTACATTCTCGTTATTCCCGTTTTTCGCGATGACGGTGAAGGCTTTCATAAAATCGCGGTTAAATCTCATCAGTTCGCAGCTGTTGCTATCTCTCTCTTTCTCTCTCCTCTCTCCTCTCTCACCCTTTTTTTTTCCCTATCTTTTTTCTCGCTTCACCATATTCTTTTTCTTGGTGATGTCCGCAACAATCGCTGAGACAGGAAAAAAGTACAAAAAAAACCATGAGAGAAAATGAGAGAGAGAGAGAGAGAAAGCTTGACGTAAAGTTCGTGGCAAGTTGGTCCAAGAAAAAAGTTTTTACATTACTTTCCTAAACTTTCGATTCACTCACCGTGATAAAGTGTATTTATTAACCCTGAGTAAAGGGAAAGGGATATAAAATATTGAAAGAACATGATTTAGAGGGATTTAACGAAAACATGATTTTAAAAAAAGCAAATCTTGATGTACCGAATAATATACTCGTCGAGATATAAAGCATGTCTCGAATAATAATAATATGTATAACGAGGTTCGTTAGTTTCGTTAAAAGATTTTTAAAAATTTTTTTCAATATTATGTAAAATCACATGAACTATAATATAATATTATAATTTTTAATTAATACCGAGGAAATATATTGAAAAATATCGAATCAATAAATAAATAAGAGAACTTATAATTTCGAGTCGTTGTATATGGGGGAAAAAAGGAAAACAAACTGTTGTTTTCTTTTTTAAAGAAAATCAAATGCAAAAAAAATGGAAATCTAGAAAAATATTATCGTTATCAAAGGTTAATGTAAAAAAATATTCCATGAGAGGATTGCAAAGTAAACAGTTAGAAGGTACTCGTGCGTTAGATCAGTAAGTTAGATCGATTTGATGTCCACAGGTGTTCCAATCGGTAGTGATTTGATGTTGGGTTCACCTTCGCCCGCTTTAGTTCGCCTTCGTCTACCTTCGTTTGCCTTCGATCGCGAGGATCAAAAGGGTCGAAGCGATGGGAACGAGGACGATGATGAAAGAGGGCTACCGACAAGAGGAGGAGTCAGAGATGTAATATGTGGAGCGGTCGATAGGATAGTGTGGTCTATATATATATACACAATTCAACACCATGGAATATCATCGATTTTTTTTACGTCCTTGCTATTGGCTATAAAAAAGAATTTTGTTTTTTTCCATAGTAACAAGTTTTACACAGTAGATTATTTTTTTAAAATATTATAAATAGAATAGATGTTCTGTAATTTTGTAAGTATTGTGTCCCTTCTCGTCTAAATAAAAATATAAAGGATTAAAATAAAACATGTTTTTATATACGTTTTAATTGGGTTAAAAAAGAAGAATAATATATATTGTGTTGTATTATTTTTCAAACATCATAGTCGATGATAACGCAATGAGAAGGAACAGCTAATGTCCTTGGACAAACAGGGGCATTAAATGTTAACGATGGAGCCGCGACAAGGTAATTTGATCGAGCGTAATTCTATTATCGATCACGATGATGAAACGCTAATGGTCGAAGCATTCTCGACACGTTTTTAAAAAGTTCCTAAACGTGACTTTCCTTTTACGCGATATATTTCCAAAATAATGTCATATTTCATAGCATGCATACATTCGAATATATTTTCTTTAACAAATGTATTATACATACTCATACACTTACACAACAATCATTTATTTAAAAAAAAAACATTGATCAAATTAAATATAAGCGTAAATAAAAATGATTTAAGAAAAAGAAGATTTAAAAAAATATCTAAAAATAGAGATATGCAAGACATAGTAAATTTTGGAATTGAGTAGGATATCAAGGATGATTCGCGGACATCGGTTATTGACGTTATTACTCGAGATTGTGGCTCTATCGAAACCCTATTACCGGTCGAACTCCATTACCTTGTTCATTCGAATAGCTAACTAAATGTGCAAATCAGTCGCGTACAACCCAAAATCTCATTCGATTTACGAACGAATACGTTAATAAACGTCATTTACGTCAAATAATCATAGGAAAAGAAGAAAAAAAGAAAAGAATCACAATCAACATATTTATCGTGGCCTATTGGGGGGATCGTTTACGCATCCCATCAATAAAATCTATTAAATTTCATTTCATATTTCTCCATGACACATTTACACCTTTTTGTTATTCTAAATAAGAAAATTTGAAAGAATTCTCATTAATCCAAACGAATGATCTACCAACCTAAAACGATAATAATACGAAAAAGAAAGAAAAGAAGTCGAGAATGGGAGGGAATAAACGAATAATTGAAGGAAAAATGAGATAAAAATTAAAATGGAAACAGAAGAGTACTTATGTATTCTACATTTTTTTTTTTACTAACATATTATCATGAACGTAAAGGTAAAATTCGCAAAAAGGAGGAGGAGTAGGGTGGATGGTGATGGGGGTGGAGTGGTATCGGTGTTCGTCACGCGACACTGAAACAAAGATTAATCTCCGTACTTCGGAATGTGTCGTGACGATGTTATTCACGTGTTCGTGCGTGTGTGTGTATATACGTTAACTCTTGGTTAATTTAGTAATGGGTTGAGCAAGAAGAGGTTTTGAAGCAGACCAAGCGTAGTTAAACTCAAAGATATATGCTACCGAAACAGTAGAATAGTGTATATGTATATATATACTACACAAATAAACATACCATATACAGCAGATCAGGCGTTCGATGGGTGTAATTATGCAACTAGGTATATGTAATTATTTATATCGTGTTTTAGTACTGGAACAAACAAAAATTTCTTATTTTTTCACCCTTTTTCCAGCCAGCTAGGTAACTAACTAACTAACAACAACAACAACAACAACAACAAATAAAAGGATGCTTTTGAGGATTACGAGTATATACGTAACCACCGAGGACAGTTACTCTATACAAATAAACAAATAAAATATATAGTATAGTTATCTATTTTGCCTGAGCATTCCGTCGCATTAATTGTAAGTCGCGAGGCGTCGCTTTGACGTCTTAATTAAACATCCTACCATGCTTTCTCTTCTTCTATTACTTCCACCTTCCAGCGCCCACCGCCCACAAGCACCTAGTAGTAACTCCTCCTACCCCAATCTGAATCTTCCATCCACATCCCAACCTAGCTACTGTTCCTTTCGAGTAGCATTGCGTGACGGTTAATTAAACGACCGGTGGCTTTTCCAGGCCATACGACGTAACCAAGACGTAGATACGATCTCGAATAGAGGAGAAAGAAAATGAGAAAAAGCATCTGTAAGCTATTTTCCTTCCTTCCTTCCGACCTTACCTTCGTACTATTTCTTTTTTCTTTTCTTCTCTTTTCTGTTCTGTTCTGATCTTTTTATTTTTTTTTCTTCCTTGCAACCCTCCCAACATTTCAAATCCCTCATACCAACCCCGACTCCGCTTCCTTTGTTCTTTGAGAAAAATATGTCGACGACGTGAAGGAAAAATGATCTTTAAAATAGTTTTGTTGCTAACGCGTAATCGAAGAAACGTCACACGTTATATCGTTCCTTCGTTCGTCTTACTAGTTTGTATATGTGAATAATCTGTGTGGAATGTGTGTGTGTGTGCGTGTATTCTGCTGCTGCGACAAATAATAGATTCGGAGCGCAACCCTTTGTTCCACTTTCCACTTGGTGCCACACCCTGGAAGCAGGAAGTCTTCGAGATCGATGTCACGGTGGTGCGCGATTCTATGTGTGTACACCTTCACCCTCTTCTCTTCTCTTCTCTCTTCTCTCTCTCTCTCTCTTCCTGACTACATTTCTCTCTTTCTCTCTGTAATCTTTACTAACGCTCTTTGAATAAACTTTCTAAGCTACGAATTCTCAATAAACGTGAGAGAAGTTATTCTTTGAAATCGGTTCATCTTTAAACTCTTTGCTATAATACATTCCATTGGAATCTATTTAGTTTTCATTTTATGATAATAGAAATGGATATAAGCTCAACTAATGAGTTTAGTTTCATAGGCTTTTCGCACTATCTTAATCTATGTAAACGTATACACCTATGTCTTTTATAAATAATGAAAATGAATAGACAAACATTATGTATCATTTTGAACGATTTTCTTTTTGATATATTTATAATATCTATGATGTAAAACGTTTAATAATTCTACTATAAAATATTTTTAATATTACAATATATATTTGCTTAAAAAAAAATAAGAATCGATCTTTCTGTAATGATATTCTTAATTAAACTATTGGCGATCTTGTAAATACGTTTCGTGAAAATATTAATATTGATACACGTAACTACACGTAACTACACGATATTAAAATTCATGATAAAATATATACATATGTGTGCGTGTGTGTGTCAAATTTATTCAATAAAGAACATTTTGTCAGAAGATGGATATTATTGAACGGTGAAATAATTAAAAAAAAAAAAAAGAATAAAGTCACGTGGTTTGTTTGAAACATACCAATGATTAACCCATTATTTTGAATGAAAAAGGACACCATTGTCGAGTGCATCCTCGATGAAACGTATCAAAGGATCGATCGAAATGGTTAAAGTACACGTGACGAGCAGTGTTAGCGTATTCATCCCTCTCGAATTATTAAACGACGGGTATTCGCTGTTTCGTTTAAATCGAGGGAATTTTCATTATTTTCTCTTCTTGTATTTTTTTTTAACTTTCCTATCTCTCTCTCTCTCTCTAACTTTTTCTTTTAGTGAGGACAATCAATGTCAGCTGTTCGTACTGTCGGTTTAATCAGGATAATGGGCAACTATTCGTCAACAGTTTAATTTCCAGGAAGGTCCTCCTCCTTTCGACTATATGCGATATATACGTCAGCGTGTTGTTAATCCTCGTAGCAACTATCCGTCCACCGACCAAATGGCTTTTGTGCGTGTCAATTGGACCGTGCTTCTGTACCAGAGCGTGTTCACAGTTAGGAAACTCGATCTGATGCCCATTGTTCTATCACTCCTTTTCTCTTTCTCTTTCTACCTTATATAGGCCTATTACATATATATATTATAAGAGATAAAAAGAGAGATAGAGATGGATAGATAGATTGATAGATACATAGAATGAGATTTAACCATTGTTAACAAAAATAATATATATATTTTTTTCTTTCAATATGTTACGTAACATTTTTTTTCTCTCTTCGTCGTATTCGTTCTCTTTCGCAAGAGAATTTATTATTATTATTATTTTTTTGTTGTTCTATGTTCTTATGAAACCTTATATGGATTAGTTTTTACACGAGATAAATGATATCTAACGTTATGAAAAATAAAATAATATGTAGAAGGAAAAATAAGAAAAGAAAGAGAGAGAGAGAGAGAGAGAGAGGTAAAAAGAGAGAAAAGAAAAGATAAGTAAAGGAAAATAGATTGACTGGCGAAAAGATTCAAATATGTCAACGTAATAATCGTAAAAGTGATTTTCTTCTCTGATATCTTTATATTATTAACGTTGAAATGAAAAGAAAATAATACTCTTGCGACGTTTAAATGACAGGAAGGAGAGAGAAAAATTTCTTGAAAAATATATCTACAATGTTTCAGTTTCTCTTTCTATTTTAATAATTGATTAATATTTTATTAAACACAAATGGTTGATAATTGTAATAAAACAAAATACGTATTGTACATTTAATTATAAATATTAATCAAATAAAAAACTAACAATTTTTTTAAATCAATTTAATGTATATTTCTATTTTATTTAAAAATACTCATTCAATAAATTAACAACCATTTTCTTTTCTAGTTTCGAAATAAAGCGTAAGAAAGAGGAGGAACTGAAGAAGGTGGAGGAAAGGGGAAGACAACTCCTCCCCCGTTAACGAGTCTTAAGTTGATTTTTACAAATTTCTTTTCCTGTATCCTACCCTTATCTACTTTCTTCTCTCTTTCTTTCCCGTTTCTTTTTAAATTTTATTTTTATAAAAATGTACGCTTTTTCTTCCTACAAAAAGAAAATCTACAGCATCTTAATTAGTTGTTTGTTCAACGAGACGATATTCATGATCATGGTTAATTACTTTATGTACCAGAAAACCAATGTAAACTCTTACAAGTATATATTTAAAAAAATATTCCTCCTAAGTTTTTATATTTAAAAAAAAATTCAGAAATAAATAAACGTTGTTTCCTTTTAACCATGTTTTTCTTATTCTTTTCCTTCCATTTTTCTTTTCGTTTCTTGTTTCGAAGAAACCTATTCGTACCCCATTTTGTGTTTGAATATATCGATTCCGACAAAGGACACCCCCTCAATTGTCAATGGAATAAATTATATCAAAAAAGGGAGTCTTTTTTCTCTCTTTCTCTCGCTATATATCCTTCTCATTCATTTTTTGAAACGATATCTTTGTGGGGTTGTAAACGACGAGTCTTGGAACTGATCCTTCTAAATCTCATACTTAGAAATAATAAGGAAAATTTCTTCGACGCATGAATCATATCGTTGTTTCGAATACTATGTTTTAAAATCATTGTAAAGAATAAATCAGAGAAAATATTCATTATTGAAAACATTGCAAATGAAAGAATATCGATTTAAATATAATTTTTTTTTTTTTCGAAAGAGAGAGACTTTTAATATCGAATTAATTTCAGTTTTAAATTTGTTATTAAATTTTCTCAAAGACATTTATACTTTTATAATATATATTATTAGATCTACCTACTATATGCTTACGTGTCGAAAATTATTGTCATAGAAACGGACAGAACTTTCCGGTAGATCTAATATATTCAAAGAAATAATTAAAAATTCAAGAAAAAGAAAATAATTAGAAAATAATTATTCTATTTCCTAGGGAACTTTTTCATACCAATTTTGGAAAAATTTGTTTTTGACCAATCCGGAAACTTTTGAACCTGTCCTCTATAATAATCGATCAAGTTATTATCGTTGAAAAGGGAAAACGGGGGAATAATTTATCTTAATTTTACATGTAAAATAAGGCACATGCTTGCATAGATACACAAGTACGCATACATATACACATAAAATGTACACGCACGCACATACGTACGTCAAGCACACGGTACCCGTGGGACTTTGCGTGTAAACACGTAGATTAGATTAGCGAAGAAGAGACTCCCTTCTCCTCCACTCCACTCCTAACCTATTCTTCCACTCCCTGGAGGTATACATATGTTGAGAGAAACACGATATTCGATTTAACATTTATAACGTGCAAAGCTTGCTTCTCTTCTCGTTTTATACACTCTAATGACTTCCTTTAATGCATTTCTATTTTTCATTTTTATCCTTTATTAAGAAAATTATATAAATCATTTAAATCATTAACTCCGTACTGAATCCATACTGAATTTCTGGTATCTATTTAAATAATAAATCAAACATTTATATCTGCGTATCGCTGTGATTATTTTTTTATATATATATATTTTTTCCCCTTTAAATTTAATAATAATTAAATGAAATATTTTCCGGTAGGAATGAAAGTACGGAATATATGACAAATTGCGTGAAAATTGTGTGAAAATTGGTCGTTTAGGTTTTGATATGATAGAAAGTACAGAAAATATGAGAAAAGTAATGGCTCGATCTAAATTTCAATTTATATTCATAATCTCATCGGTTGTACGTAATTGTTTTTATTTTTTGCGAAAGTAAAAATAATAAAATAATATGATGTGAGAGAAAGAAAAAGAAAGAGAGAGAGAGAAAATTGAGAAAGAAAGGAAAAGGGTCAATTTCAAGCTTACCACGATGCGTTTGAAATTTCTTTTTAAAATACTCTCTCTTCGCATATACGAGTATACAGCTACTGTGTGTAAGTGAGTAAGCTTGTGAGTGAATATGCGTGTGTGTGTGTGTGTTTGTAACAGAGAAAGCAGCTTGAGGCATTTCTTCTATAACGGGGGGATTCAATGGTCAACAAACAGACTATAAATGTGAAGCGTATGCGTAAAGAGAGAAAGAAAAAGATAGAGAGATACGTCGCGACACCTGATAGCGAAAAAAAGGGTATGGTTTATCTTGAAAAAGGGAAAGAACCCTTAACGAAGAACATTTCAATTTTTAATGGTCATTTTCATTATCTTTTCGCTTCAAAATTTACTCGGTCAGTATTATTCAAACGTCCTTTTCTTTTTATCAGTGTTTTAAATATATGGTCAAGATTAACAATCAAATATGAATTTTTCATATACGTTTAGTAATTATTACATAAAAACATTATATACATTTTAAATGAATTTAAATAATATCAAATGTATAAGTTTATAATATTGATTAATTTGTTATTAGTACTCGTAAAAGAATATTAGTATAAATAATTGTATGGATATGCAACTCTAATAAAATTTCAACAAATTAATTATCATATTTATTTTGAATAAAATATTCATATATATATCGAGCATTTATTTTACCAAAAAAGGGAAAATCAAACTGACCAAGTAAATGGAAGCATGTATTATTATTACTATTATTATTGTTGTTGTTGTTATTATTCAATTGGTTTCAACAAAAATATTCAGCATGGTCGACATTTTCTGCATCGGTCCAATTTCGTAGAGGTTTTGCTTTTCGGTGAATAACGGTGATTCAAAACATACGTTATTGTGATAAAACAATAACGTGGAGAAAAAAAAATTGAAAAAGGTATTGGTTTTCGTATGTATATAACTGGTAGATGTATGTAGATAGATAGATATTTTCAATACAAAAATATGTATGTATGTTCGATCGAAAAACAACATCCATTTCCACTCACCGTTTTAACGATAATCCCGGATCCGTCAACATCGTTTTTTCATTTTCTGCATAGCCTTCTACTTGTCCAGTCTGTGAAACAGAGAAAAAGAAAATAGATAAAGATTTTTTCCTGAAGATTATTTGTAATTTGATCATGGAAAGAACAAAAATATAGAAAATGAAATTAAATATAAAATGATAAATTAAATATTTTCATATAAACGCGAGAAGGATATCAACGAAAGAGTTTATTTTTCTAGTATTAATTAATTAATTTCAGCAATTAATAATTATTCAAGAAATAAACGGGTTGGATTACAAAAGCTCTCATTATTGGTATATTAATCAAATAATAATAATAATAATTATTATTATTATTAAGATACACGAAGAAGAGAGAGTAATAATAATTAACTCGAAGCGAAGTTGTTTAGTTTCTATTTCACAATCAAATTATAAAATTACTAGTCTATTAAAGTTTGTTTTTTATTATTTATAAATAATTAATTTTAATAGAGTTTACGTGGAGCATAAGGAAAAACTTAATTGATTTTTCAAGTAACCCAAGGAAGAACTTTTCCCTCGTCGTTTTTGCGATATATTTCTAACGAGTTTGAACGGAAATATTATTTATTAGCCGACAAGGTTGTAAATGAAGATGGATAGAAATTAAAAAAAATGAAGATAAAAAGAAAAAACTTAAAAGGATTTTAATTTATTTTATACTCGAGATATTCGATATAATTCATTATCGGTTTAGTTAAACAAGAGTAGAGAATAATTCGTGCGAGAAACTTCAACGTTAACAACAAACTTTAGTTTAGTTCCACATCCCTATCCGAGACAAGTTTGGACGTACTTTAATCGTTAAATCTTCGCACGCGTGCTTCCTACCACGTACCGAGGTATTTTCAAAGTCAAACTATAGAAGATGAGTATAAACGTTAAACGAGAACATTGCGCTCCTTACAGGAAACTATGTTAAATTCTTTCATAGACAAAGTGTAACAATAAATTGTAAATAGAAAATAGTCAAATTGCATTTGTTAATAAAAAATAAATTCCTGGATTATCGATAAAAATAATTATTTTTCCAAACTAATTTGACACGTTTGAATAGAAAATCATGGAAGATAAGGGGAAAAGTATTTTAGAAAATGAATTTATGGTTTTTAGAAAACTTTTCATCCGGTTAAATTTATTGTCCGTTTCTTGAAGATTTGATGAGACGAAAAAATGAGATTAAGTTTTGAGAGGGAAGGAAAGAAGGAAGGAAGGAAGGAAAAGGAGGATTAAGAAGAAGCGAATGCTTCTTAGGGTGGTTTTAATGTTAAAAGAGGATATAACGATTAGGGATGGCCGAGTCAACGATTTTTAAAAGTTATTGTCGAATATAAGGGAAATACACATTTTAATATAAAACTCATACCCTCTCTCTCTTTTCCTCTCTCTCTCAAGTTTCATTCAACACTTATTAATCATTTATATCTCATAATTTATATATAATATAGTGTAGAAAAAGAAAAGAAGTTGAAGAAATTACAACAAAAAATCAACAATCAATATTTTAAATACTTCCCTTTCTCTCAAATATGTTTTAACACTCTAATATTAGTTTGGATTAAAACAATATATATATATATCTAGCAGTAATAATATTTATTTAAAAAAATAAAAATATCGTGAAGAATTTCGTGATTATTTAATAGCCAACCTGATTTAACGATTTCACGAAATAAAATTGCAATTAGTATGGAATAGGAAGTAAGCTACTTCTTCAATTTAAAAGAATTGATCGTTTTTTCTTGAGCTTACTTGAAAGACTTTCGCCGTTAATAATGAGGCTTAAAAAATAGAAGAAAAAGAAAGAAAGAAGAAGAAAGAGAGAGAGAATACAATTTTGGTCGTAAAGACTCAAAAGAATATGAAAGAAAAGTAGTGTTGGTAGCGTAATAGCGTGTCTATTGCATACTCGGTGGTTTCAACTTGGCTTTGATTGTAAGCGCAAGCGTAGAGAAAAGTAGTCGTTTGGGTGTCCCCTCTAGAAAATGTGTTATATATTTCTTTATATACATATATATATATATATGTCTCGGCAACAAAACTTGCCTCGTTACGGGAAGAATATTTCGAGTAAAACGTTATCAACTTTCGACGCTAGCTATTTCTTTTGTAAGAAGTTTTCTATAAAAATGAAGTTAATTGAAAGTGGTAAAAAGAGAATGTGAGAGAGACGAATTAAAAAAAAAAATAAGACAAATGGTATAAAAAAATAAGTGCGAGGAGTAATAAAAATTATTATGATCGAAATATTTTCTTTTTTGGCAAAAAGAAAAAAAAAGAAATAAAATTCTAATTAGTGATTAGTGGAATTACATGATATATTATGGATATGTAATAAATAATATTAATATGTAATGAGTGATGTAATGTGAAGAAAATTTCAAAATCATTCAAATCGAGATGATTATTTTCTTTTTTTTGTCTTATTTAAATTAATAAAATACATGAGTAAAATATTATTTATTAATACCAACCCCGAAAAGATAAAAGAAAGTTCACAACTCTCAAAGAAAATTCAAAGCTTACTTGAGGTTTTAAGGATAAGAATGATATAATTAGAGTCTCCTGTACACTCGGTATTTGGAGCTAAGAAGACGACTCGAACGATTTAAAAAGTCAATAATTGTTCTTCCACTCGACTCCTCGTTTGTTCCATCAGATCTAACTGAATTCTCCTTATTTATACAAACATTTAAGATTCAACGGTATATTACTACTTGGTCGGATCAAACGATCGCAATTATTAAACGAATATTCCCTCTTTTTCACGAAAATGAAAGAAGAAGAAGAAAAAAGGAAAAAGAATGGAATGAAGGGCAGGGAGGAAAGAAAGGGGAAAGAGAGCGATTTGGAATCTTTATTTTTCCCCCATTATTATAATATATTTATGAACGTGGAGATTTATAACAAATTGAAAATATGACAAAAGCGATAAAGAAAGGAAATAAACAAGAGAGAAGGAAAGAGAAAGAGAGAGAGAGAGAAAAAAATAAAAGTATCATAACGTAAATTGGCTAAAGTCCAGGCCAACCCTCAATTTCACGAGGGAAAACATGCACACGCGAAAACCGTCATCCGCGTGCGGAATACAATTATTATTCGTCATCGAATCGAATCGAATCGAATCGATCTTACCAATTAATTCAATTATTTGCCCCGTTGCGGTATCTACTCTCGAAACCACGGAAACAAAGATCGGTGATTCGGTAATTCAAAAGCAATTTTATTGAGATTATAGTCATTGTTATTATTATTATTTATTCACTTTTTTTCTAAAATAAAAATTAATTTTTGTTAAAAGAGATAGAACAAAAAGTAACCATCGTAATAAATGTTATTCATTTTAAACGAAACGATTTACCTTACACGACATATTACAATTAATTGCTAGAAAAACATTGCTTTTTCCTCTATAAATTAATTAATATTGTCATAAATTTCCATATTATGCTTATATACGTATTTGATACAATTTATGTAACGACACATCTATAATTACGTTTAACAAGAAACATTTGTTCGAATAAATAAATTAACATTTAAATATGTATAGCAATAAATAACTATCTTTTTATATATTTTCATCGATTATTTCTCTCTTTCTCTCTCTCTCCCTCTTTCTCTGTTTTTTTTTTGTTTTTTATCACTGATATGCAGAGGTAAACGAATAAGAAAATTCGATAAACTTTTGCCAAGCTTGCGCGAACGTGTATATACCTATTTACTGGATCCTCTACACATATAAACGCATATATTCCATACACGTATAGACAAATAAAAATGAGGCATTTTATCCAAATAAAAGGTCTTTTCGATTATGCAAACGAGCTAACCGACTGCGTAAACACACGGAACCGAAGCTCGTTGCTTAATCAAATCCCTTCTTCTTTTTTTTTCTTTTCTTTTCCATTTGTTATCTCAATCTTTCTCTTTTTCTTTCTCGTAGATGAAACATGAAAAGAGTAAAGAAAAATGAACAAAAAAGATGATAAAAAAAAATGAAAAATAGTCGCAAAGAAAAAAAGCAATAGTAGCGGTAATACGATTCTCCTTGGCTGAATATCAAGAAAAATTTTTCTGTCGAATCGAATTGATCTTCGGGTGTATGTACCTCGGTGTGAATCTGATCTAACTGGCAACATGCCAGTCTGTCATCGAGCTTACATTTGCATCCCTCGGAAAACGCATACTACCACCACCACTTCCATTGCCACCGTCACTTCCCCCTTGTCCCTTTCCTCTTCATCCTACGAGCATTACTGACTTCAAATTGATTAATGTTCGTGCCAACCTTCCCGTACTAGCCGATACACATCCTTCCGTTTATGCGAATCCTTCTGATCTTTTCTTTTTTTTCTTTTTCTAATTTCTCTTTTATTTTATATTTTATATTTTATATTTTATTTTATTTTAAGTCCTTCGTTTTATTCTTTTTTATATTTTCTCCTTTGCAGCATGCCTTACTACTAGATCGAAAGTTCACAATCGTGATCCAACATTGCACTCACGTATGCTACTACCGTTCACGCGTGCATAACAAAATAATACTCTACCTCGGGTACACACCAGAGGAGTTATAAAACCAGCTTCTCTCTCTCTCACCCTTTTTTCACATATTTTCTAATAACGAAATAGGAACTGTTTCGTTACGTTACGTGATGCTAAAAGGATACTAAAGTTTTTCTTAAACCCCTACCTCATTCTCCTCTTATTCTTCCTCTTCCTCTTCCTCTTTTGCCTTTTTGTTTTTTTTTATGTTTAATTATTTATTCTTTACTCTTCTATTTTCTACCATTTTCCTTTTACCTCTTTATCAATCACTCTCTCTGTCTCTCTCTCTTTTTCTTTTAATTCGAAATAAATGTCTCTAACTCGATAATACGTTTGTTTATTCGACGAATCAATGCTCTATTTATACGATGTTTGCTGAAAGTTTTTGTAGAGAACATCTGGTAAGATGTTGGAAGTGGTTTAACACCATCCCTTATATCTTTTGCGAACAAAGGATCGATAACGAACACATATGCTTAGGACGACCTTTAGACGTTTATAGGTGTTCCTTCTGGAAAGGGAAAGATTAAGAGACCGAGAGACTGAGGATAATAGGACGGAGAAAAAGAAGGGTACAAGGATAAAAAGAGAGAGAGAGAGGAGGGAGAATAGGGGTAGAAAGACCTACTCGCACAAGATAGAAATTTCTTTTTCATTTCTTCTTCGTTCTAAGAAAATAAACGCTGTCGCAGAGTTTCTCACTCAATTGAGCCATGTTACAATTGTTATTTAATCTCATGGTGTTATATATTAGATCGTCCTATAAATTTCTATCTTTTTTCTTAATTATCTTTTTATATTTTATATTTTATATTTTACTAATATTAAATACCATAGTATTATGATCATGGTAATAGAAATAAAATCGTATATTGTTTAGAGACAAAATTATTTTGACTCGTGAAATTATAAAAATAAAAAAAGAAGAATAAAATCAACAACAAAATATTCTACCTTTATTAAATTTTGTTCATCGATAAGATAAATCACGGGAGGATCATTGTATAAAGTGTTAACAACGAAGGTTTTATTTTTCAACGAGATAGAACAAATGTTAAATGTTTCCTTGATTTTCTGAAACGAAAGAAAAAGAATATAAAAAAGAGACAAGGAAAAAGAAACAGAAAAAAACAAATTACATCCCGAAGAGATTAATGGCTTTTGCGAAAAAAATAATGGCTTTTTATCTTACCGCGAAAGCGTGGAAAGTAATTAATCCGTATTATTTCTAAGAGATTTTCAACAGAAAAAGTTCTCGAGAAAATACTGCGATTATATAATCGTATTTGTTTTCCTTCTTCCTTTTTTAATTTTTATTATTTTCTTTTTTTCTCAAAATTATACAAACTCGTTGCAATGTTTACTAGGTTCTTCATAATTATATTCTATCATAAACATTTGGACTCTGCAGTATTATTATTATTATTATTATTATTATGCGGTAAAAAAAAGGACCGTTGAAAAACACTGCGCCATATAATTTTCGATATATTTTCTTCAAAAAATGATTTCCTTTTTCTTTCTTTATTTTTATTATTATTTTACGAAAATTAATCATGCACTCGGCGCGGATGATTAATGCAACAAAATTAGTGTTAATTATTTTCTAAGTATATCGAATATTAGTTACCACCTATCAACTCATTTTCGCCGCCTTTTTTCTTTTATGTTTTTTTTTCTCCCAACAAGCTGTTTCATTGAATCCTCTACAGGGTTGATGAACCATAATCGATTCGACGATAAACAAAAAAACAAACTTTTCGAAAGATCTTTCCACTTTTTATCTCTTTATCTCTTTGTAATCGAAAAAAATCACATTGCCACCGTGTAAGCATGAAAATTCGATTGATATACACGCCCACGTTTATTCAATCAATTTATTATATATTCCATTATTTATGTAACCTCTTTTTAGGGAAATAGGTGTTTTTTTGTTTTCTTTTACTACACAAACATACAATACGATCGAATAGAACAATTTTTTTTCCCCGTGGTTCGTTCATTTTTATTTTATTTTCTTTAACGAAAATGTCGTTCCCTCGGATGTTTATCGCATCGTTGGTCGTAAATTTCAATCGAGTCGCAATTGATCGATATATATATATATATATTGTAAGTTCTGAATTCACATTTAAAACGATTCATAAAGTCCGTCCATCTTTCGGTTATACGTTACTTCTTCTCGTCTGCATCATCTGCGAATAACGTTCCTCGTGTTTCATCTTTGACATAGAAAATACGAATTTTCTTTTCGTTTCTTTTATTTTTCTCTTGGATCGATAAATTGCGCAATAAAATCCAGATGGTTTAGAGTTAACTTCAAGAGAGAGAGAAAACGAGAGAAAAAAAAAGAGATTTAAGTCGGTGATAACAAATTATTCTTTCAGTTATGTTTCATGGTGTTGCCAAGGTAAGCGTGAAAGCGCAAGTAATCATTAATTAACCGTAGTTTCTAATTACTTCGCCTTTTGTAATTTAATTACGTCCTATTGTTAATATCCCTTTTTGGCTCGAGAGAAAATAACAAATAGGTCAATTTTATTCGATACTTTTCAACGATATATCCTTACGCTCCTTTATATATCCTATATTTATTTTTTGTATTTTTTCACAATAACAAATTGTACACTCTTAATAGTGATGGGGAGAGAGAAAAACAAAATTAATACCATTCTTTCTCGATTAGAAAGAAAATCAATTAACTGTTGTTTTCAATGAAGCACCCTTTTTTATTTTTTAATTCATTTACCTCCTTCTTTTATATATATATATATATATATTCTTTCGATCGAGAAAGTAACAAATAGGTCAATCTTATTTAATACTTCAATAATTCATATGGTGTATTTGCAATATCAAATTGGTAATTTGCGATGAAAATAAAAAATGAACTTAGCAAAATTTCGATATACTGGTTGCTGGTATATAAACTTATACATGCATTTCTTCTTTTCTCTCTCTCTCTCTCTCTCTCTCTCTCTCTCTCTCTCTCTCTCTCTCTCTCAACCAAAAAAAAAAGTAAATAATATAAAATAATAAAAGTATATATATGGTTACGATCGTTGCATGCAATTTCAACGATTAATTTGTATAATGTTATGTTGATTTGCTTTTCTAATTTTGCATATGAATGCACTTGTCTCTCTCGCTCTCTTTTTACCTAAAATTATAAAACTAGGGAATACCACGCAATTATGCATGCAGCATCGTAGGTATGAGATGTGAAAACATCGTTAAAACTAAAAGAATAAGTATCTACCTCTTTCTGAACACATTCAACCCGTATGTCGGAAATGGAAATTTTTTACCGTATTGGTATCTTTATAATAAAAAAAAGAAAAAACGAAACAAAGTGGTTTTTTTCATTTAAATAGAAGAAAAATAATTCACAATTATCGGCAAAAGGGGAGATAACCGTACGGAGAGTTATCGTTAATGAAATCGTTAAAAAAAAAAAAGAAATAAAAGAACAAACTTTGTGGTATACTTTTTTTTCTTTCTAATAGGACGATTTTGAACAATTTTTTGAATAAACGAAATTGAATTCTCGTTTCCCCAAGCTTCGTGTTTCTCTTTTTTCACTTTTATTTTCTCTCTTGTTTGAGTTCTCTCCTTAAAATCCCTCCTCTCTCTCTCTCTTTCTCTCTGTACCGTAGATTCGGATTACTCGAATCGTATTCGGGTCAATGCGAAAACTGATAGGGAAAACATCAAAGCATGCGTTGGAATGATCGAAGAAAAGAACGAGGAGATGTTTACTAAAAAGAAAAAGAAAATGATCATTTGGAAAAATATTACCCTTTCGTACCGTATTTAAATTCCCATAAGAAATAATATTAAAATCATTCGTTAAAGATTTAATCAGATTTATAGTTAAAAAGTTACAATTAAATATATTTTAAATTGTCCTCATTATGGATCAAATTGATTACGTGCTTTTATAGTAATTCAAAGATAAAAAACTTAATAATGGTAGAGTTATCGTATGTGAGGATGATTTTTAAATAATAATTTGTTATATGAATGAATTTATTTTAATTTATTTATTTATTTTTATTTTTTGGTTTTCCTAAACGTTCACATCGTTCATAGTCATTTCATATTTTCCTTTCTTTTGTAAGATGAACTAAATGAAAGAATGTGTGTGTGTGTGTTGTGATTGACAGCCGGTAAATGCGATCCGCTGTCGGAAGGAGGGTTAGAGTCGTTCGTCACTTCTTCTTCTTCTTCTTCTCATTGGAGATCAATTTGATGGGATAAAAAGATATGATAGACGATAAGAAAGGTAGAGAAAATTTACTTTCTAATTTGAAAAAGAAAAAAAAAGAAAACTTTTTATCATTTATAAATATTTTATCTGTATATCTAAACAATTATTTTTTAAATATCTATTTATTGATCTATTTGTTACTGTTATTAATTAAAAGAAAGAAGTATGAATAATTATATAAAGAAAAAGAGAATGAGCAAACCTTTCAGCTCGGAAAGCAAACTTTTCAACACCTATAATATTTATGTAAAAATATTCTACGTTTCTATAGATTTTTTTCTTGGCTAATTATGGTACACTAATTTTTTTAGATAAAAAAGATATGATCAATGATATAAGAGAGAGAGAGAAAGAGAGAGAAATAGAGCGAATTTACTTTCAAGCTAGAGAAGCAAACTTTGTATCATACACGTACCTAACTGCATATATTTAAATATTTATTTAAGAATTTTCTTTTTCTGTTGTTGGTTTACCCTTAACGTTTTTATTGTAGTACTCTTTACATTTCAGAATAAAAAGATATGATTGACGAGTGACAGAGAGAAAGAAATATCGTATTTATTTAACCAACACGTAAAAGGGAAACTTTTCGTCATTTGCAAATATATATTTAAACTGTATATTTTTAAATATTTATACAAGAATTTGTTCTATATTTCTTTCCAATTTTCAACGTTTAATATAATACACTTAACATTGTCTTTTAAATTTCAATTACATATTTACTTGAACCCCCAAGATGATCGATAATCTCATTCAGCAATGTAAAATAGCCCGCCCAGGCATGCTTTCATCAATGAGCTTTGTTTAACTTTTCATCCTTTGGTCTATATGTTTTGTTTAAGAGATTCTATCGTCTATATATCTTGGATTCACAATTACTACTACCACTATTACTACTCTACTAACTGTATACCAACTTGACCGTAAAAAGAGCACAAAGTGAGAATTTCTCTTGAAGGTATGTTAGAGTAATGGGGAACACGTTTAAATATTCAAATATCTTCTTGAATTTGCCGTCTACATAAGCAAATATTCTCACGTATTTACCTACATAGCTATATATGCGTTATATATATGTTATGCATCTATGTTACGTGAATAAGTAAATATAATAAACCATGCGTAATCCTTGAATACGTACATAGGAACTATAAAGTAATGATTATTCGAATGCTTGGAGGAATGGTCGATCAATGATTGAGCTTTACTACTATATATACCTGTACACCAGGAATACACTCGTATTATTCGTTGTTTTGTTTCTACCGAACTGAGGTTTCGTTACTCCGATCAACCCCGAAATTGGATCGTACGCGATCGATTCGAACGGGGATGCAAAAACCCATTCTACCAAAAGAACCATTTGTCCAATTCTATAACAAACGTACGCGTACTCCTATTTTTTTCTTTATACATACATATATATATATTTAAAATATCGACACGTTCTCTCTATTTCCCTTTCTTTCTTGTTTTCCTCCATCAACGAGTCGATTGATTTTTCTTTTGTATTTTTTTTTGTTATTATTATTATTATTTATTTTTATCGTATTACCTTTCTCTTTTCTGCCATTTATTTGGTCAATATTTTTCCAAACCACTATTTTTTTCTTTTTTTTTTTTTATAAGACAATAAGTCCTCTCTTTTATATTTAATTAAATGACTGAAACCAGGAAAAGGATAGCGGGTAACATTTGTTTTATATATTTCTGATTAATTGCATAACTATTAATTAGATCGACGTGTCTTTCTTGTTTTATTTTTTTGTAATCATTATATTATTTATTCAAAATTACAATATTTCATTCGTAACCTCGTTTCCTTTTTTAGTCATCGAATGACTCTGACTGATTTCAAAAATACTGACAAATTATTCTTTATGTTTAATTAAATATTTCTATTTGTTTCTCTGTGTTGATTATTTATTTTACCAAATACCGATCAAATATATATAAATCAAATCTTTTTTTTTCATTTAAATATTATTCTTTGATTTTCTTGGTGATTTAAACGAGACTGTAGGACAATTTTATTAAATCAACAACCTCATTCCGCGTAATATTGTAGGCAATCTTTATAAAAATAAACTGCAGGAAATATACTTATGGTCAATCGACCGGTACAACGGAGAAAAAAAAAGTAGAAAAAGAAAGAAAGAAAGAAGAGAAATGATAACGAGAGAGAGAGAGAGAGACCATAGTAGTCGGTGTCTTGTTTCCATTAAAAGACTGGTTCAAATAACACTGAGTATACAATAAGCTACCTAATTACAGCACACCTACGAAAAACACTTTTATGTTTTCTTTTTTCAAAAGCTCTGCTTTTCCTACCTAAAAATATATATGCTTACAAATAAAACACGACGGAATAAACATTACGCACCATTTCTCAACCTATTGAGCAGGGTTACATTTTTAATGAACCGTGAAATGATAGTGTCTCGTATTTTGTCCCAAAACAAGGAAAGCAATTAACTCCGTAAAAGATTAACAGAGATTTATTATCTCGAAAATTATTTAATAACGGTAAAAAAAAACAATCGGGTATCTTTTAAAATATAAATATATAATAAATTGATTAAAATTGTACAGAAGGATGCATCTAAACGGTGTTACTAAAAATAGTAAAGATTTATTTTTTCTTTTCGTAACTTAATTCACGAAGAAAATCGCGTTTGAAAATAAATGTTTTTCACCCACCACGCTCTATGAGAATGCATTCCATGTAATGAGGATTCAGCGTATTGTTATAGACAATTGTATCGAACAACATTGTAAAAACGATTGAAAATAATTCAGTATTATTATTTTCTAAGGACGATTTGAAATTTCCCGTGGTTATCATTATTTTCTATCAGATAAATGCGATATCAATGCTGGTATATCAATGCTAACGTCTCGTCGTTAACATCGAAATTGTTGTAAATTAGATCTATCCAGGCGGAGAATTGCTTTCATTATTTCCACGAAACTAGAGAACGCCATATCACATCGGTATTCACCACCGTGTTAACATTTCTCTCTTGTATCAGAACACGCAAATTCTCGGCTCTTTGTCCTTCTCGCACCAATGAATCGTAATATCATTCGTCCTCAATTTATACCATTAGCACGATCTATATTTAATTATTATAAATCTGTTAAGAGTTAAAGGAAGGATAAGGGAGAGGTCGAATAATTAATTACGCCAATATCGTTATTTTATCGTTTGAAGGATTTGACGTGGAAAAACGTCAGGTACGTATTTATACTATTTAAGATACTTAATGTAGATCTTTATAAAAATCCTCCCCCCACCTTCCCCCATGAATAAATTTATTTTAATTTACTCCTATTATTTTCCTAAATTTATCTCCGTTTTCTTATTTACATAAAAATGATTATACTATTGATATTAATGTAACAAAATTAAGAAAATTAATTGACAAAATTAAACCCACGGTACGATATCGAATATAATTATCCAAAAAGATATTGATTACCCAATTTTTCTACAAATTAATATCCCAATTTATTTCCTTTATACATTTCAAGATAAATTTAAAAACCCTTTAGGGGTAGAAAAGAGGGTATGACAGATTAGCGCTTTTAACCGAGAAATGGCTAAATAAGTAAAATAATTAATTCGTTCTTTACATCGATGAACCCAGAAAATGTAAAAGAAAAATAAAAAAAAAAAGGCGGAAGATGTATTGATCGTTAACCTTTCGAGCTAGTATCGAGAAATTGGATTCGTTTGGAAATTCAACTTGGAATCTTTGCAATTCATGGAATTTCGGTGGTCTTATGCTTTACACTAAATACAATTGGATGAATCCTTAACAAGAATTTTCGTCCATACTGCTATGCTACTAGAATTGATGTTAACCACAGATATGTGTGTTACATCGCTTATCGACTCGCATGAAATGAAATTCAATGAAAAAACCATTTCTATTATAATATAATACGTCGAAAAAAGAAAAGAAAAAAAAAGAAAAAACAAAGAAGAGAATATACCGAAATACATCGTAGAATTTTATTATTATTTTTCCCTTTTTCTCATTTCACTCTCTCTTTTATTATTTTCTTCACCGCTTAGTTAGATTCTATTTTTCCTCTTTTATTCGCAAGAGGTTGGTACACGGTATTCCGCTCGAGGAATTTCGTAAAACGTTTGCGCATACCGTTAGCAAACTCTCTGCTGTTATTAGTATCGAATACCGTACTCCGTGTATAGCTGCTTTTTACCTCTATAATGCCAGTGATAAAAGCACTCTTCCTCCTTCTTCTTCTTTTCGATCATCCCAAAATTCGATGGATCATACGAACCAAAGAATATTACATTATTTATTCGGACCATGAGAAAAGGAAAGAAAAATAAAATATGTTGTGTAAATTGATTCGATAAATCTAAAAGCAAAAAAATATTTTTGTAAATAATGTTTATTATTAAAATTGAAGACTCGGTAAATTTCTCGCGATCTTTTGATTGTATCAAATTTAATTTAAAATCACAATTATTAGTATTAGAATTAAAAGTAAAACGAAACAAAAATTATACATATGATATATATGTATATATCATAAAACATTGCATACTTAAGAAGAAAAAGAAGGAGAGAAAAAGTGTAATATAAATAAAATAAGTTGAACCTAAAATTTGTAAAAGTATCTTAAAAATAATTATACTTGTTAAGGAAAAATGTTTGTTAAATTTTTCGCTATTTTGTTCATAATTATCCGGCTGTGTCGTCTGTGTTTAGAGCTACGAGTAAAGAAAATGAAGATGTAAGAAGAGAAAAGGACACAAACTGGAGCAAAAGAGAGAGAGAGAGAGAGAGAGAGAGAAAGGACATAAAAGGAAGAAAAAGTAAGAGGAAGAAGGTCAAAAAGTGAAAGAGGAAGATATATAGGAAAGGAGAGAAGAAATCTTGGATATCCAACGTTCGTTCGACGAGACTTTACACAAGGGCACTCTTAAGATCCCGCAGGATCCTCTCCTCGTTAGGTTTCCTTCGAATAAAGAACTCTCTAAAGGTATCGTGCCTGTGTTAATGCTTTTCTTCTCTTTCCCTTGTCACCCTTCTTCTCTTCTCTTCTCTACCCTTCCCTTCTCTTTTCTCCTTTCCTTCACCCTATCTCAACACGAAAACGGTACTCCAAACGATCGTAACAACGATGATTTCTCTCCTTTCATAATATGGAATTTTAAGCTTTCATCGATCGTCTTGACAAATTCCATGAAATGTACGGGATTAACCTACATGTTTTAATAAAAATCAAAAAATAATATTAATGAGAGAGAGAGAGAGAGAGAGAGAGAGAGAGAGAGAGAGAGAGAGAGAGAGAGATGTTCTTTTTTTACATTGGTTTATAATTAGAAATGTAATAATAATAAAAAAATATAATATAATAAAAATAATAAATATAAATAGGAACGAATATTGGATAAATTTAAACGTATCGAAATCTACTCGAATTATGTGTTTTTCTATTACAATAGTTTAATCCTTATTTATATAAAAAAAGAAAAGAGTTGCGTTAAGATTACGTTACGATTGTATACATATATTATAATCTTATTTATTATAATTATAAGTACTGATTATTTATTTTTTTCCAATACTGCACTGACTTATTTTAATTAATAATACTTTATCAGAAATATTAAATATATTTGTTTAAAATATTGAACTAATAAGTAAGATACTCTTAAGATTGATAAGAGTATTTGGAAATGTGAAAGGCGTGAAAAGAACGATCGAACTAGATAGTGTTTTCTTAAAAAGAACTGAAACATCTTATTTTTATCTCTCTCTCTCTCTCTCTCTTTCTTTCTTTCTTTCATTCTTTATCTATCTAAATATCTATGTATTTATCTATCTCTATCCCTTTCTTCAGTTTCTTTCACCGACAGAACAGAGTTATTCAAACAGAAATTTCAAATACCCGAAGTAAAAAGCGCGGTAAGCACACTTTTCAAATATCTACTACAACCTTCTACGAGGAATTTATGAGAGAAAGAAGGAAAGGAAATAAAGAAAAAGGAAGGAATACATTCCATTGAAAATTGAAAGAAAGAAGACTAGTCCCTCCCTCTCTCTCACTGTCGAATTTAAAATGACGATTATCTGACGATGGAAGGCAACACATGTATGTATGTAATATATGTATGTATGTATGTATACCTATGTAAATAAAACGTATGAATTTACGTTTTGTTTGAGTAAAGCTTGATATGGGTAAATCATCGATTGATAAAACTAAAATGAAAAGATTAATCAGAAAATACTGAAAAAAAATAAAAGAAAATGTGTATACACGTAATAATTTGAAATAACGAATTAGATATTAAATCGAATAAAGTTTAACAAATAAAAAATTACAAACACGCATAAAAAAATATGTGCGAATTTAAATTCACACGGAGTTAGTAGAAGCTTTACGGCGAAAAAGATTAATTTCGAAATGAATAAAAAACAAGATAGATACAGAGATGAATTCGTAGAAATATATTTACATTTACATATATATTTAATTGATATAAAAACAACAAAAAGGGGGGGGGGGAGATAAAAATTGATAAGAGAAAAAAATAAAGAAGAAGAAGAAGAAGAAAAACTCAATAAAAGGATAGAAAGAAGGGGGGTAGAATTAAGAAGGCACGGTGTCTGGAAAATCTCAATAGATTTTAATCGAAAGAATTGTCGTTTGCTAGTCGGGATTCTAAGCGAGTTGGACCCATGAATTCACAGCGAGTAAAAGAATGGTAGTCAACGACAACGACGATTTTAATTCATTCCTTTAAATTACTTTGCGCGTCTTCGAAACCATCGGAGCATAACGGAGTAACGTAATAGACGATGAATATGAATAGTCGGACCCCGGAGGCTTGGAAAAAAGGGGATAAGAAAAACAAACAAAACAAAAATAGATGGAGAAACAGAGAAAGAGAGAAATAGAAGAAAAAGAAAAAGAAGAAGAAGAAGAAGGACGAAGAATGGTAGGGTTGTGGATAGATGTGGGAGGATGAGCAAAAGAAGAAAAAGAAAGAAAGAAAGAGAAAAAAAAATAGAAATTGGGTTCGGCAGTTTATATCACAGTGAATGTAAAAACGATCGGTGTAGGAATTCAAGCGGAATGACCTTATTGCTCGGGCCCCGGTGCGTTTTTAGATCGACTTTTTCTCGTTACAACCATTTCTTCTCTTTTCTATATCTTTTTTTTTCTTGTTCCCCTCCTTCCCTGTCTCACACTCTTTTTTCCTTGTTTGTTTTCTTAACTTCGAGAATTTATGAAAAAAAATATCAATGTCATATAAGAAAAACAGTCAAATCCCTATTTTGATCACGATTTCTATAACTCAACGCGATACAAAATACACATACCTTGTATATGTAATACAAATGATATTTCTGCAATTGATATGATTTATCGTTATCGGATAATAATACAACATTCGATAAATAGGAATAAAATAGATCAAGTGGTTTTTATTCAATGTGATCAACTTATTCAACATTTATTTATAATTGAAACGATTATAATCGATTAAATTGCAAATTGGTGAAAGAACGAACGAGCGAACCAATGAAAGAAATAACGGATTAAAGAATGCGTCGTAAAAGGGATGAAATCGAAATCGAAATAGAAAAGATGAAAAAAAGAAAGGGAGAGAGAAAAAGAGAGTGGAAAAAGGCTTTTAAAGTTCGAGCTTTATCTCATTTTTTACGGTGCAATGAGCGAATTACGTTCAGCTACGAAACCTCTTGAAATCGTTTTTAATTCTATCGACTATCTCTCTTTCTTTCTTTCATTATTTCTTTATATCTTTCTTTCTGTAGACGAAGAAAAGCAAGTTAGAGACGTTTATGACATTTTTCCCGGTCCTTTTATACCCTTTTTTCCAATTGGACCTATCTATCGTTTTCCCCTCCTTTTTCAGTTGTATTTTTCTTTTTCTAAAAAACTAGAAAAAGAATCTAATCCAAAAGAAAAAAGAAAGAAAGATTTGTACGTAGAAAGTACGTTCCGATCGTTCGACAATGGAGGACGTCCATCTCTCTTCGGGGTTAGCTGCCATCGCGTTCTTCGTTCCACTTTCCATGCTGTTAATCTCAACAACGGCCTTCCACACGTCGGCTTTTCTAGGTCGTAAAATCCTATATAGTTCGACATACCTTCTATGTAAACCCGCTAGCATATTCTCCATCTTTATTTAACCCATACCTCCACCACCACCCCCTACGTGTACGTAGCGTATTACACGTGTATACGCGTATACATCCAACTCTACTCCCCGTTTTACCCTCTGCCCCATCCCCTATATCACTGAAGCAGTCCATTTATTTCCATAACTGTTCGAAACTTTAACGAGCTCGTCAACGACTTGCACAATCCAACGAGATGTATCCACCCACCACCGTCCATTAACCGTTTGTTAAAGATCAACCGTGCGAACAATGCACCATGAACCATGCTTTGACACTGACCACCACTCGTTAGTTATGCATTTTTTTTTTATTCTTATCATTCATCTTTTTGCAATGTTAATTATTCGACGTAGAAATACTGTTCAAAGATCTTTTGACATCAGGCAATCCCGTATACCTGGAAGATCTTCCCTTTTATATATGTGTGTGAACTTTTATTTGTAAAATCATTTTTATATAAAACAATGTTAGAGGTATAAATACATTCGCGTGTTTTCCAGTTACATTTTATTCTAAAAGTATAGGTGCGAGATAAAGTGACCAGAGAAATTCGTAATTTCACGTATAAAACGTGTACTATCAAAAAATTTATAACCCATTAGACTTCATAAAGATTGCTGCATGCGATTTTCTAGAATACTTATAGGTTTAAACACGAATATAGTTCCCCAACAAAGCTGATGATTATAGACATACTATATACCTATCCTATAAAGAAACAAAGAGATTTACATTTATTTGAAAGAAAAAAGAAAAGAAAAAAAGAAAAAGTGATTATGATAAACGAGTGTATTTATATTCACCTTAAAATAAATCTTTATATATTTTATTGAAATTAATAGAAGAAGAAAAAAAAGAAAAGGTAAAAAAAGGAAAGATAGAAAATTTGAAAGGTTTTAATCAGAATCTTGCGAACGCGTCAATGAAGAGAGAAATAATATATTATATTTTAACGGACACGAAACATATACATAGGAACATTTTTAGTTAACGACTCTATCCACATTCAAATCCAAATCCACCCTATACGTTTTTCTCTCACTTCTCAACGACTTTCGAGAGGCGATCTATAAATCTCCGTGAGTAACCGCAGGTGCCCGAGCACGTATAAAGAAAAGAGAAAGAAGAGGAAGAGTAGGAGGTTGTGAAGGAGGAGGAGGTGGTGGTGGTGGAGGTGGAGGAACGAGACTCGAGCTGATTCTAGCAAGATCTATAGGCACTAAACTGCGAACGTGCTTTCTTGATATCAAGATATATATAGTTACACACTCTTCTAGATGCTCTTTATACACATTACCGATCAAATATTTTATATCTTATATATGGCTGATAATTATGACGTCAGATTGTGACTAACGATAAATCAGAATATGACAAATATCGATTTTCTATGATATATCTCATAACATTAATAATATGAACAATTTTATTTCACGAAAATTATTTCAAGATTTATCGTATAGAATTTAATTATTCGATATTTTTAATTACTTTCGTATAAATTAATTATTTTCAACATTAACTAAATTTATTTTATCGTTTTAATTGTATAAGTTAATTATTTGATTTATATTAATTACTTTATGATAATGAATAATTTTCAATATTAAACAAAGTCTATTTTCATTGATCTACTTCGTAATATATTAAAATTTAAAACACAATTGCAATTGTATATAATTTATTTTGTAGAATAATTATAATAATAATAATAGAATGATTCTGGTTCAACTTTTTGACCCACTCAATTTTCACAATTAATACTATCATAAATGTATTGTATAAGGAAAATTAGAAGAATTCTAACAGACACTATGACATCCTTGGTATTAGTTTCACTACAAAACTTATTATAGCGTCTTATAAATTTTCTCTCAACTTTGAGTAAGTATATGCAAAGCTTTATTAATTAAAGGTGCAATGCAATCCAATTAAATTTCTATCATAATTTCCAAAGTTACAATGTTGTATTAAATAGGACGTAAATCATATTAATTATTCTTAACCGATTATGTTTAAATTCGATACGATAGTATCGTGGGTGAATGCGTTTATTTATGTGTACGTGTTTGTTTATGCGTGTATGTGTAAACGTAAATGAGATTGGAACACGTCGAAGGTTCTACACTGGTGTGAATTATGCGGTTAGTTAGGTCCCTCGTTTATGTCGATGGACCTAACGGCTTGGTTGGAAATCTTAGGGATAATGTTCTACAAACTTACGTATATACCCTGTATTACATATACATTACATATAAATATTTATTAGCTTGGTCAATAACTAATGTTAGGAATTTGTAGTACTTTAGATTTGAATAAATAATCTTGTAATATTTTATAGATAATGTTTAATATTTCATATGGAAATCAATAACACACATTACACGGGTATATTTTATATTATAAAAATTTATAATAAATATGTTATATATCCAAATAAATAAAATTCCCTAAAGAGAGTAATTTATTATTTAAAAATGTTAAATATCTCTCTTATATCTAAATATTTTAGAGTGTATCTTTTATTTCAAATTGTTTAATATTCTATATGAAAATAATAAATAAAGAATATATATTTCCAATAATGATGAATATAATATCTTATCTTAATATTTTATATTCAATTAAGTAACACCTCTCTAAAAGGATTTATTTGGTGTTCGACATTTCGTGTTTTTTTAAAGCTAAATAAATAAAGGACCAGTATTTTGTTATATTATAAATTTCGACTACTTGGAATTAGTGACTAACAATAAGTAAATTTAGTTAAAAATTTTACATAATCCTTAGTGAAGAGGTATCGTTAATTCAAATACAGTAGGATAACGTAAGGTTCCATATAAAGCTAATTCACAGCAAGCTTAGATACATTCGTCTTTGGAAAATCGTTCGTCCGTAGAGGATTATCCCTAGAAACAGTCGTGTAACGTGTTACGTAACTACGTATGTAATCGCCTTTCAGAAAGTTACCGTACATTCGCACCAGCAGCTAACAATAATACAACTTCTTACTCTAACACGTATTTCTCATATTGGTGGTGGTGGTGTAATTTCTTCCACACAGATATCAACTTCTTTACGATCTTACGAAAATAAAAAAAGAAAAAGTTTCATCGACATTTTTACTATTACTTTGCAATTAGGCCAAGTTGATAGGGAAAAGTTAGCAAGCAACCCTCAATAATCCGTGAAATCGAGTAAATTTAGCGACTTCGAGTATTTTAATTAAAAAATATAAAAATTACTTTTTCATTTCTATCGAGTATTTTTTTTGTTATATATTTAATGAATTATCATACACTTGCCAGGAAGATATACAATTAATATTATTTAAAAAATTTTTATTCCCATTTATAAACTTTAATAACAAAATTGAAGCATTAATTTAAACGTTGATAATCTTTACTCGCGAAGTTACGAAAACCGTATTTTGTTTAATTAATGTTTTTTTTATCATTTTAAAAGTTGATAGAAAAAAAACTTCCACATAACTCGGCTCGATTGTATAGGGTGGATTAAAAGTTTGTCATTGGATTGAAAATTGAAATTGTTCTTATTTCAAATTGGAAAAGTATAATCCATAAAATTGTTGGCTTTTTTGCCGGTATCTGTAATAATTATAAGAAAAAATAATATTGAAATAAAAATAAAAATAAAAAGAAATCAATAATATATGATTAACAATGAGAATAATTTTCATACGTAACGCGACGACGTGCATAATTTGCAAAGTTTTCCTCTACGACGGGTACTTTATCACGTTAGACGGCCATAATTGGAAGTCGAAATTACGTTAACCATTGTAATAACACGGCTTTAACGGGTTCTATTGCAACCTGGACGAATTAAAAGATAATTATACAGCGGCGTAATTTATCGAACAATTAGGAAAAGCGAATAATTTAATTAGCTGACGTTCGCGGCTACTAAACATTTATCCTCTTCTGCTCTTTCTATTTTAAATTAATGACAGTATAAATATCGATCTTACTTTAAATTAATTCTAGATACTTATTTTTTTAAACCAGTTGCACAAAAATAATATCAATTGTCAAAAACGAAAAATCGACACTTTTCAAAACTTAACATATCGATTATTTTAATACACATTTATAAATGAGATTTATATTTTTTTCAAACGCTAGAAAAAGTGGGTCAAAAGTTCATACGGATGAATTTTTAAATTAATTAAAATTATTACATTTTCCTTTTGTTTTTTTTTTAACAAATCGTACAACCTAAAAAAAACCAATTCTAGGAATTATTAACCAATCATGTATATAGGTATATATATATTCTAAGTTGATTGTGATTTATTTGATTGATCGAATCTGAACGATTAATTATCGATTCTTTTAACAATACGTCAATCTTTTTCGTTTTTCTTTTTCTTTTCTTGAAATTGATCTTCGATAATATACAACGTAGACCGAAAGTTTGCAAGTAGGACACAAAGTTTCTCCGGTTAGAAATTTTAGAATCTGGATGAAAAAAAAAAAGAATTAAGTCTAAAAAGTGTCGACGAATAGTAATTGATATTTTAAAATCACCTAAAAGAACTTTCAGTACATTCTGTAAACAAACGTTGTAAATTTGAAAAGAAAAGTAATCATATATTACTTATAGTTGAACAGGTAAAAATAATAAATATCTTAACGATATGAATTTTCGTTAGAGGTTGGAACATTTTTAACGAAGAAACTTTTTCAACAATTTAGATGACGACAACCCGAATGAGAGGGAAAAATCTAAACTGTACGAACAACTTTTCGACAAACGCGTTTTCCAACTCTTTCTCTCTCTTTAGTTCTTTTTCCTTTTTCTTTAACTTATCTAAAAAGAGGCCATAAAAGAAAAAAAACCCGAGTAAAATATAGCGTAGGAAAACTCAAATACCGAACAATTTCGTTGCTCGTACGTTTTCGATATACAAAAACCCCGTTCTATGCCGAGATAATACAATTTTCTCGAGCACGACGATTTCAACAAAAAAAAAGACAAAGAACGTCGAACGTGTAAATTTGAGATGAAAGAGTAAAAAAAGAAAAAGAAAAAGAAGAAAAAAACTTATATATATAAAGAAAGATATTTTTTTTTCCCCTCGATCGAGTACTTTTCTCCCCCATTCGATATTTCATTAAAATTATTCAGAATATTTCTAAAAAAGGAGATGTTATAAATGGGGGAGGGGCGAAAGGGGGAGAGGAGAATGAGAGACCAGATAGTGATTGAAAGATAGAAGAAGAAAGATATATGAAAAAAGATAAAATTAACCTCCTATAACGGTATGTATAAATTTGAGGTCATACACTAAAAGGATAGATACAATATATTTTTATATTATTTTTTTTTCTCCTCGTGAAATCTCATTTATTTTATATCCCATGCAAAGTTATACGAAATTTTACAATGTGTCTTTTTTTTTTATGTATGAGCTATACTATGGTCAGTATATAATAATACTGTTTCATAAAATACACAAAATATTAAAAATACGATATCGTCGCATAAATTTTCATTTCGAGAAAACACACAGGAATATTTAAAAAAAAAAAAACCAAATTTGTACATACGAGAGTTGTTTGATTAATACGTCAAAAATATTTTGTATTTTTCGGTTTAGTCAACACCATTTTGATTAACTCTCATCATTTCAAATAGGAACCTACAATTTTTTATTATCACGGCGATAGATTCTACTTTAAAAAAAAGAAAAAGTCATTTCTGTCCGAAATACATTTTCATCTGGAGTCAGAAAAAAATGTAAAGGTTAACGATGCGATTACGTTTTTAGGGTTGTATCTACTTTAGTCCCTCGTTACACTGGCAGTGAAAAATCTTTGAAAATTCGATCGAGCAAACGCCACAATTTTCAAGGAGCACACATCCCGAGGCAAGTGTACATAAACTCGAACGTGCAGGGTGTTGAATCGTGTCTATATTTGACCTATACCTATGCGTGTATGTAAGTACATATGTATATAGCCCTTTTACAAGGGAGAAAAGGAAATCGCACACGTTACTTACGTTGAAAACGAACAAACGAATAATTCCTTATACAATACAAAAGTACATTTTCATCGTAGAAAAATGAATTTTCTTCCTAAAGAAATGCATTAGTAAAAGGTAGTTCATTAAATATGTATACGTGAACTTTTATTAAATAATAAATATACGAAAAACGAAGGCCTATGTATAAAAGTTACACAGAGAGAAATATTTTGTATAAATCTATCAGCTCCTATAACGTTTCGTCGTCGATGTTCTTTCAAATGAAATAAATTCTACGGTTTTTTTTTTAAATGTATTGAAAGGAAAAAGAAGAGTTAAAGTAAAGTAATAAATGTATTTATAATAAATGTAATAAAAAGAAAAATGCGTAAAAAAAAAGAAAAAGGAAATTCGAGATAAATAAAACCTTTCGAAAGTTTTGAATTTCAATAAAAATATTACTACGTAGGATTTATATATCACGGTGACATTAAAATCGAACATTTGCATTAAATGTACCTTCGGTTGAATAAAATTAATAGAAAAGGGCAAACCTTGAAGGAATGATCATCTCGAATGAAAATTGGGAGAACGTAAACGAGACGAATCGGAATGAAATGAAACAAAACTAATCTATACTAAACTAAACTAAACGAAATGAAACGAAACGAAACGAAACTAAATGATAGGAAACGGAATAAAACTGGGAGTGAATGAAAGAAAGAAAAAAAAAAAAAAAAAGAAAGATAGGTAAATGGGAAAGATAGGGGAAAGGTAATTATCGGAAGTTGGTCGCGATCACGAAGAAAGTGGGAAACGTTACGGAACACCTTCCACGTAAATGTAATATTTCGATTGCATACGAACACGACCTGCACAGCCTTCTGCCTCGAATCAATATTTTCAGAGTCGATGAAGCGACTATAGCTATTCTAAATTGAAGTACCGCGATAGACTCGTGCTTACACTTCTCCCTTCTCTTCTCTTTCCCCTTTCTCTCACTCTCTCCCTCTTTCCCTTTTTACAACGAATAAGAAAAGGACAATTTTGATTAAAAAAAAAAAAACAAATCGAAAACGAAACGATCCCAATTTTATATATGTGTGTGGCCATAATTATGAAAGTTGTCTAAATCACACATTTCTTGTTTCGAGATATTTAATAAATTGCATTTGATTTTGTATTTGAATTCCATAATGTTAAAATAACAACCATTATTTAATGGTTCATGTTTGACAATATAGTAAAGATTACATTCAATTAATTTTATTTAAAATAATTTTTATTTTTTGTTAATTTTGACCTAGATCACTTTCATAATTATGGGTTCAACATATACTTATTATTTTTTTTTTGAAACATATTTTTGAATCGATGAAAAATTGAGAATAAAATGAAGAAAAAAACAAACTATTTGTTCTAGAAATCTTCATGTGCAATGAATTTTGTTATTAAAATAAATTGAAAATTCGCAAGTGTTTAGTACGACGCGTGCAACTAGGTATCACGCCCATATGGAGGTATACAAGAGTGTTATATCACAAAGGCGTTTGCTATCGATATGGGTTATCTATCATACTCTATGTTGGTGCGGTCCTTGCTACTATTGAAAAGCTCTCCACTCAAAGGATTAATTTACTGAAAGCCAAAGTACCTGAAAATATTTTCGACCTATTTTCAACGTGGAAAAAAATATCGTTACCGATTATTCGTCTTTTGTAATTGTATAAATAATATGAATTCTCTATAGTATATATATTATATATTATACCATACATTAAAATATTATTATTGAAATGATTTTAACAATCAAACAAATTTCTGTTCTCGTATCAAACGCGAATTAACATTTACAGTTAAATGAGATGAAAAAAATGGTACCTGAATTATCTTTTCAACTAGAAATATTTAAAAAATAATCGTATTAATGACCTAACGATAATAAAAATAAATAAATAAATGTCTGAGAGTCTTTCGTTTGAAATGAAATTGTCGTTGAGGGGAGTACAATAATCGAATTTATTACAAAATATTTGCCCAAGATTCGAGAGAAAATGGTTTCTGGGAATGGTTATTAGAACCCGACTGGCCAACTTTTGATTGTTTTATCTTTTCGGCACGGATGGCGACGAGTAGTGACCCCGTCATCGGTGGTCATCATAGGCAGAGAATAAGAATATCGATATTGACTTGCCAACCACGTTCGCAATATCAAACGATGCCTACACACTTGTATCGAGAGTAGTGGTCCTCCTCGAATACCGAAGAGTCGTAAAGGGATAATCAATTTTAGAATGAAACTTTTCAACGAAATAATGTTATTTATTTATTTTTATTTTTTATATGAAAATAAATAAGATTTATTTACTCGCATCTTTAAAATTATAATTAAAATAAAATTAAATTATATATTACATTTAAAAAAAGAAATCTGTATGTATATAAAATAAGATGTTTGTAATTAGAAATAATGTCATTTTTTTCACCCATATCTCGGTTGAACTTTTTAAACAACTTGTATGAACTTGATGCACACGTGATGAATATATTTAAAAAAAAAAAAAAGAATTAAAAACACATATCCGTGATATTATCTGTGAGAAATACTATATGAAAAATAACATACAATATAATGCATCTGAGTCCCTCGAGTAAGAACATTAGCAATTCGCATTTGTTTCGAACGAAGGAAGATAATATCTACCTATCGCAGCACGTATCCGAGCCTTCTTCTCTGGATTATTATTCTCCAACTATGTCTATCTATATCTAGATACACCACTATAATAATTTTCCATTTCTCATATAATTGAAGATAAAAGAAATCTCTTGAGAGAATAGAAAACGTAAGGAACGTTACAAAGGTAAAACGTTAGATGTCAAAAGCATATGTGTTCGTACATATGTGTAAATCTATTATTTGTGAAACATATAACATACAAATGTGTTAGGTATGTTTATTAGTTGTTCAATTAGCAAAAAGAGAGTGAGAGTGAGAGTGAGAGTGAGAGAGAGAGAATAAATAGAAGGAAGGTTGGTTACATATAACGTGTTACTAACGTGTCACGAAATTACTCTAAGCAGATTATGGTTTCGCGGGAAATGGAAGCGTGCAAAGAGAAATTAGTTTGACAGTAGCGTATAACGTCCTGTCTCTATAACCGAAAGTCTCTAACTGCTTTGTTTCCTTTCTACCCACACCTTCTCTTCTTTACCTTTCACCTAAATATCTTTCCTACAGGTGAAACACTAAAGTGTTTGTAGTTTTTTAATCCGAAATACACGTCAACATACAAGAAGTTAATACCATCAACTATGAATATGTTCTAACGCGAGTATAATAATCTCATAACAATATATACTTTTATGTATAACATAAATCAACTATACATATATATATGGTGGAAAAAGAAATCTTTTAATTTTAAAGATTTTCATCTTCTCTAACGAACCGTATTCGATTCTCGATTACGATTGAACTTGTTAAAAAAACGAAGAGGAAAACTTTGTAAACAATTCGTGCAGTATTGTGAATGTATCTAAGACGTTTCCAAGTCAATAAAAAAACTGTTCCAGTCTTGTTTATCTTCCTTCTAAAGGATCCACACCAGAGTTTTCATAAATTTGAACAAATCTACGACGTTGTCACACAGTTCGACAAGTTCTTATCTATCCTCATTTTTAACGAGATATTTCTAAACTAAAAATATATATATATATATATATTTATATAGTAAAAACAGCTTTCACATTTTATTCTTTAAACGAAAACAATATAGATGATGTAAATGACGTAACATGGATCTGCGGGTGACATGCTTTCCTCTTATGTTAGCGTATAACCTCTTCTCTAATACAAATGAATCTCGTTGACTCTGCATATATCTTTCTCACTATATATATATCTATTCTCGTTTTACTCTTCTTCCACTTCATTTTTCTTTCAAAAATGCGATGAAAATTTTTTTTTCTTTTTTTTTTTCACGTGCACCTGAGCACGCATTTAAAAGTAAATAAAATATTCGTATACGCGAATGTATGTAAATTTTGCGAAATTGGGTCAAAAATTATGAGATAGATAAAAAAAAAAGAAATTTAATAAATTCACCTTACCTCTCCCTATCATAATATCGGTAGGTAGAAAATTTCTAATTAATAAATTGGCAAAAAAAAAAGAAAAAGAGACAAAATAAGAGACAAAATAAGAGACAAAAACGTATTTCAACAAATTCATCACCCTAATAACACACTACCACCTACAATGAAACTAATAAAGACCTTTTCGGATTTTAAGAGTAACAGATAAATAAGAAAACAATAATTAAAAATACATAAAGAACAATCGTCTAATCGAATCTAACAGTTGAATCTAACTGATTGAATCTAACAATTACTTATCACTTTGGTAATCAAAGGACCTTTTGATGTTTTTTGGGAAGGGTAGAAATAAGAAAAGACTTTCGTGTCATTTTCCCCCTATTAACTTCATAATGGGTAACAGTTCTCAAGCATATAACAGAAGTAGTTTTAAAGTTTACTGGATATAACAGGGGGGTGTGTGGGGTGTGGATGAGGTGGTATCCAATTGGCTACTGGCCAATAGTCGAGTCCCAACGACCAACGACCAACGACAAACGTCCAACGACCGACGACCGACGACCGACGACCAAAACTTTCCTGGATGGACGTCGACCGCTTGTCTTTGGAATAATGCCATTTCAATATTTGCGTGGCGTTACCGGGACACGCCGGCATGGTCATGCTTTTGTCCAAGCTGCCGAGACTCGTTTGCATTGCAAATTTAACATTTTCTTGCGGTTCTATCCTATCTGCCACCCTACCTACCAACAAAACAACATCTCCTCTATCCCTTCAGTATGTATTTTCAATTATTAACGATAATCTATTTAAATCCGCGTTGAAGGGGTGGGGATAGGTGAGGGTAGAGGTGTGTGCGTTGTTTCCCTTTTTTTTCTTTTTATCCTCCTCCCTTTTTCCATTTTTTTTGTGTACGTTTATATTCATATAAATTAATCCCTTTTTCAGATCCATCGTTCATACTCTAACTCATTTTTTTATTTTTATTTTTATTATTTTATTCTTTTCTTTTTTTCAATTTTCCTTATGAATATTTTATACGAGAAATTTAATTTTTATTTTCGAAAAGTCGTAGTTGAACTGTTCCAATTTGCATAATCGATAAATTATAATATCGAACGATAATAAAAATATGAAAGGCATCCTTTTGTTTTTTATCCTTTTTTGTTTTCGAAAATAATATATGATAATAAAGTTCAATGAGAGTGAGAAGACTGTTCGGTCTTTCATATAATTATGTAAACATATAAACAGAGATATGTCTTATAGAAAGGGAGAGAGAGAGAGAGAGAGAGAAAGTTTAATTAAAATGATTAAGGGAATAACAAAAGGGTATACCAGGAAAGAAAACAATACGCAGAATCGAATTTTTAATAATCTCGGTTGAATGTGAGATCGTATTCATAAATATATATATATATCTTTGGTGAAAAGCGTGAAATTGTGATAGCCGTACTATATTTCTATTTCTACTTCTACTAATACTCCTACTACTACTATTGCATTCATAGAAAAAAAAATCGATAACGTGGGAACGTGTGCGTTTAATCGAAATAACTAACCGTTGTATAATCTTTTATAAAATTAGCGACCCGATTAATACGAACGGTTTGATTATTCATTCCACGCGTTGTTTATAAATTGACTACCTACTGTTAGAAACTAAAATATATCAATATGATATATTCAATCTAGATTTTTAACTCCTACGCATGTATACATATGTGTATATCTTGAATTATTGTGTATATAATAAAAAACGTGAGAGAAATACTCAAACATGGAAAAGGGATGAAGTTTTACGATACAAGTAATAGAAAAAAAAAGAACAAGATTCTTCTATTTCTTTTTTTTTATCCAATAAAATAAAAAAAAAAAAGAAAGGACAAGAAAAATCTATGATCTCTCCGTTCGATGTTTTCAAAACGAAATATCGAAATATCGATCTATCGAATATATCGAGGAAAGTCGTAAGAATCACGTTTTTATTTCCGGAACAAGAGAAATGCATCAAAGTTGGTGGATAAGATAGAACGTATTTTATATATGGGTATGTGTACATACGTGTACGTGTGTGTGAATACATATATTCAAATTCTCTCACATATATACATACACGTGCAAGTACACATAAAAGATAGATGAGAAATAAAATAAAGTATCCCCCCCCCGTGCGATAAATCGATAGAATCAATTTCACAGAGCAGATTTGAAATGAACAATAATGTTACGAAGATTATTGCGAATACAAAGTACCCTTCTTGTGAAATACAAAATGGTCAAAAGCAGAAGAAAATCGTTATGATAAGATAAATCAAACATTGACGAAGGTTATCGTTGCAAAATGCTTCAGCAATATACATTAGGGAAGTTAGAAAAGAGGAAGTTGGTAGATAAATACAGTGAAGAGTTAGGTATATTGATCGGGAAAAGGGCAACCGGTCGGACGTCCGAATTAGTTTTCGCTCTTCCTTCGAGCTCTATAATTATATACTCGAAATGAAATTAACATTTGAACGTACCTTCCTGCGGGAACAATTAACTATGCCATCGTCCGTTATCGTCTGGTTATGTCGAACATATGACCAACCAGTTCTTCCAAAACAATTTCCAAAACAATTTAAATAAGCCGCGAATTTTGTTTCCATTTAATTCATAACGAAATATTTTTTACAAATTATATTCATTTAACGAAAAGTAATATCTCGGATGAAGACAAACAAAAAAACCAAATCTTTAATTATTTATTTTAGATTAGTAGAATATTTTGTTATCTTTCTTTCTTTCTCTCTCTTCATACTTCATTTACTAAAAAAAAATCTCAAAAAATACGCGTGGGAAATTTTATTATCTGCTTATCTAGCATTACCATCTTGATATGTGATCCGCGAGAAAAGTTTTAAATTACTCGTGAATCTTTTTCGAAGTTTTAATTATGTTTTGTAAATTATATCTAACAACAAAACAAAACGAAAAAAAAAAACAAATTGAGATTCCAAAGAATTGACAATTATCAACACTATAAATTACAATATTGTTATGTCGAACTAAAGTTCTAAAATATGTGAGAAATTTAATGACAAACACATGTGACAACGTGATTATATTTTTTAACGTGATTTTATATTTTTTTTAAAAAATAACAAAAAAGGGTTGCCATTATTGGCTTATTATTAGACTGTGACTCGATCGATTTTATCGACTTGTTAAAGAAAAAGTAAGAGGGGAGAGAAAAAAAAAGCAAATGTGTGTTTGAACGTTAAACTACGTAAGGTAAATATCATTAGTAATATATTTGATTAGTAATACCTTTGATAAAAATATATGTATATATGTATATATGTATATAATGTATTTAATGGTAAGTGGAAAAGTAAGTAATTATAATTATATATAACGGGATAGATATAAAGATAAACAATATATCTTTTCGTAGAATACCCTTCGAAACTTTCTGTATAAATTATTCATAATTGAAAGAATGAAATAGATAGATGGATAGATACGTGAATAGATAAAGAGAGATTGAGAAAGTATTACCAGAATACACGTTCTACCAGAATATTTTTCCTTGTTTTAAAATAAATTACTACATGATTAATTTATCGTTAACTGATACGATCCTTTCATCGATAAAACGAAAACGTACTCGCTTACTCACTTCCTTACTTAAGGTATATAGAAAGGTACACATATTTATATACGTAAGAGCGTAAATTACTACTTGTAACTCAAAGTACAACTAATTTCTCGGTTCGTTGAATGACGATAACCGAAGTAAGGATTGGTATGTATCAAGGAAAACGTTGAAACCAATGGAGAAGTTAGTCTTCAATCGTTCTCTTTTTCTCTGAGTGCAACAAGTAGTTGCAAATTTCGTCGTTGAGAAACTAAGAAAAGTTTTTAGAGGTTCCTTAGTTTCTAAGAAAGACAGACAAACGAGATAGAAAGAATAAAACAAATTTTTTTCCAAGGGTAAATTTCACATAAAAAAAGAATATCTTTAAACATTGAATCTCATACTTCTTTACGTTCTCTTTTAATATAATTTCTTTTGTTTTTCATTGTATAAACTCTCGTAAAAAATAATAAAGTTCGTAAACGTTACTCTCGTATTTTATTTTATTTTTTTGTATTTTTAAAAAAAAAAGATTCCCATACAGAAAAACGTCAAGATTCCGAAAACAGCGTTCGTACTTAATATTTTTTCTTTTATGTAACTCACACACGAGAGATGCAAAAAGTAATTTCTAAATTTCACTCGAGGTATGCACGTTAATTGTATTTTTTTTTGTTATATACATATATATATAACTCTGTCTTACAAAGAAAAAGAAAATAAACGGGAGAAGGTAAGAGCAAAAATAATCTACGAATTAATTTTCCACGTATTCATGATACTAGAATGAATATATATATATATATATATATATATACTCGTCCTATTTCCGTGACAAATCCGAGAGAAAGAAGAAGGGTCTCCTCAGTACAAGTCATAATAAATATTCCATCTTGTGTAGGTGTAACTTCAAACGAGAGATGAATACAACAAGGTACTTATGTATATTTTCTCGGGGTGAGCGCTTTATCCCTTGTTCCACAAGTACAGCACAAATTGCATATTATTATTAACGAAGATGAGCTAATTTATTAATCTTTTATCTCTCTCTCTCTCTCTCCCTTTCTGCATACTTATCTACTACAACGATTCAGAAGTGTTAATAATAATTTTTTTCCTTTCTTCTCCTTTCTTCTTTTCCTTCTATTTTCTTTTTTTTCTTATTTTTCTCTTTCCTTTCCAACGCTTTGAACGAAGAGAAGAGGAAAGGAAAAAATGTAGGAAAGAAAAAATTGCACTACCACCCTTTTCCCCAACAAAATCTTTTTAGCGAGATCATAAAAGAAAAAGAAGAAACGAAAGAGGATAGGGAAAAACCATATTCGATCGAAAGATAATACAACCGATAATTAGTTTTTTTTTTCCTGCTACAGATCAAATTAATCCGACATTAGACGTCAATGTGAAAGAGAATATATATATCGAATTTTCCTTCTTTCTAGTTGCATGCATGTAATGCACTATATATATATAGGTACGAACGAAACACGCTTAATATACGTGCAAAATTGCTGGCTCAAAGAGAGAAAATGCGTAAAATATTAAAAAAAAAAGAAGGAATAAAAAAAAAAGAACAGGAATTACTAGCGAATATACGCGATCAGGCTTCTTCTCCCTGTTTCGTGAAAAAATTTTCCGGATTTTTCAGGATCATAAAGTTTCCACATATGCAACTCGTATTCGCAACTCGTATATTAGCGTGTATTGCACAAAGAGAGATAGAGAAAAGAAGATAAAGGATATATACGGTAAATATGAAGTTTCTCTATGTGTATAGAAAAATTGTCTTTTCCAAAGGCAGATAAATACTTTTGCATAGTCGAAATTGCAATGTACAAACATACGAATGACAATACTTTTACACGATAAAATATAAATAAGAATTTTTGTTTTTCCTCACACGTGATATATTTTTAATGAATTATTTTTATAAATATTACAAAAAGACGTGTTAAAAATCATGCGTGTTTAACTATCGATAAATGTGAGTATATATATGTATATAGTATGTGTGGGTGTGTGGTGTTTGCATTTGCATTCCCCGAATGCAAACAAATATACATTAATTGTAAAAGATCCGTTATATGATATTATTAACAACAGGGTGTATGTAACCGGACGCTTGACCAAAAAGCACAACGTGATTGCGATTTCACGAAAGGGAAGTAAAATAATATAACAGAAATGACAAAAAATGTAAACGAATAGTATACGAAAGAAAATATTTAGTACATATATATATATTTTATATTTTATATCTCGTATCACCACACATGTATACTAAAAATACTTTGGAATAAGCTTTGATACGTCAAAAAAATGACATAAGCAAGATAAAGAAAAATCAGGTAAAAAATAAAATAATAAGAAAAGAAAGATAGTGAAAAAAGATTCATACTAATTGAAAAGTTTCATTCTACTTTCAAGTAAACGTATCCTTTGTCAACGTCCGTAAAACGTTTTTAAAAATTCAACTAGTCTCTCTCTTTCTCTCTCTTTTTCACTTTATTTTTCTCCTTTCATTAAAAACAAGCTCTTCGACGTCTCTACCATCGAAACCTTTCGACAGGCAATAGATATTTACTTCAACATTTCTCTCTTTCTCTTTCTCTAAAATTCTTTTTCTCTGGTAAGCTTATATTTTCTTATCATTACAACAAAAAATCCATGTAAATTTAACTTCGATTGCGATATTATCGATTGGATATGGATTACTTAAAAGTATCGTTAAAAATTTATTTAAACGAAAAGAGAGGAGAAAGGAAAAAAGAAAGAAAGATAGAAAGAAAAACAAATATATATGAGAGATAATAAAAAATAGAGAATCGATTTTGATAAGAATTAAATACAAAAGAAAAATACAAAGGTTAAAGAATTTTTTGTTATGGGTGATATAAATTCGTCTAGTGAATTCGAGTAAAAAGAATTCGAGAAGATTTTTCGTGATAAATTTAAGTTAGCGGAAACGTGTGTAAATCTACGAAAGAAAACGAATTCTCTTTTATATATGTGTGTATGTGTGTATGTGCGTGTGTGTATGTGTCTCTCTACGTGTTTTGTGGCTCCCTGTATTCGCTATTTTTCTCTACTTCTATTTTCTTGTCTTTTCTATATTGACAATTTAGAAAGAAATACACAAACGATGGTATAAGAAAAACTCATAAAAAGCAAAAGAAAAAAAAAAGAAAAAAGGAAGAAAACATTTTTGACATTATAAATACGAGATATATTTTATCACCTATTGTATTTCTAAAAGATTATTAATACCTAATACCTAATATAATATGTATTTTAACTCTTACTGTGGAAACGTAAAATCGAAAGATCTAAAGTTTAATGAGATTACAACGGACGTGATGACAACTTTTTGTTGGTAAACATGAGCTCACTCACTCGGTCACTCTTTCTCTCTCTATCTGTCTGTTTCTCTGTCTGTTTCTCTCTCTCTCTTACTCGCTCGCTTGCTTGCTTGCTCGCTTGGAAAACCTTTTTGTCGAATGAAAATACGTACTTATATATACTTTCCTGCTTTATACGTACCACTCATATTTTCATACTCGTAAAAAATAATATCTTTGATAGAAACAGAAAAAAAAACGAAATATTTTCTTTTAATATTTGACCATATAACTCGATGAGACAAATAATACCACCAGAGAGATATAGTAAGAACAAAATTTCTATGATATAAGAATCCAATCTTTTAACGTAACAACGCGCAATATAATACTCAATTTATTATTTTTAAATTAGGATAAAAGTCCCATGAATATCAAACAAATAAAAACGTGTTATGTTGTGTATGTGTGTTGTGATTGCATTTAAAATTGATTTATACACGGATACGCACCTGCTGTTAAGAAGAAAAAAAGAAATATTCTCCCCTTTAGCATAAATATCTGCCTTCTTATAATCCAATAAGATTTTTCTGCCACACGAGAAGCAATATTATTCGCTCGTTTCCTATCTTATTCGCGTTGAGAATAGACCCCTTCCCCCCCGTTTCATCCCCCTTTAACCGTCCCTTCCCTTCTTTTCTGTACCGCCCACCCCCTTTTTCAGCTTCGAGTTAAATCGTGATAAAGTGCACTCGAAGAAACTCGAAAGCTTCACAGTTTTCAAAACCATCCGGTGTACTCGAGCTGGCTTGCATTTACGGGTCGAACCTCCCCCCGTAACTGTTTATGCAACTTACGTACTTAGTTTACCACCCGGATCGTACCATTAGTTTCCCTTTTTTTCTTCTTTTCTTCCAATTCTCTTTTTTTTTATTTTTCCAGTTAGAAACTCTACGAAGTGCCACCTTTCCTTTCGATATCTTGTCACGCGAACTTCGTAAACTTCGATAATAAGATTTTTGAACTCGGGCGAGCGAAAAATCGATATATTCGTTGATGTCTACGATATTTGTAGAGTTGAGTTTAAAAAATACACGAGAGATAAAATTTATAACGAAAAAAAAAAAAAGAAAATATATCTTGTAACGTTTTTGCAAACAAAATTCGGTATACAACATCGTTGTTAATCGAAATTCTTACAATAATATTGACGATCTGGATGATAGAGAAAATGATCAAAAAATAATATATTACTCGTGGATCTCCTTCATGGAAATCGATCGTTTGTGCCTTTCTTTCTCTCTCCCTCTCTCTCTCTTCTTCGATGCTCAACCACTCCACTTTCGATTGCTTGGAGGAAATGAAATTTTCTCGAGTGAAGAAGGGTTTCCTGGCGTCTTCGTCGAAGAGATCGCGCAAAAATCGCGCGCTCTTCGTGACGAAGTTAAATCAGGAGATAGAAATTAAAAGGGCACGAGGCACTTAAAGAAAGGGGTAATAGGGTGAATTATTGGGTTTTTGTTTGGTTACGGCAGTGATAGTAATAGTATACACATCCAAGAAAAAGAAATAAAAAATGAAAAAACAGAAAAAGTAGAAAAATAAAACGGGGAAATAAAAAACAAAAAAAAGAAACAATATACATAAATCCTTTCAATATAACACCAATAACACACTTTTTGTTTTTTAATTCTACTCACTTTTCTAACGCAGCACACTTATGCTCGATTCCATTTGCCACTCTCTTTCTCTCTCTCCCTCTCTCTCTTTCTCCGTACTGCCTTGTAGAGCGTATATTGTTTGTTAACAAAATAAAGGAGAAGGGAAAAAAAGAATAAAAAAGAGGAGGAAAGTGATTTCTTTTGTATTTAGATTATTAAAAAGAAGGAAACAAAACGAGGTAGAAGAAAAATAAGAAAAATAAAAATATAAGAATAATAATAAGAAAAAGGAATTTAATTAGAATTATGAAATTTTCAACGGGAGTGATTGATAATTTATCGTTTGATAAATAACCAAATAAGATAGATCTATCACAATATCGTGGATATTGATATCTAGGAAAATGGAAGAATAAATAGCTAATGTATATATATATGTATGTGTGTTTCTATGTGTATGTGTATGCGTGTGAGAGAGAGAAAATACGAGACTTGGTATCACTTGGAACAAGAGAAATTCTCTCGACGAACGCAGCGAACATTCACGCGACGGGGGTCGCGACGATACTGCGCCCTATTGGACGACCCTGCGCAAATATAATGGCGCCCCTCTCCAGCAACTCGTCCAACCTAACCTGACCAGCAGCCACCACCACCACCACCATCACCACCACCACCTCTGCTACCACCGATCGAGCACCCCTCTTTCGATTCTCTCGCTCGGTTCCTCCTTTGACTATCCCTTTATCATCGGTTCTCTTCTTCCGATACACCATCCCCCGAACGTTATACACACACGTATACACATCAGTGCATCTCTCTTTTTCCTCTATCTAGCATTCTACTTTGCTCTTCTTCAGTTACCCTTACTTTTATCTCTTCTCTTTTTTGCTCATACAAACGCGCTTGTCCAGGCAAGTAACATTTTTTTCTTTCCGCGGCATTGCCGACCCTCCTCGGTTTATACGCTTTACCACGGTCGATCTGGGCTGTGAAGAAAGAGGACGAGAAAAGAGGACGAAAAGGAGGAGGAGGAGGAGCAGGTGGTGGAGGAGGAGGTAGAAGTTGAAGAGAAAAAGGGAAGGAGAAAAGGTCTCCTTCCTTTTTTAATCCACCAGCACGAGCTTTCGCCGGTGAGCTTCCGGTGCACGTCGATGGCTACTTCCGTTCACGCTTCGAGTATCCAAGAAGACGAGTAAAGAAAAAGAGGAGTAATTGGTTATGCGTCGACTAAGTAATCGTAAGAACGATTATGACGTTCAATGAAGCTTTCAACGTATCTTTTATCCTTTCAACCTCACACATAGCCTTTTACAATTTTATCTTAACTTGCACAAGCTCTTTATATCAAACCCCGTTTTTGTTTTCTGAAGATCGCACGGTAAAGGATCTTGTCGTAGCTAAGATCGATAAGTGTGTACTCTTTTTACGTATATTAATAATAAGGAAAAGAAAATTAAAATTGTCATCTACTCTCTCTCTCTCTCTCGTTCTCCTTTCTATATGTTTTATATTTAGAACAAATAATCAACTTATTTCAAAGTTTAATCGCGTCATGATATTTCATTTTATTCAGTATATATGTATGTACATACGTAATAACTTATATACGTTATATTACTTACTACCTCCGTTATGCATAAGTACTTACTTCGGTCCTTAGAGTTCAAACTCAACAAGTTGTTCTCGACCAACTTACCAACTGACTCGTTCTATATGTCTGCATGTACATATATATAGTCATATTTTACATATATATATCTATGTAGTTATATTCTCTAACATTGGTACCAAGTGACCGCGACTTCCGTTCTCTATTCCCAATCGTGTTACAAGTCAAGAATATCAAACGAGTTATTACCAAGTACTTGTCGTTTCTATTTGTCCACCCTTCCTTTTCCCAACTAATAATTCTCGAGGTATAACAAAGTTCTACAAACTATCTTCCCGACACCAGTTTTGCGAATATTTTTCTAATCGTTTAGAAATATTTATCCCTATTATTATTTCGTCGATTCCAACTTATTGTTAGTCTACAAAGAACGTTTCAAACTCGTAAGAAAAGCTTTACGAAGCTTTTAACTCAAATGCATATTCTCTATTTCATTTGATCGTTCCACAAGACTGACTCACTACCCAATCGATCACGATACGTTTTGTTAATTTTAGATTGAATTCAATTTTAGCTACACACCTACTACAAAAGACCGCGATTCGAGTCCACAGTCAATTTCATTCGCATGTTGTAAACGGTTGACTTATTTAACGTTTTTGATCTTCGACTCTTTTGTTAAATACGTGCAAATATTTTTCTTCGATTCTACGTTAAAATAAACGAAAGAAAATTTTTGAAATCATTTTATTTTTCACGTACAAAGATAATCATTTCGTTTTCCTACAAAATCTCAAATCATCTATTTACGTATTCCGGAATCATACTGTTACGCGAACAATCCTTTAATAAATAAGATAGACAAGAAGAAAATTAAAACTGATTGAAACCGAGAGTAAATATGTTTAAAAAAATAATTCGACAAATCTCGAATAGAGATGATAGAAATGTCGAATTTTTTTTTTGAATTATTATGCGTAATACGCGATACATATTTTTTGATACACCAGATACTCGCTCACGTTTCTAAAGATCATACGATTTTACAGACAAGATTATATCGCAATGTCAATGCTTTCAATCGATTTATCTATCAAGACGAATTAGGTCGTACGCGTTAAGTCTTTACGATCAGAATTTATTATTCTTTATTTTCTTTCTTCGAATTTTTGCCCATAAAATATTATCGTATTACCTACTTTCTTATTTCATATTTCCATCCACTCCTTGGATTTTTATTATAAATAAATACAAGTTATTTCTTAATAATAATAATAATAATAATAAAAGAAAGAAACACGTAAAAACATATTTGCATCTTTTCCATGCAACCCTGACTAAAATTCATTTCGTATGACGTATGTAAATAAATGAATACTTAAAATTCAAATAAGTTAATGACAGAAAATATCAAAAAAACACATTATTCTGTTTTTAATAATTATTGATAAAACAGAAAAGAGTAGGTGCTAGAGAGAAAAAGAGTGAGTGAGTGAATACATGCGTCTAATATGAAACAAAAAACTATGAATTTTTGTATGTGTGCGTGTGTTTATTTAAAATATCATCTTTTTCAATTCGATAGCAAATCGAAACGCGTTTGTATATAAAAAAAAATATATTTGAATGTTTAGAGAGTAAATTTTCAAAAGAACGGTCACTTGTCTACATGTGGTTGATTATGCATCATCATGAAATAAATCTGACACGAGATCATATTTTAAACCCTTCCAGTTCTATGGATGTAGCAAAAGTTATTCATGTGAATTATGGACGCGTATATACAGTGTCCGGTTAAAAAATTCTACGATGTTACGATTACCTCTATTATATTTTATATTAAAAATTATTCATATAATATGTTTAACACTAAAACTCTACCACGCGCGGTCGAATGTTAAAAAAGTTTAAAAATTATGATCAACTTATATTACATATACTTCGGCCCTTATATCCAATGCTGCATATCCATATCCATAACTGCAGGTATCCATATATGCACATATCACTTTTTAGCACTACACACACTCGGAGACATATGCATATCACTTGCATAGAAAGGAAACACGCACACGTGACACGACGCGAAATAAATTATATACTTTAAATAATATCCTTGTTATTCCTTCCGACACTCGAAGAAGACTAACGATTATTATCGAAAAGTAGTTACGAATACATTCGACAATTACCGAACATACACGAAGGTCAATTACAAATCTAACTACGAGATGACAACGTTTGGTTGTCGACATCGGCCGAGGAGTGACGGAGATAGACGAACGTAAACAAAAGATTGAACGCTCAACTAAGCCGGTAGTTAAGGAATGTTTTTCTCAGAATTTCCTTTATAACGAATTTCCTAGAATTCACCGAGAGACATATAAACAGTACCGATGTCTAGCTCGTTTAACTTGGACGTATACCTTCGTTTATCTTTCTCTCAATACATTCAATACGTATGGGAATGTTATGTTTTTGTACAGCTGACCTACTTATGTATCGCTGACCTATTTTTCTTACCAGTGACCTACTTTTGAACAGCTGCTTTCTATTTCTAATGATTGATTTTTATTTTTATTCTAATATATAGATAATAATTAATAAGAAAATTTATATACATATATATAAAATAATATAATATCTGATATAATATATATATAATTGTTTGATGTATCTAAAATTTGTGATAAGCCTTATTACAATACAAATACATATTAGTAAATTACAAAATAGATCATATTTCTTTCTTTAAAATTTTACCAACATGTTCTATAAGACTTATGATATTTTATTAAATCGTTTAAAGTGAACTCGAGAGGCATGGGAACGTCATGCCGGGTAATTGATGGTTGTTTTATAAAACATCATACTAAACAACAATACATGGAACAAACACAATAAAGATACATAAAATATTAATATAATATAATATATAATTTTATATATCACAATTTGTATGAGTGAGAAATAATTAGATGTTATTTGTAAAGAGAGAAAGAGAATACATCAAATATAGGACATATCGTCTCAAGTGGTTGATAAACGATCCCAGCTAAAATGACTTCCAATGCAAAGGGTTAAACGAAAAAAAATTTGACTGACGCATGTATCCTTAGTTTATTCCAGAAGTAATATCGTATTCCTAAACATGCCATCGACGAACTACATTATCGAACATATTCCAACGGATGACGATTTCCGGTTGAAGTGGTACATCACCGCAAATCGGTCAAATCCACTGGGGAAAGTTGCTTCGCGCTACGAAATACCTGAAGCGCGATAAACTGGGTCACAGAGTGGTTTCGTTATCCAGTATCGCGCTCAAATCCTAATCCTGCCGTTGTAAACTAATTTTCTTCTCTTTTTTTCTCCCTTACGCCTCCCCACCCCTTTACGTCGGCAACAAATCCGCGCCCTTCTTTCTTACACAGATACAGTTTCATGCCCGATCGTTTATTATACTTTTCTATAATCGATATCGCGAAAGAAATCATAATCCTTTTTATCTCTTTTTTAATTTATTCAACGACCCAAATAACAAAACGTCTATTTTTTAATTGAATTATTTTTTTTAATAATTCCATACAAAAATATATTTTAATAACCAAATAACATTAATCAATTACGATGATACAATTATTCTATTAAAGTGAAAAAGAAAGAAATTTTGTAATACGAAACGACGATTAACTCTTCGAATTTTCCTTTGAAATTTGTGCTACGATTCGGTAACTTGACAGAAACTAAAAGCTCTACACAAGTACATTTGAGTACGTATGTATGTGTGTGTGTGTGTGTGTGTGTGTGTGTGTGTGTAAATATACATGTATATATGTAGCTTTTTGTTCGATCGATTTAACAAGAGAAGGACTACCTTTTCCTTTCTATTTTGTCCCATCGACAGAGGTCCTCTTGTCTCGTTCGTACTATTCCCTGTATATAAGCCTATCAAAGGAAACTTTTGCCCTCCGTTACTATTTGCCAACTATCGTCTTTCCTTTCTCTATCGTTCTGCTCTGTCACCAGCAAGTAACCAATGAACGAACGAACGAAACAAATTCACTAGTTCGTTAGACTGAATTTAAGTTAGTTAAGAGCTAGTTACATTTTACCCTTTTCTTTTCTTATATACTATGATAAATATAATATATACATCTATATTTTTAAATAAAAAAAAACAAAATACTAACGAAAACTTTTTTTGAAAACGACTACGAAGAGAAGAGGTGTAATTAAAATTATTTCCTCTTTTATACTTCTTCGTATTCTTTTTTTTGTATTTTATTTTATTTCATTTCGTAGGCCAATTCGTTGCTCTGGAATCCTATGAAAGGATGTCTTGAAATTTTACCGAGCAGACAAAAGGAAAGAGAAACGACCTATGGCGGTAGCAACTCCCCAAAGAGACCTCGACGCTACCAAGGCAATGATAAATAATGCAGAAGCTTTGCTTCCTCCTCCGGTTATTACACGATCTATCCATGCATCTCGAGTATTGACGTTACTACCTAAGTTTACCTTAGATGAAAAAAAAGGAAACACCAACCTTCAACCCTCTCCTCCTCATCCTCCTCCCCTTTAATATGTTATTTCTATAGACGAACAAATTTAATTATTTCAAAATATTATTAAATACGCATCTTATATACGCGGTGTATATATATGTATTTCGTTAAAGATTTGGAATATTTGAAATCCTTTATAAATGATTCCTTACTGGATCTTATTTACTGTAGGATTATAAAGCTCGAATAAACTGAATAGAAGATTTACTTATTCCACTCTAAAACTCTTTCCAACGAGTTTAATAATTTGAAAATATTAATAAATCAATACGGTATTAACGTATTTGGTCGGCTACAGATAATGTGTGTGTGTCGACATATTTTATTCATTTAAATATAAAATAATAATATTCTTTTTTTTCAATTTAAAAAGAAAAATGCTATACAGTTTAATTTATTTAGATAGATAAAATATAAAAAGCGTTTCTTTTTCCGCCCCCCACCAATAAAAAAATATATAGGATATTTTTTATTTAAAAATAAAATATGAAATATTTTATCAATAAGAAGTATAACGTTACTCGATTGAAGTTACTCAAAATTTCGACATTTCTTATATCGATCAATTAAATATTTATACAGAAGATTCTTTTCGAAGAAAATATGTTCGATATTTAATAATATTGCACGAACGATACTTCCATTTCAACTATTGGAAATTGCGCATTAAACGTACATACGAGTTTTCTTTTTCTTTTTAATATTTCAACGAAGCTATCTTGTTAACTTCTCTTTTTTTTTATAACAAATAAATGGAAAAATAAAATGAAAGTACATTGAAGATTTCTCGTTTCTTCCTTCCCTCCTTCCCTCATTTTCCCCCCATCATCAAATCGAGATAGCATATTGCATTTTATGCGCGTGCACGCGCTATCGTTGAACGTTTATGTTATGCATCTACGAATATCTCTCTCTCGTTTTCTCTTTCTAAGCTATATCCGAGAATTTGAAAGCGAACATTTTGAAAGTCTCATCACATTTTCGGACGTCATACGATCTTTCCCCTCTCCACAATTGTGCTAACATTCAGGTGTCGGAACATTGTGGTGCATAAGCAGATAAAAGTGTAAACTGAACGAGATACAGAAAAGTTTCTTGAATTGGTAATTCAACGAATAAGAATAGAAGAAAGCAAAAATGAAAGAAAGGGAATAGAAAATATATTTATTTCTGTTCAGAAAAAGAAAAACAAAAAAAAGAGAAAAAGAGTCGATTATAAGTGAGTAAAAAAATAGGTAGATTTAAATGAAAGTTTTTCGTCATCGAGAAGGATGAAAATTTGTTGAACATTTTTTCCTTAAAAAATACGAAAATGAATGGTATCATAATCATTTTGATATTTCACGTAACTTTATTCTGAAAACTCTGAAAGAACGTCATTCTTACCATTTCGCAAACGAAATTGTCTTTCTCTGAGAAAAACATATATATATTCATAGTCGTTATAACAAAAGCAGCAATACTTTATAGTTGTTAGATGTCAAGAACCTTATCTATTTGTATATTTTCTCCTATCTTAAGGAATATCAAGAAAGAAAGATAAGAGAGAAAAGGAAAATAATGGTTATATCCGAGTTGACAACTTGGTAAAGAATTGAAGAAAGATGAAAACCTATTAATATTTATCTTTAAGTATAATACTTTTGTTACTTTCAACCTTTGACCTATATACGTATTACTTACACGAGATCACATTTTTGATTCTATGGCATTAATCATGACCAAATTCTCGGAACAATGGACAATGGACCAAACAATTACTAATCGAGTTGATAAGCATATATATTATCTTAAGGGAACAAACTTTGTTGGCTAATATCAATCTATTGGCTACGCAACAGGTAGTTATGAGAATAAGCATTGGATAGAAATTTTGGATAGAAATACATAACATACGTATATATACACATACACAATTATAAATTGAAAGACGTAGATTATTAAATAACATATGCTTAATTTGAAAATTATAAAACAATATTGAACAACAATAACAATATTACATGTAAATAAAACGAATATAAATTTAATCTGTCTATCGAAAAGCAATGAAAAGAAAAAGAAATGAAAATTAAAGAACCAATAAAATAAAAGGAAAATGTAAAGATGTAAAAAAAGTATAAATAAAGTTTTAAACGATAGATATATTATATATATATATATATATATAAGGTCACCTACTTTGTATTTTCCATTGGCCATTATTATCAACGAATTATCCGAGGGTTAAATTGCGCATTATTGGTGTAATCGATATCGTTACGCTAGGTTTACATCACGTGTTAACGACCAGGGACTTGGAAAACAGGTAATAAGGGGTCAAGCTTGTACCTACCTATAGCCTTATCAATAAAAAAGAAAAATTCCGATGGACAACAGATCCGAAGGGGCTAATAATACACGCCGATTTTCTAGCCCCATAGAAGAGTGGACAGGATCGTCCTGTTTATACGTATACATATTCATAGCATTTATACCCGCGTGTCTATGTGTATGTACGTTTGTATATGTGTATGTATATGTGTGTGTGTATTTGTAACGAGCATAGAGAAGCGATTGGTCGAGCGATATGCGTTCTTAACAATTTATTGAAGCATGGCACCGGGACAAACTCGGTTCAGTGATCACTATGGGTAATCAGGTATATCGTTACACGATGCTTACACAGCCTTTAGAAGTCCGATGCTTGTCCGCCATTTTGGGCGACAGGATAGGTGTGAAAATGGCTTTTTACAAAGCATCGAAGCGCACGAAGCGCCGCAGTAGTTGGACCATATAGAGACGAGCAGAGAAACCCCATGAACCGAGTGAGACATAGCACGGATGAAATGTTCCGTCGACGAGACTCAAAGGACAGTTAACACCCTTGTGCCTTGCTTCTACCTCCTAGCCCTTCTAACACCTTCATAACCATCACCACACCATTCTTTTTTTTTCTCTCTCTATCTCTCTCTCCCTTTTTCTCTTTCTCTTTCTGACCTATATATATCTTCGAGTTTCCACTTAACCGTCCCCCTTCTACCCTTCAACTCATTTCACCCGTTCGTCTTTTTCTTTTTTCCCATCAACCCTTTCTTCTCATTTCTCCCACTACCAAGACACCTACCCACCCTTTTCGAGTTTCAGACAAAAAATTCTAACTTAGGTCACTCACCTATCTCCAACACCATACGTTGCTATTTACTTTTACTTATACAATCTAGCATTCGTAACTCTTTAATTGGGATCACCGCTAGAAATTTACAGAAGGTTCGTCAATTTTTAAAAGCAAAAATCGTCTCGTGGTACTATCAAGTGCTCGGATAAATCGTACCCCCCCTAAATTTTGGGGTGTCCATAACTTAGGTATATATGAATATTTAATTATTCATTCAAATTTTATCGGTCGATATCTCGGAAAGAGTTGAGCGTTTGACCTTAATATTAGCGTTACTTGATAGTACTAGTCAACATCTACAAGTGTGGTAAAGTTTGAAAAAAATCTAGGGGGGTGTACGACTTGTTTGAGTCCTTGTAAGATTCATATCTCATAGATATCTTGTTCAAACTTTTTTATAAAAAGAAGAAAAAAATACATACGTATACACTAGAGCGGTTTTTCGTTTACGATAGGTTCACCGTGTTAAGATAAGTAGTATAGCTGTATATTACTATCAGACTAGATTCTAGAGTAGTAGTAGTAGTAGTAGTACGAGTCAAGAACCTCGTTATTTTCCCTACCCATTCTTTTTTCCGCTAGTACTTATCGTTTTCTTCGTCTTTTTTTTTAAGTAAAATTTAAATATATAAAATATTAAAAAATATAAAGAGACAAGAAATAATCGAATAATGATTAATCTAATATAATAATTGTGTACACAGTTACCAACATAAAATGAAAGATTTAAAAAATTTCACTTTAATCACGCGTAGATGTTTTTCATTTTTTTGTATTCTTCTTATTTTTCTTCTTCTTATTCTTTCTCCAAATATTCTATCGATCGATCGTAAAACGAGAGAAATATATTCCTACTGGGGTTTGATTAAACGAAAGCACGCATTCAGACGGCAGATTTCACGAAGGTAAAGGCATTTTACGAGAGAACTGTTTTCCTTTTTTTTTTTCTATCTCTATCACTCTATCTCTATCTCTATTTCTTTCTCTTTCTCCCTCTCTCTCTCTCTTTTTCTCTTAAAAGTCATTTCATACTAAGATATTTCAAAAACGTAATGTTTCTTAAAAATTCTTTCGCAAAGTGGAATCATTCCCTATTACTTTTTCTTTCTTTCTTTCATTTTTTCTTCCTAACTCTATTTGCACTAACAATAAGAACTATGTTGGATAAAAAGGTTGAGATTAATTCAAGGGTGAAATTTAAAAATGACGTGCTTGAATTTGGATATGATAGAAATTATGTAAATTGAAACATTACTCGTCGAGTAAAAATAAATTTTAAAAATTCGACCGATTGATGATAAGTTTAATGATTTTCAAATCTATAATCATAACATAAAATATATATATATCTTACTTTTATTATCGAATATCAAAGAATCCAAGTTTTTTTCCCCATCATTCTCTCTTCCCTTTTATAAAACATTTTATATTCGATAATTAAACCTCGAATGCGATCGATCTATCGGAAATAATTAAACCGGTTAAATTATTCCCCTATATCTTCTTTTTTATTTTTTCTCTATACACGCATAAAACGCTATCTCGTACTATTAAAAACAAAAAAAAAAAGAAGAAAAACGAAATAACGAACAATCGGTAATTAACATCTCGATTACCAGAACTATCGAAAAAGAAAGAAAATAATCGTATCTCCTTATAACAAATTTTCACATGCTATCAGTAACGAATTAAAATACTAATCTTTTACAACACATTGTTTCATAATAACCGCAATTTCTGTTCCAACGAAAAGATCAAAGTTCCATCTAATGAAATAGCATAGTATTATATATATATACGTGGAAGTTTTCACTAGAGATACGTACGTACATCTACGTATACACATAATATAGAAATTTTCTGAAAAGCAACATATAGGATCTATTAAATTACCCTATGAAGAGCCGGGGGGAAGGAGTAGAAGGTTACGTTGAACGTGTGCTAATTACGAGGACGACCCACATCGAAAGAAAACTTTGAAATTAATAGGAACTAACTTACCGCGTGTCCCGTTTTGTACGAACTACCGTAAATATGTTTATCTTTTATTTTTTTTCTGTTTTTTTTTTTATTCTTCCCCCATGCTCTCCTCGTTAGTAATTAATAATAATAAATATTATATGATCGACACGAAAAATATTTCTAAATTTAATTTATCTTATAAAGCTTCGAGAAAACCGATCGATGCATTCTTCTAAAAAAAAGCATTCGACTGTAAAGAGAAGAAAAAATGGAAAGATGAAAATAAAAGAAGGAGGGCACAAAAAAATAAGAAGAATAAGAATAAGAAGAAGAAGAAGAAGTAGTAGAAGTCTACGAATCGAAAAATTCTTCATGGCAAAAGAGAATCTACCCCCGTTGTGTATACGATTTCGGTACCTGTATATAACCATGATATTATCCTAGTAGTGTTAAGCTACGCCAATTTTACAACATTTCCATGGGAAAACTCCTTTTTGTATATAACGTGAAAGAAAAAAAAACGAAGAAAGAAAAAAACTATAAAAGACTCAAAGGCATCAAGCTTATGCCTATGTAAAATCTCGTTAACTTTAAGAATCGCAAAAAGGAGAAAATAGTGTCTCTACGTTCGTGTTCTGTGCAGAAAAGAAAAAAGAGGAAGAGAAGAATGAAAGAAGGAAAGAAAGAGAGAGAAAAACAGGGAGAAACAGAAAGAAAGACAGACGAAGGGGTTAGTGGGGAGAGGAGTAGGATCGAGAAATAGGGTGTAAAGCTTAGACACCTCAACCGCGAGACCGATGATTACCAAGCGTGGATAGGAGGGTTTGGGAAAAAGGGAGGGAAATATATATACATATATATATATAAAGAGGGAAAGAGAGAAAAAGAAAATTTAGATAAGGTCGACTAAGCACTAATCGAGCAAGCTCGCAAGTCTCTTTTATCATAAGCGTTAATAATTCGCTTAGTAATTTACTGAACGAAGCGAATAAAGAGTCGCGATGAGTTTCACATGAATTAACAAACGGTCCTCGACAAGAATAGAGAAGAGAGGGAGAGAGAGAGAATGGTGAAGCTTATGTTAGTTAGAAACAGAGAAGGTAACAACCATACCATAAGACAGGCAACAGGCAACAGGCAAGTAGCAACCCAACAAGGTAGACTATGATAACATAACAGATAATACTAGGATAATATGTAACCAGTTAGAGACTATTTGATAGACAAAACGCAAACAAACGCGTGCTGACCAAAGGCAATAATTCCTGTTATACCTTATCCCATTTCACTTGTTATCTAGTTCTACAATATTCTACGTCAGATTGTTAAACACGTATAATACATCTATCTAAAACTTTCAACATGTACGTGTGATGTAACTCGTCGTCTTTTCTGCGTAAGAAAGAAAGAAAGAAAATGTAAAGTATAAAGATAAAATGATAAAAGAAAAAGAAGAAGAAGAAGAAGAAGAAGAAAAAAGAAAATTCTTACTCATTCCGCTAGAAATAATTAAAACTAATATCCCCGAGAGAACTCTCAGGATGGTAAATGGACGCATAAATTATCGTTCGAGCTTTCATAATCTTCTTTGAAAATACCCTTACGTATGTATATATTATATATATATATATATATATATGTATGTATGTATGTATGTATGTAGATATATACGAAGCTGTCTATTTTATTTTAACCTTTTCCCTTTTTTTTATATATATATATATATATATATTTACATATGTATGATATTGTATATACCCGAGCTTACCTTTAAATAAATCAGAAAAAAGCCCACTCTCCTCCTCTTTCTAGAAACTAGAAATAACACCCTTTACATCGATTAAATTATTATTTTCTTTTATCTTTTTTTTTTCCTTTTTTTTTAAATATATCCATTTTATCGATTCTCGAAAAAGATTTAATTACGACGCAGGTACTTCATTCTTACGTGTAGAATTAAAATATAAAAATAAATATTCTAACCGATATAATTTATTATAATTATTGATCACATTTATTTGTAATACGTATTGATTATAAATTATTGAAAAATACTAATCCAATAAATATAGTAGCTATATAAAAAATATTAAAATTAAATATACTTAATTATGTGACTTTAAATTTACACACCGTTGTAGATGATTAATTACCACGAAAATTTCGTTGAAAACAAGTAAGTACTATATTTCATCTATTTTATTTTAATTTATAAAAAAAAAAATCTTTAACTATTATCAGGTATATATATTTGTATGTAGAGTATAAATCCTAATCTCATAATATATCTTTCCTTTCTAATCGTTGATCATTCGACCAAGGCAAAACGCAAACTATTTCAGAAACGTTCTTGGCAAATACATTGATAAAGTGATGATGCGATAACCTCGAGCATAAGTTTCACTTTACGTTGTAAATCTCTCTTTTATATTGCAAGCGAATACGATTAAACGTAAAAAAAAATAAAATTAAAATCGAAATTATTATCTAAGCAAAGATATACAAAGAAAGGTTCTCTTATCTGTTAAATTGACCACTTGGATATTAAGGACTGGTTTGGACGAGTAGAAATTTAGGAGTAGAATTTGATTTGAGAACATAGTAATGCAAGGATCATAATTAATCGGTCAAAATGTTGTAACCCATGCATTTCTCTGTATTAACGAGGGATGGTACATTCATCTCTAGCAAGGCGAGTGTCCACTTAACCCACATACTTGACAGAATAAATTAATAACAGAATTCTCACGTGTTGTCATCATGTCCCATAACATATTCAATTATTCCTTCGACAATTAAGAATACAACCGAGGAAACCCAAAAAATTACAAAGATGAATACTTTTCATTAAAAAAACACTGTTCAAAGACAATAGAAAAAATTAAGAAACTTTTGATACCACCTTCCTTAATTAAACGTTACTTCTAATAATTTAAAAAATATATATATATGAATTCAACACTATATAAAAATAAATAAAATAGACAAAGTATCGAATATATTTCATTTAATAAAGATACAATTTTAATCTTTAGAGAGAAGAAATTTGAGTAAAGTGATACTTAAAACATGATATTAAAAGCTTGAAGTTATGAGAAATAAGATAGCTTTTCTACCGAAATGACTTTTATACCAAGCTAGAAAGGTTTTTTTAGTTTATAATCGTTTTGTAAAAGTATGTCAGGGTCGATCGAAATCCTTCGGTTCGACCCAATTGTTCTATTGATTTCACATAGAAAGAACCCCATATTCGATTACTCGAAATCCTTTGGGGGTAATTAAATACGACGTGGTGCACCCCTTAGGAAACTAAATTACCGTTCTCTGACGTGGTAAAAAGCATAGAAAAAAGCTTCTAATAGAAATTACTCATATTTTGTTACTTTTCTTTTGTTTCTTTTTGTTTGTTCTGAAATTCGTTTATTTGCTCGTTCGATGGTTCCATTCGTTCGTTCGTTCATTCGTTCATTCGTTCGTTCATTCGTTTGTCTGTAAAAATGGTACTTCTACAATAGCGTAGAAACGTTTTGCATACCTGACTGACCGAGCTACGAGTACAGATGCTGATGGGCGTGTTCTTCCTATCTTCTGCGCGTGCTCTGGATACGCATCCTGATTCCTGACACATCACCGAACTAGCTTTGCGTTTTAACTTTATATCCTTTGGTTTACTATGCCTTATGCTAACTTATACGCAACCCATCGAATACTGCCAAACTTATACTTTTACGTCACTGTACTCGGGTATCATATCAAAAACTTTAGATAAAACTTGTTTTTTTTTCTTTTTCCTTTTTTTCGGTATGAGTAAGATTTTTATTTTATTTTATTTTTTTATAAGAATAAGATATGAGTTTTCTTTTTTTTCTTTTTTTTATCTATGTAGATGATCCATATCCACGCATGTAAAATACACTCGAATACAAATACGTTTATAGAGAGATAAGTATTTTAACTTTTTATTGGATATATTCCTGTATTTATTCACAAAAGACAAAATTTCGTAAATAATAAAATATTGCGATTAAGTAGAGACGATGAATACCATAATTCATTAATCTCGAGGAGATCGAGTCTCTCGATTCTACGAGGTTTCCTCTCAAACGTTTATGCCTTAATTGCTTTTACCTTCGTTCCCCAAGTGGGATTTCATTGATTCATGCTGCGTTGCGATAAGTGCGGTAAACCGAGAAAAACAGTGCTATTTACTTATCTCATACTGCGTATTAACTCGAATATAAATTGACATTTTTCTCTTAATAAATACAAGAAAGAAAAGAAAAAAAAAACTAACTAACAAACAAATATATAAGTATTTTCTTCGTCTAAACATTTAGTCTAGTCAATCTAGCCAAATTTTATGCTCAAAATAGATGTAGCTCCCACCTAATAGCAAAATAATTTAAAAGGTCAGAAATTTGGTCTACATTTCCCACAGATCATTTCGTACAATCGCACAACAAAATGCAACAATCCGATATCATTCCTGATTTTTTTATACATTGCAAGAAACCCAAAGAACAATATGCAACTTTCGTTTTTCGAAATTATTAATTAATACGGTTAGGGAAATTTTTTTAAAGAAAACAGCCAATTACTTTAATTGTTAATTTAGCTCGCTAAGAAGCGAAAAATTTAAAAATTATGGTCAGCTTACTTTAAATGTACTTTGGTTCTTATATCCAATACTGCATATCCATATCCATAACTGCAGGTATCCATATATGCACATATCACTTTTTAGCACTACACACACTCGTTCACATATGCATATCACTTGCATAGAAGGGAAACACGCACACGCGACATGACGCGAAATAAATTATATACTTTAAATAATATCCTTGTTATTCCTTCCGACGCTCGAAGAAGACTAACGATTATTATCGAAAAGTAGTTACGAATACATTCGACAATTACCGAACATACACGAAGATCAATAATCGATCTAACGAACAAATGACAATGTTCGGTTGTCGACACCGACCGAGGATCGACGGAGAGAGGCGAACGTAAACAAAAAATTGAACGCTCAACTAAGCCGGTAGTTAAGGAATGCTTTTCTGTAAATTTCATATATAACGAATTTCCTAGAATTCACCAAGAGACAAATAAACAATACCGATGTCTAGCTCGTTTAACTTGGACGTATACCTTCGTTTATCTTTCTCTCAATACATTCAATACTTATGGGAAAAGACGTCTGAATCTAACAGAAGATTTATTTGAAAAAAATGAAAATTATAAACACATTTTCTAATTAATATTTCGAGCTAGTACCGACATTCAGTCCGTGGCACTTATCTAAAAAAATATTAAATAAAAAGATATCGAAATTATTTTATATTTTGAATTATGTTAGAAAGAATGTAATGTTTAAACCAATGTATATGTGTTAGTACAATCTAAAAAATAAGTAGAATCCATTAGAGTAGTGCACCTATGATAAAAACTTGTTAAATTATCATAGAAAATGAATATTATAATTAAAATGTAATAAGTATAAGTTCTGGTTACCTTCCTCCTCGAAATCAACTGTTAGACTGGTTTGAAATAAGCTATTAAAGTTTTTTTTATCGAAAGTTGTTTATATGATTATCGGAGGGGATTAATTCTATTCATTTCGAATATTATTCTCGTTTAACTAACACCACTTCTAAGAAATCTTATTTTATGCGCATGTGCATGCCTACACGTCTAAATCTAATAGAATATTTATCTGAAAAGAATGAAAGCTATCAAGACATTTTTTTATTAATCATTTGGCATAGTAACGACATTCGGTTCGTAGCATTTATCTAAAAACATATTAAATAAAAATATATCGAAATTATTTTAATTGCGCACATGCGCATAAAATAAGATTTCTTAGAAGTGGTGTTAGTATAACGAGAATGATATTCGAAATTAATAGGATTTATCCGCTCCGATAATCATGTAAACAACTTTCAAAAAAAAAACTTTTATAGATGATATCGAGCCAGTCTAACAGTCGATTTCAAGGAGGAAGGTACGCATAACTTATACTTATTACATTTAAATTATAATATACATTTTCTATGATAATTTAACAATTATTTAGCATAGGTCTACTTCTCTTATGCACCCTTCTTATATGTAAGAATATTCTAACACATATACATTGGTTTAAACATTACATTCTTTCTAACGTAATTCAAAATATAAAAGAATTTAGATATATCTTTTTGTTTAATATGTTTTTAGATAAATTCTACGAGCTGGACCTCAATACTGGACTAAAGTATTAATTAAAAAATGTATTAATTATTTTCACTCCTTTCAAATATATATTCTGTTAGATTTAGACGTGTAGGCATGCACATGCGCATAGAATAAGAATTCTTTGAAGTGGTGTGAGTATAACGAGAATGATATTCGAAATTAATAGGATTATTCCACTCCGATAATCATATCAACAACTTTCGAAAAAAAAACTGTTATAGATGATATCGAGCCAGTTTAACAATGGATTTCAAGGAGGAAGGTACGCATAACTTATACTTATTACATTTAAATTATAATATACATTTTCTATGATAATTTAACAATTTTTTAGCATATGTCTACTACTCTAATGCACCCTTCTTATATTTAATAATGTTCTACCACGTATACATTGGTTTAAACATTACATTCGTTCTAACGTAATTCAAAATATAAAATAATTTCGATATAATTTTATTCTTATATATATTTACAGATTTAAATTAAATTATTGTTGTCATTTCAATTCTACTCTGATTTACTCCTCGTTTTCATTTAATCATTTTGATTCACACTGTCTTCTGTTATGTCGATAATTATTTAAAATTTTTTTCAAATCCTACTCTTAGGCAGATGCCATTGGTGATTATTTTTTAAGAAAGGTTTACGTCAGGTATTTTATTTGGATATTGCAATCTTAAAGATTTTTACATCCCTCTTGGGTTTTCAGAAGCGGTTACCTCCTTGTGGTTAGACCTGTGCCCTGGTGTTTTACTTTCCATGTAATGTTTATCATATTTTAATGTATGCTATACATTCAATTGCAAGTTAAAATCCAGTCAAAGATTGCTTACCATAAAAATTATAATTGTAATTAGTTTCTTTTCATTTCGTAATATTAATATTATATTTTTAATTCATGTCCCTTGTTTCTTTCTATCCATTTCATCTATAGAAACTAATTACATTATAAACTTAATAAATAAATTTTATATTTTTACAGATACCACACGAAACATATAAGAATTTTTATACATTTTTATTTTCTTTTTGTTTCAGAAAAGTAATTATTCTAATACGTACATATGGAAGAATTTTCAAATAATCAATTTAATAAAAATAAATTATTCATAAATATACTTATTAATTATCTAAATATAAAGAAATTAAAATAAAAATCAATTATTAGAAATATAAAGCAGCTGTTTAAGAGTAGGTCACTGGTAAGAAAAATAGGTCAGCGATACAAAAGTAGGTCAACGATACAAAAGTAGGTCAGCTGTACAAAAACATAACACTCCCATACGTATTGAATGTATTGAGAGAAAGATAAACGAAGGTATACGTCCAAGTTAAACGAGCTAGACATCGGTACTGTTTATATGTCTCTCGGTGAATTCTAGGAAATTCGTTATAAAGGAAATTCTGAGAAAAACATTCCTTAACTACCGGCTTAGTTGAGCGTTCAATCTTTTGTTTACGTTCGACTCTCTCCGTCGCTCCTCGGTCCGTGTCGACAACCGAACGTTGTCATTTTTTCGTTAGATTGATTATTGATCTTCGTGTATGTTCGGTAATTGTCGAATGTATTCGTAACTACTTTTCGATAATAATCGTTAGTCTTCTTCGAGCGTCGGAAGGAATAACAAGGATATTATTTAAAGTATATAATTTATTTCGCGTCGTGTCGCGTGTGCGTGTTTCCCTTCTATGCAAGTGATATGCATATGTGAACGAGTGTGTGTAGTGCTAAAAAGTGATATGTGCATATATGGATACCTGCAGTTATGGATATGGATATGCAGTATTGGATATAAGAACCAAAGTACATTTAAAGTAAGCTGAACATAATGTTTAACCTTTTTTAACATATTACCGCGCATGTTAGATCTTTAATAAAAAATAATTTTTGATAAAAAAAATCTAATAGGTATTCGTAACGTTGTAGAATTTTTTAATCGAATACTGTTTTTCCTTGTCCATTATTAGACATTGCCTTTATTGAATAAAGTAAGATAAAATTGATTCTTATGTAATCTTTTTTTTCTCCTTCTTCTACTTCTACTTCTTTTTCATTAGTATGTGAAAAAATTTTATTTTAAATAAGGATTTTTCGATAAGACCACTTACGAAGTGTAGAAGTGTAAAGAATATATAAAAAATAAAGACGAAGTGAAAATAAAAAAAAAATAAAGAAGATTATATGAGCTGTGTAATGTGCAGTTTAGAAACGCAATCGTCCGTAAAGATTGATCCACGAAGTCCACCAATGTGTAATCGTCGTGAAATGCACCGTTCAAAGGGCTTCCCTTTAGACCAGCTTACAAGTGGTCTTCTCTTCTTAAATCCTTCAGCTACTCCGACTACGTTCTTTTTTTTCTTTTTTTTTTTCTACACGTTCAGTCAAACGTACGATTTTCACGCCTACGTAATGTTGATTTATCTATCCAATTATATTTTATCAATTAACTTAAGTATTACTATCCGCTTTATAAGTATGAAAATAATTTTTGTTTTTATAACAAAAACTTATTATTACTTGAACTTCATGATTGAACTTAAAAAACACATAATTAACGTGTACGAAGTGTGCTTTGTTAATTTTATCTTATTTTTATCTTCCGTCGTAATGTAATAATAATTATTCAATCTTATTTTTTATTAGTGAAATTGCATTCCTCTTAACATATTCTTGCATCAAATTATAATTGTTTTGTGGCGTAGAGAAAATTGTGTAAATTAATAATATTCGTAGTTCGATATTTACATTCACCGAATAGAGTAAAATAAGTACTTACTTTGGACACCGTAAGTGGTGATAATGGACTTGAGGTGTAACACATAGAGAGTGAGTGAGAGTAAGAAGAAAGAGTAGACGATTAACGATAGATTTTTCATTTGCAAATGGGTCAACGAAGAAACGAGATTAGTTTAGAAATGCTTTTATCAACGTTTACTTATCTACGTATATACAATGCCGCAATATTTGTATGTAATATTTCATTAGTTTAAAAGGGAATACACACTACGAGTGTAATTAACGTGAGAACGATGAAGTTATGGTTTATTCCTATATAACCCTGAGATTTAATAAGATATTCTCTTAGTCTATCCTCTTCCTTTCATTTTAATGGCAAATTAGTTTGACAAACTTTATTCTTATCTCTCTCTCCCTCTCTCTCTCTCTATTTACTCTATCTTTCTCTCTTTCTTTTCTCTTTTTAGTTCTGTTCTTTTGATATACCTGCATCGCCGAAGGATAAATTTCGAGAGAAGAGTTTCCATTTTCAAATGATAAAAGATTTTATAATTATATTTTCTATACGTGCATATCTCTACTTACACATCTACAATTCTATCTTTTCAATTTTCTCTTAAACTTTGTCTCTCATTTCTCTTTCAAAACCTCTTGAAACAATGTTTATCTTTATTTTCAACATTTATTAGATATTTTTTTCTTTTTCACGATATTCTCGATTCAATTATATTCTTCTTTCTCTCTCTCTCTCTCTCTCTATCCCTTTCTCTAATAACGAATAATCTCTTACATTACTTATAATTAGTTGTTTAAAAAAATTTCAATTAACAAATGACATCATTTAAATTACAAGTAATTAACGTCTATTCGAATTTGAAATAATTAACGATTCTAGGATCTGTTATTATATTGAAATGTTAATTAAAACGTTATACGAACAACTAATTTATTAAATGATAGATATTTATATCAAATAATATAAACTATATTGAAAATTCTAGGAACAAGATATAACAGGGTGTTCATTATTTTTTTTTTCTTCCGCGTAATAGTACTTCCTTATTTTTCATATTTTTTATAGTTGATACCCCCATATTATAGAATTAAAATTATTTATGAGAATCAAAAATACTGTGATACGTTTTTATCTGATATTTTTATTAAATAACATTGTTAACAAATCATTATTTATATCCTATGTTTATATAACATTTTTCTTTTATTTATACTCGTAAAATATGTTGTTATGCAGAAAAAAAAAAGAAAAGGACCATAGTGCATAAGAAAAAATAATATTTCAATAGATCTTATTATTTTTCTATTCTTTAATTAATTAATTAACACAAATCTATATACCTTAATACTTGGTGAAAAGAAAATGCAGAAAATATAGGCTCAAAAGTATAAAAACAACATTCGGTTTTATTCTCAGAGACAGGATCGCGCATAAATTAATCAAATTATACAACTGGATGGGAGGAAAATTATGTTCGAAAAATGATAAAGAAAATCTTTATTTTAGAAAATCTTTATTTTCTTCTGTTTGTTATTATTTTCTTTTTTATTTTTTTTTTTCAACGCAAAAAATTTGCGCTAAAGGTTATGCAATTTTATTTAGGTATTACGTGGATAAGGACACAATACTGCGTGGAAATTTGACCACAGTCTATTTATCTTTTTTTAATAGAACATAAAAGAGGATACCACCAATATTTCGCCGATATTAAATACAATTAATATTTAATTGTAATGACATGTAAAGTACGCATATACAAACGTTGCGTTATAATATTCACAGAATATTTATACGATTACTCTCATTACCATTTTTCGCTAGTTCGCATCGAGAATATTATCTAAATGCGATCCAACTTATTAAATTATTTCTTTCCTTCCTTTCTTTCATTTTGTTTCTTTCTTTTGATTGAAATGCATTAAACACAGTCTCTTTTTAGCTAACAGAACCGATCGTAATTTTAAACTAATTTAAATTCCTCGTTTTAGGTTGGTTCTAACTAGATGCACTTTCAGAATCACTAATTTCTTCATAAATTATTTGAATTGATTAAACTATACAGTACAATGAATTGTACAAATCATATTTACAAACGAAAAAACCATTTCAAAATGAACGCATTCTATGTGAAAGAAAAAGGTCTTAAGAAAGTAACGATCGGTTCAATTCATTTGGAGAACAGCTAAATTTGATACGAATATTATCAAAAATGTTTCGAAATTCAATATTACAAACATGTTTCATAAACATGAACCCACGAATTCACGTGACATTACATTGATTCAAACATATTTTCACACAGGAGAAAGAATATGTATTTTAATTAAAATTCGTTCATCACTAAACCTCTCTAGTTCGTCAAAAGCGAAAGAATTAAATATTTGATTTGAGTTTATTTGTAACATATTACGTTTCCAGATATTGATTCTATTTTCAAAATTTTATTTGCTCAAAACAATTTGTAATACGAATCTTGAAACATCCTTTATATATTTCGACTTATATTCGAAAGATAATCAATAACTTTAATTTGCTTTAAATTGAAATCGCGAATTAATTTGATTCAATCCGAATTCGTTGATGCGTACAAATCATCAACGATCGAATCGAGGTCATTAATAAAAAAAAAAGAAAACAATTTTCATCTTTCGATATTCAACTCCAAAGCATTTTTTATATAAGATCGGATCGAGTAACCAGACTCGAATAATAAAAAGTTCGGCAAGGAAAACCGAACGAAAAATAAATCAAACTTTTGACATATTTATTATTATTACTATTATTAATATTATTATTATTATTATTATTATTATTACTATTATTATACGAGCACACATCGTAAGTTATTTCATAATATGAGAAAAAAATAAATACTTATATCAAAAACGTAATGTACACATAGCAATTATAAGAAAATCCTAAAAAATCGATGTTTGAATGTTGCATACATGTACATATGTATGTACGTATGCATATATGTAAATGCACGCGAGCTAAATAACCGTTTTACCGAACATAGAAGAAGAAGAAGAAGAAGAAGAAAAATGGCAGAGATAAGTAGCGTATTTTTTCTTTCTTTTTTTTTTTTTCTTTCTCGAGAAATATAAATTATGTATGAAATTATCAATTCGATATTCGACACGACGATATACGAGAACGAGTGATGATACCGATTACGATATTCATCGTCCGACAAATTCCACATATTATTTACTTACGAATATGATAACGTATTTCTACGTTAGATATAATTTATTCTATAATTATATATAGAGACTCTCCACCAACACTTCATCCCTCCCATCCTGCCACCCTCATTTTTGGTTTTCTTTCTCTTTTTTTTTACTTCTTACTATAAAACGAATAAAACGACAGACGCTTTACCAGCTATCATATATTATTTATACATATATAATTATTTATTTATTTGTATATACGTATATATACATCTATATACGTATATATATACAAATAATTGCCCTATCTAATCTCTCACAGCGAGTGATCATTTTAATAAATAATTATCCTAATATATAGTAACATCGCGGTATTTATTTGTTTATTTATTGATTTATTTATTATACTAAATTGCAATTACGTGTAAGTTCTATGAATTTATTTCAATTTTGCTTTGCCTTGTATTTTTTGTAATTTTTTTTCTTGTTTTCTTTTTGTTTTTTTTATATTACCTATTGTTCTTACACATATCGCTTGTAATCTGTTCCATACACATACACCATACATCAGCACCAATTATAAAGCAGCACCAACTTTATGATATTAGAGGAATGATAATAAACGCAAATGATAACGATCGATGATTAGAAATTTTGTTGACACTATTATTACTACTACTACTACTACTACTACTACGTACTATTATCATTACGTATTACTAATTCTATCATTACTATCGATAGAGGTTACTATTATTTTACTTAACAAAACTCGATGGGATTCTTCGATGTACTTATTCGTATAAATATACGATGAATGATATAATTCAACAATAAATTAATTAACAATATGCGGGGATATGTTTAAAGTTGATAGAAAACAAAAAGAGAAAAAGCGGTGAGTAAAACAAAAAAATAAAATAAAAATTGAATGCTTTAAATAATAACATGACAACGTAAAAGTTGTTATTACAAATACTATTGAATTCTAAAATGCGAGCACTTATATTAGTCACGTTACCCTTTCAATTATACATATTTTTATAAAATGACTATGTTATTCCTTTTTTTTTTTTTCTTTTTGGTTTTATCAAGGCAAAGGTACTAGAATTTTTGTCATGCTGCTTTCATCAATATTTGGTAGATCGCTTTGGTACATCTATTATTTTATTTTAATATATTCGGCATTAATTTGTTTCTAATACCTAAGCTACTTGTGCGCACAGTATATTTTATATTATTAACATCGTAGGAACCTAGAAGAAAGCGACATACGATCCTTATCGCTTATCAAAGTAACTCGACGATATAGAAATTTATCTGTTTAAGTTAAATTTCTTTTCTTTTATTTATAATTTTTTTTTTTTAAGTTAACTAGACTAAATTGTGGTGGTCTCGCTAAAAAAATTATAAATCATATATTTTATAATAATAATAATAATAATAATAATAAGTTATCTCACTTTTTCGTCCTAAATACCAATCTGATATATCTCATCTAACTCCAATCCTAAATTTCCTAAAAAATATGAATTCTCACTTCTCGAGTTGTAATTGAAGAAATCTTAATACCTTAATAACACCTAATCGTCAAAATAATATCGTATCAAAAGATCGTAGAGTAATTATATTGATTTTCCTAATGACTCGATCGAGCATCATTTCAAAAACGAAGCACTTATAAACGTAAGATTAAATTTAATTGAAAATAGAAATAATATATATTGAACTACTTATTCTTAATATTAATTTTTGCATTATACTTCAGCCTGCGACGATAGAAAAACGATACAGATCATTTTCTTTGACTAGATTATGATCAGCTTAAATAAAGGCTCTAGTGATAGAAGTCAATGTTTGCAATTCCAACTAGACGGCATTTCCACGTACGATAAGATTTAATCTCCAATAGAAAATTTCCCACCTATCTACCCCGCTGACTATTATTTTCATACCAAGTAGAGGTACATATAATAAAAATTACGACGACGACGTAATTAATATGTATTAATAATTTTACGACAATATTCGTGATCGTTAACCCATGCGTATACGATATGTGGTGATCAGACCATAACGACAATATATAAGATAACATTATTCGGAATATCTTGGACGAATTAAATCAAAACTCGTCGTGTGATTGTGTTTATCCATTTCGTATCAATGAAATTTCTTCTTCCTTTTCAAATCCCTTTGTTTACGACGACGATGACGATGACGATGACGATGATGATAATAATGATAATGATGACGATAATGACCACGATGATGATGATGATGAGAATCGATTTTCCACATCAACGAGGACTCAGAATTTCAGAATAGGAGAAATTCCGAAAATAATTATTAGATTAATTTTAACAGTACCGAAGGGAACCTTTTCAGGTGTTCCTCAATCGTGCTTTTTTCGAGCTTTCGTGTTCACGCCATGAACTGGTCGTACAAACACCATCACCCCTCCACCACTCGTTAACGTCCTTATAAAATTTCGCAGGACGTTCGTCGTGCAACATTGTGCATACTCTACACCAAAAAAACGTATTAATAAATTCTCCCGTTCCTTTCCATCGGAAATACGAATTGTAAAGTTCGTCGTCGTGATCCAAACGATGTAAATAAGTTGCCAATTCTTTTGGCGATTCGAATTCGTCAACGTGGATGTAAGATCTGTAAGGTGCACTACGTGCATAATCACTTGGATGCGCTCCCATCACGATTGGTAATACGTTGTGCCTAAAATTATTCATTTTAATAAGCTCATTTAATTTAATATCTATCTCTCTGGAAATCATAAAACATTTGATTCAAAATTTCTTTTGTTTTTTTTTTTTAAAGATCTACTTATCTATATATTAAAATAGTATGTTATTTTAACCCCTTGTCCTATAAAACTTTTTCAAATTTCGCGTGCCATAGTAAACGAGAAAGTCGGTCGAGTGCTGTGCCATTAAACTGTTCAATTACGTGTACTATATGTACTTACCACGAGTCAGAGTCGTGTTTTTCGATTATGGCACAAATTTTTTATCACGAGTAAGACAAGTGTTCGCTTATGGCAGAAATTTTTTACCACGATTGAGACTCGTGGTTATAGGACAAGGGGTTAAGTATTAATAACGATCCTGTGGTTAAAAGCTTACCGAAATATTTTTCTCGAATGTGTATTATACAGAAAATAAATTTTATTGAAAAAGTTTGATAAGAAATTCCATACCCGAGTCCATTCACGAAGAACTTTTCTGTTATATAGTCCTTGCAGTTAGAATTCTCAAATGCGAGATAAAACTTGTAGTCCTCGTCTAGCATGTCGAAACAAGTTTGAGACTGTGAGCGAGGACAACGTAATGTACCGCAGGCACCGTAAATGTCTACTTGAATGTACTTGGACAGTTCTTTGGCATAATGCATACGTTGATTTCGTGGATGACAGTTGGAAACGAACCAGGCGACCTTATTCGAGAAATATAAGACATAAAATATTAAGATAAGAAGAAAAACAAGATAAGAGCAAAGGTTTCGGATTAAAAGAGTTTTCCAAACTTTTTCAAAGAATAAATAACTACTTTTCCGATCTAACGAGATTCACCTTTTTTGTTTTATTAGCAGCGTAATTAAAAGTTTGTGATATTTGTTTGACACTAGAATCGTAATATTGCCACCTTTCGTAAGGTGCAACTATGTCGCTGTCACGACGATAAGTCGCAGTCCAATTGATTAAAGCATTTTTCACGCTTTGCGTATGATAAGGACATTCTAAAAAATACAGCATCCAAACCTACCACCAATAATCGTATAACGATGAGAATAATAATCTTTTAAAAATATTAAATATACAATATATAAATATACAATATATGTGTATATACACTAAGAACCTGATTACGGGGTCTTCGTCCAACATATGTTACATAATCCTTGAATAAAATTAAATCAGCCTCATTTGGATTATCACGAACGATGGTACATGTGTTGACAGGACAACGATGTTGTACGAAAATGTCTGAACCAACCTTGGCCTCTCCCATACCATGCGGTACCATAATTTTTTTAAATCTATGTTCATCTGTTCGATTATTGTAATCAGGTGGCAGAAACATCAACTAGAAGAAAAATGATATTAAAATATTAACGAGATGAATACATAATTTATCTTAAAAGTCAATCGATCGATCAATCAACCGAAAGAAATTAATTTTCAACTAAAAGATAAAAATAGAGATAAAAGAACTTCGTTAACCCCTGTTTTCAAGTGAAATAAAGACGTAAAAAGTAAATAGATCCTAAAAATCTCCTATACAATGTAATAAATAAATATTATTAAATACTTTTGGAACATTTGGTAATATATATTTTTTTTCAAACAAATATTTTCGACAACGAGAAAGAAAAGCTAAATTGTAATTTTGTTTAAATAATAAAAATGACATACTTGATTAGTCACACGGTCATCGTAAGTATCCTCTTCGGGCCACAAACGTGCTAATCTTCGACCAGTACGACGAGATTTGGTAGCTGGATATGGTCTTCTTGTTCCACCTTTCATATACCAAGGCCTTCTCGATGGTGCCAGAGAATCTATCGAATTTTCCGACAAGATCGTCGTTCCAGTCGAATTCATCTGTTGTTGGTTTTTTTTGTTTTTTTTTTGTTTTTTGATAAAGAAAACAAACAAAATCACAAACAAGGAAACGAGCAATAATCATTTGTATATACATGATACACGTAAATAATACATATTATACAATAAAAGTTTGGCTAATCCTCGTGTGATCATTGCAATTAATCAAAAAGAGAATAATAATAATAATAAATAAATCAATTAATCAATAAAATAAAGTAATTTCTAAACGCTTTTCTATTATACTTTGTGTTATTTTGTTTTTCTCTATCAAGCTTTTATCTTCACGAAGGGGAACAATTAACTATAATTCATATAATTTTAACTCAAATGATAAACAATGATTTTGCAATATTTGACTAATAATTTTCCTCGTTCTTTTAATATATTACTTTATCGACAAAATCTAAAGCGTGGGTGGTGGTATGGGGGATTAACGTGACGCACGAAAGCTTTGGTCGTTTTGGTCGATATAATTGAGAGATAAATTTTACAGGCATCCGAAAAAAAAAATAAATAAATACAAAAAACTGATACTTTCGAATGATAACATTCGTTGATATGAAAAAAAAGAAGCTACGTTCTAGAATATTTAAAAAAAAAGTAATTCGGTGAAGAAGCTCTAAACTAATAAACTTTGCATATTTTTTCAAGTAGAACTCCTTTGTGAGGATCTTATGCATGTGCACTGGCATTGAATAAACAGAATGCGGCATTTGAATCGGAATATTTAAAATATAATATCTTCGTTCTCTTTTTTTAATGATTTCATGAAAGAAATTCTAAAGTTAAATAAATCGATGATATTATAACGCCTAAAGATGCATAATTATTATAATAACTAAGCCTTTTTGGGGGAAAGCGAATATAAAAATTATTTTATTATACACTAAAACTCTAGTAACAGTTTTATAATATAACGAGATTATATATGAATTCTCGAGAGATACGAATATAGTTTAAGTATAAGATCATAATTTGATTAATCTTTAAAATCTACTTTTTTTTTATCATCTCTTCCTGTACATTAAAAGCAAATTATTCTATTAATCGTGCTGTTATATCTGATTATTAATCTATGAATTAAAAATTTCATATCTAAACTAATTCGTCTCTTACAAATTCATACATTATCTAATTAATTTATGTAATTTTGTCTTCTTTTATATTAAAATACGTCAATAATAATTATTTCAGGACTTTAACCTATTCATTTAAAGAATTAACGAATTACTTTTTAAGTAATGCCAACAAATATATAAATGTCTTAACTCTAATACGCGTGTATAAAAATCTACGACAATTTAACCTTTTTAAAATGTTACTCCTAATTATTTCTATATTATTATTATTATTATTTTTCATGTTACTATTATTATTCAATGATTTGCAAAAAAACTTAGGTATGTAAGTATACATATGTACATTTAGAATCGTTTATCGAAGAATATAGCTAAGTAACGAGGAGGAAAACTAGGCCTCGTAATCCGAAATACATATTCAAACCGCGATGATAAGATATATATACACGAACCACACATACACCTATTCAAAAACAGAAAGAGAGGGAAGAGTATAGAGTAATGTATGTGTGTATGCATTAAAGCGAAGGCTAACGATAACTGCAAAAAGAAGCCCGATTAGACAACAGCAAAAAGCCATTAATCGCTTACTACTTATGCGACATATTTCTGTGAAGAGTAGGAGAGGCATATGTAAGTACGTCGAAAAGGCAAGCTAATTGTTTCTCTTGCGTACTTTTTATATTCAACACCTTGCGATCTATTTTACTAGATATACCTCGTTATTAACGTCTTTTTTCTTGATCGTCTCTCGAATCGTTTGCATTATCCGTATCGTCGACTTCTTCGATTTCAAAGGCCAATCATGTTTCATCTGCGACTGAAATTTACGCGCTTTTTTAGAAAATCTGCTTCCTACGTTTGACCATTCAAAACTCGTTCTTATTTTTTCCCCGACATTTAAATATAAATATAATATATAACTCGAAATATAATGTTTATATATAATATTGTAAAATTAAATTAAATTAATTTCAATCTATATTTTATATACTACATATATGTGTATATCCCTCTTATTTAATACGCCATCATTTGAAAATAAAATATAATTACATTACAATATATATGTACAAGAGAAAATGAGAAACTAAATATAATTTCTTTATTTATTCCCCCCCTTATTTTTTTCTTTTTGTTTCATCTCGTTCACGTTCGCGTTGAATAAATGCAGCGCGATATGCAGTGCGATGCGGCGAGATGCATCGTGAAGCGAAAGAAGATAACATTTTTCTTTTTTTTTCTTTTTTTTTTTTAGTTTTTACGAACAATTTCATAGAGCGATAATAATCGTTGTTCCATAATGCGGAAGGAAAAAAAATATCACGGGATGTTACAAAAGCGAAAGTTTACGCTTGAAAAATATCCAAATCTAAAAGAGAAAAGGCGCGAAATATGGAGTAAGAGAGAAAGAGAGAGAAAGTGTTAGAGAACAAAAAAACAATAGAGAGACAAAATATATATATATCATCTCACAACAATGTGCAAAGCTTTCGTGCACCTGATAATATCGATCCATAGTCGTCTTTTAAGGAACACTAAAGAGTCCGTAGGCCGATCGATATTATCGTGCAGCGTTTTGGGCTGCGCAATCTTATTGATTACACACACATACATATACACTATGAGAGAAAGTATCTACAGTTTAGTGTTAAAAGAGATACTGAAAAGAAAATCAGTAATGAAAATCGATTTAATCGAAAAATCTATTAGAAATAAAATATTCATTTATATAGATATGGATTGGATTAACCGATGTAGGAATATTTTTATTCATTTGTATTTTAATAAAAATAAACATATTTGATTATTTTGTATCCGTAATATTATAATACTTTTTTATCATGTTCAATATTTCCTACCTTGTAATCTTCATAAAAATTAATCCTTTTTATAGTATTTCTTTTTTCATTTTATCGATAATTGTTTATCTTTTTTATATCTAACAAAAATAACAGCATGAAGTATGTTTTTTTCTTTTGTTTTTTTTTAGCTTTTAAATATTTTATATAAAATTAAACAACATTAATATTTTTTGTATAGCAAAAATTTGCGAGATTTCTTATCGGCCAGTTAAAGTTTTATTATTATTACTATTATTATTACTATTATTGTTAATATTATTATATATTTTTGATAAAAACTGATCGAAAATAATTCTATAAATATGCAATACCTTGGTAGTGTCTCCAAGTGCGCGAAGAGATTGCACTTGAACTGGATCTGATCTCATCGCATGCCAGATCTCCTTTTGACGTACGTTCATAAGGACCAGCAACATCCCCGTCAAACAAAACACGTAAAGGAAGCATCTCTTCAACGACAAACGCGGCAGACCCATGCCGTCAGTCTCCTACTCAAGAAAATGAAATTCTTTTTCTTCTACCTTCTCCTTGACTCCTTCTGTTTCTTGTGTGACGACATTCGGCCGAGCTGAAGCATTAAAAAAAGTTATTTCTTCTTCTACTTCTTCTTATTATTATTATTTTGTCTTTCTTGATGACTCGTGTAAGGAAATATATAAATAAAATACCTCACAATATATAAATTACATTCATTTTGATACTGAAAATAAACCGTGTTTTTTTAACTCACAACGCACACAATATCTTTAAAATGATGTATATCGTAAATTAGTGTTTGAGTATTATTTAAAATTGTTAAATAGGGGTAGTTGAGGGGGTGAGTAAGAATATTTAAACCTCTTCTCGATATTTGTTTCTTTGTTTATATTAAAATCTAAATTAATCAAAATTGTTAGTTATTCATGGAAAAAAAAGTAAATACCTTAATACTATCCTAATTTGGCTTGTATTAAACATAAATGTATTGTATTGTTTCCGACTGTTCGTTGCATTGATAATACGTCAATAATACGTCGATAATACGTCAATACTTCTTACATCATCACAAAGTAAGCTTCTTCCAACACGATAATAAGCTTAATCTTACTATACTATCTTTTACACACTTCTTTTTATTTGTTAGACAAGACACTTACCGTAACGGTCCATATATTCACTCATCAATCTATATTTATAAAGATATCCAATGAAAATCTAATTATGATCAACTTCGTGCACTTATCTTTTTTAATCGAATCTACTACAATTATCTACTTTAATGATTTGTACCATGACAACACAAACCTATTACGAAGGAAAATAAATACGTATTGCATCTACGTTCTCCCATAAATAAATAAATTGTTATTAACCACTTGCGGTGAAAAAACGTGCAACGCACGTCTAGATGCTTCTGTTACCTTATAGATAATAAGATCACAGAGTTTGTGATAATAGAATTAAATCGAAATAAATAATGCTCATAAAATAATAATTAATAACATTTGAATTCTAACGAAGTAGGTAAACTTGAACGAGTTCACGTCTAATTCGAGACTAGAGAGCTTGTATATGCTACCTTCTACGAGCCACTTTGAAATGTATATCTAATATGTAGGTAGAACACAAGTACGAAGGGGTACTTGGCACCAACAACGAGAATACCTTCTACGTCGAGCAAGTAGTGGAAGTGCTTAGAAAACATCGAATCAAGCTTTTCTCAGAGTCTTATTTTTTTTCTTAAGTTACTAATAAAAAAAGAAAAAAAGAAATAAAGCGTATATGAAAGCATTTTTGTGACTGATCAAGTTATGTGTAAGGTATTATATCAGTGAAAGAATATATTACGATCTCGAAGCCATGATTTGTACGCCCACCATTGAACTATCAACTTTATTTCTCTCTCTCTTTCTATCTCTTTCTTCCTCTGTCATTATCTATATCAATTTGTAATATTAGATAATATGCGATATTAAAAGAAAATAATGAATGTTCCTATATACAAGGTGACTCGGAAAGAAATATCATCAATTTGAGATATAATCTTTAAAATGATGTTGAATCACACACACACACACACGTAAAAACATGCCTATATACTCCTCCTATCTGTCTTCAAACAGTTGCGATATTGGGTTCAATTATTTAGTAGAACTAAATGTAACACAGAGTGTTTCGCGTCAGCTGTGATAAGCCCATTAATTAGCTGCACCGGTCCCCATGTCAAACCCTTTGGATTATTTATTACCTATAGGGTTGGATGAAAGACCTGGTTAACCAAAGAAAGGTAGAGATGAGAGAATCACTAATCGAGAACATATTTTGAATACCACATAGAATCTCGACTACTTTAGAAAATTGTTGTGAACATTATATGTGTATTATATCTGCATTTGCTAAGATATAAACTGGAATATTACCGATTATCCTATTTCTGAATTTAAATTATTGTAATGGAATTTTAACTATTTCGGTGGAATCCAAAACCGATTAACCGTACATAAGCAAACCCTATGTTCAAGTGAACTTTGTGATTGAAAACAATTTCAAATATATATAGAATTGATGACATTTATTCCTTTAAATTAGATTGCAGAAATGAATGCATTCGACACGGTGGAATTCATTGCTTTTATACTTGACGAATATCTATAATTTTTGTAGAAATTCTTTTACATATATATACAGGGTATTTCATATAACATTAACCATGATTTTTCGATCACTTTCGATAGCCAGATAAAAAAATATTTGGAACTAAATTAAATAGTTTTTAGTCTGCTACAAAATGAATAGAAAAAACTTTAAAAAAAACAAACATTTGTTCATCTTAATTTTTTTTAAATTACACTTTGTATTTCTTATTCAACAATATTATAGCTCGTTTCAAGACGAATTCAATAACATAGTATACTATATGTAGTATGTGTAGAGATTTAAATTATCTTTTCATAGTCTCTTTTTTCTAGTCTCGACACGGTCAGTGCTTGCATTGTTATTCACGTGGACGAACAGTTCGTATAATAAAAAAAATATGTGTCAATGCGTTACAATACTGTATTCTAATTTGTAATGCTAATTTCATTTTGCGATATTGTGAAAATACGTCGATGTGGTAAAAATAAAAATGAAGCAAAAAAAAAATAGAGAAAAGAATAAAAATGAAGAAAAGAATGAATTGCAGGGTCAAATATTTTTACCATTCCGAGTAGAAAAGGGTCGTAGAAAAAGTAATTGCAGTCACGCTTAAATACCCAAGTGAGTCTATACGAGTAGAAGTCCTCCGGTAAATTAATTAACCACGCCAATTTTCGGCTTGGAAATACGTACAACAAAGCAATGGAAGATCGGGTTTAAATGAGGTCGAACGATATAAGAATGAAAGTATGAAAGAAAAAGTGAAATGGGTAAAATCTTTCAATGGGAAATAATTAATGTACCGTAAATATATATATGTACATATTTCTTGAATTCTCTCTACGATTTGATTTGTTGATTATCGAAGCATTAAATCTCATTCATCGTGTTATCAAAGCACGTCTTTCAATTTTCATTTCCATCCACGTAAAACGTTTCAAAACTACTATTCACGATTGTATATATACCAATACTTATGTATTATATATATATATGTATGTATGGATTTTCATAAATGATCTCAAGAGCCATACCTTGATTTTTTTTCAAAAGATTTGACAAAACTATTTTGAAGAAAACTCTTTACTAAACTCTTTCAAATAAAAATCATAAGATTGCGTTGTTTTTTCTTTTTTCAAACAAAAATCTAATACCTAATATGAAAATTTGAATAACTATATCGATAAGTTTACTCGAGCGTTATCTTACCGAGTTAGGATCTTAAAAATCTAAAAGTTCAAAGTTCAGCGGTAAATTTAAAATTCGATTTGTGCCGAGAGAGCAAACTCGAGGAAAGAGAGAGAGAGAGAGAGAGTGGTGAATCGCGTGAGTGTACGCGTACAAATCAACCTTTGTGCGCCCACTCCCTAATTCTCCTCCCCCTTTGCTCTCTGTACGATAATATTCTTCTTGCACGTAATCCTCCACCAAGAAACATCAAAAGCACAAAAACATGTATATATTTTATATAAGTATACGGTATACTTAATGGCACGCGTGCTTAACACTATTGCGTGAACACGCTACCTTAAATATCTACGTACATCTAATATCTTACACGAGCAAATACTACGTATAATATATATATATATATGCACATGTATCTATATATAACAAAAGAAACTTTTTCTTTCTCATAAGATTTTCCTTTTTTTTTTTTTTTGTAAAAGAGAATTATATGCTAATTAATTCTTTATGCTAATTAAAAAGTTTCTTCCTTGCGTGTTGTATCCCGAATCGTTAAAATTACAACTGCATATTTTGAAATCTATATTGTCATTTAGAATACAGCAATGAAAAATATATATCATTCATAGTTATACAAAAAATCGATCTTCCTCTAAATGAAATTAATTTTCATTAAAGAAAATAAAAAAGAAAAGAAAATCTAATGTCAAAAGAACATGGAAATAAAACGATAAAAATCTCGATGAACCGTATCGTTAGGTAGAAAAAAGGAAAAACGACAACGGTATAGTAGGAAATAAATAAAGAAAGAAAGAAAGAAAGATAGAAACAAAAATAGATACCCCTAGCTAGCTAGATAGATAATATATAGATAGATAGATAGACTAAATAAAAAGAAAAAAAAAGGGTATGATAAAAGGCTCATAAGGAAAAGGCAGAAAATGACGTAGAAGATTTAGTTAGGTGATAGAAAATATTAATGATGATCGATCGAGAGGAGGAAGAAGAAGAAAGAAAAAAAAAAGTTAGAAGGATATACATAATACGATAACGAATCTAAAGCATAGAAAGATGATATACATACATACATACATACATACATGCATATATAAAACATCTCTCTCATACATACCATAAAGTAAACCTCCTCGATACGATGAGGCTCGTTCACTACCACGTGGTCGACCGCGGTATAAAACGGCGACAACGACAATGAAAATGACGACGACAACAACAACAAAAACGACTACGACGATACGACGACAACGACAACGATAACGAAGACAACAACAACAACAACGACAATGTCGACGACGTCGTCGAGATACGCGTAAGTCCTCAAGATACTGCAGGACGATGTCAGACGTCGTTCGACGAAACGTCGTCGAACACCGTCGCCGCGTCACATGTCGAATAGGAAAAGGTGGGGGAAGAAAGAGAGGACGCGTTCAACCCCTAGCGTTAAACCCTACGAAATTTTTCTTGCAAGAGCGCTCTGGTCAGAGCGCTTATGCGCGCCCAAGACAACTCACTGTCGTCTCTCCTCTCTCTCCCTCTCTCTCTCTCTCTCTCTCTTTTTCTTTCTTTCTCTCTCTTTCTTTCTGTTGCAAAAACTCGCGCGCGTAACGAACGGCGGAGCTAACGTCTAGCTTCTAGACGAGCGACCCAGCCCGTCGCTTCTGTCCTTTTCGATAGATTCTCTACTTCCTCCACCTCCAACTACCATCCTCCCTTCCACCTCCATCTCCTATTCCTCCTCTTCCACAACATCTACCATCCCTCACCGCACACCCCTCATCATCACCTATCACATTATCCCTCCATCCCTCTCCATCCCTCTCCGTCAACCTCATCAACCTCCTATATTGCCTTTACCAGGTTCCACTTCGTAGAGGGCGGCGGCGAGGGGAAAATCCATAAGAGTCGCGTCTGCGCCCTCCGTAGCATTCTCATCTACCCTTTCTTTTTTTTTTTTCGATTTTGATCCTTTTCTTTGTCCTTTCTTTCTCTCTCTCTCTCTCTCTCTCATTCTCTATTTCTCTCTTTTTTTGTCTTCCTGATTTCTTTCTTTGCGTAGAGCCGAACTCGATTTTAAATTATTCCATTTCGCGCCAAATATTATCTCCCTTTTCCTTATTTTTGTATATTTTTATTACGCGTGTATTATGAAAAGGATAATTAATTAATGTCTTTATATACATAATCTTTTCTATTTTTATTATCTAATTTAATCATTGTATTTATCGTTTTTTTTTCATATATGTAGTAGTACTATATTTCATAGTCCTTATAAGTGGGAAGGATCACCGATGAAGCCAGACAGAGAAAGTAGCTATGTCCGTTACGCGCGGGGTGTTCCGCGCAAGCGATTAAATATCAAATTGAATGTTGCAGCAAATTTATTTAATAAAAAAACAGTTAATATCTTAGAAATAATTTCTTAATAATAAATAAATAATCCTATATAAAGTAATTTAATAAAAATTGGTAAACAACATTAGCAGAAAATTAAATTATAAGTAAAAATTATATTCAATATAATATTTCTTCACAAAAAATCTATTAAATAATATAAATACTACTTCTTATAGTAGTATCTCTGTTTTCTTTATGTTTTCCAGTTACGCAGATAATAAAATCTACCCATCTTCATAAAAAGAAAAAACTTATAAGATATTCTTATGATAAAGTACAAAAAATTGTGTTTAATTTTTTTTTTTAAATATATTAAATTAATAAAATTTTCTCTCAAACTCTAAATGATATGTTTTGACGTGAAAGTTAAAGAAACTTATGATGCATGCGCATAAATAACAAAATCTTCTTCCAGAAATGCAACATAATATTATCTGCAATATATTTTCGTTCTTGTTCTCGGCTCAATTTGTTATACAGTACTATTACATATATGATTTTCCCAAAAATTATAGCAATATAGTTTTACGATTATCCATCTTACAAATGTTCGTGCAAACGTGATTGCATAATGTGCATACAATTTTCAATTAATCAAAACTTTGATATTTTTTTCGAGTTATTTTTACGATAAATTTAAATTACTGCTATTTTCGCGCCGATAAAAACACGATGATATAATGAATAAATACTTACAACATAATTCGCATTTCTTCTGCTATTAATAATAATAATTAATAATTTCTCTCACTCTCTCTCTCTCTCTCTCTCTCTGCAAAAACATATTTTGTTTTTTTAAAAAAGTTGCAACTTTAAAGAAAATATTCGTTAACTGGAAACATTTAATTCTTTGATGATTCAAACTTGAGCGCCATAACTACGTTTATTTCCATGCCTCATTTATAATATAATATTATGCATAAAACTTAAAGCTTCGTTCACACGGTACTGACTAATCAGAGAGTATCTATGATGCAATATGATTCGATACTTTCTCGCGTAAGTAAGTAAGTAAGTAATATTAATATAAATTGGACATTAAATCCATGAACGTAATTAACAAGCACGTGGATTTTCTAAACGCGATTGTTAATTTCCAATACACCAATAATGCATAAATGATTCTTAAAAAGAAGATAATGGTGTAGTATTTGACAGGGCAAGTCATTCAATACTTCAATTTCGTATATCTATGGAGATGAATTCCTAATAATTGTATGTATTTAAGAAGCAAATAAAAAGAAAAAAATATGTATAATTAAGTTAATATTTATAGTTAAAATCTTGTATAAAGTATATATATATATATAATGTATATAATAAAAAATATAATAATGTACGTATTATTTAACGAGACAAAACGTGCGCCGTGAAAACCGTCTTAATGATGTATCGTGGAATAACTTCAATTGATTTTGTTCATAGTTTAGCAATCTCTGTTACGTCAACTATTACGATAACTTATATTTCTGTTTAGTGCTTAATACATTTTTTACCTACAAATTCTTTATCGTGTTAGATTGAGATTAATTATACTTTAACGGCAGTGATTATTTGCAGGAAATAAAATTGTTCCACCTATGGGTAATTAATGATCTTTAACAATATTTTTATTTTTTATTTTTATTCCATTGTTGTCAATATTGACATTTCTATACTGTCATCGAAGAGAAAAAAATATATCATATCTCATTCTTGGCAAATGTATTCATTAAAAGAATATCATTTATTTATTGAAAATTTATAAGTCTCAAATATATTTGAAGTATTTGATGTCATTACAATATTATTTTGAATTATAACCTAATAGTATATTTTATTTCTTAGAAACTTCAGAAGCAGTTGTGATAGGAGGAGAAGATTACAAAGTCGTTGACGAATGTCTGGAAGAAGAAGATTCGTTAAATACTAATAATCATTTAAACCAAATGGAAAATATGAAAGAAAATGAAACTCAAAACTGTATTAAAACAGAAATGTCTAATAATGATATTATTAAAGAACCACTATTAGATATAAAAGAGAACATAAAAATAGTATGCGATATTACTTACGATAGCAAAGAAAAAGATAAAAAAAGTTGTATTCCAAATACAGAAACAATAGAAACAAAACCAGAAGTAAAATCGGAAGAAAATAAGAATCCTATTGATTTAATTCCAGATGTTAATTCAGATCAATTAAATGAACAGAAAAATTTAAAAGATGAAGAGGTTATGCATCACCTCGATGAAATGGAAAATATAGTATTAAATTCTACATGTTTTATGGATTCAAATGGAAAGAAAAAATCCAAAACAGAAAATTTATCTGAAAATATTAATGGATCTATAGATTCAAATGAAAACAAAAAATCTGAAACAGAGAATTTATCTGAAAATATTAATGGATCTATAGATTCAAATGAAAACAATAAATCTGAAACAGAAAATTTATCGGAAAAAATTATTAAATCTGTGGATTTAAATGAAGCCAAGCAATCTGAAAATATTGTAAAATCTATGGATTCAAATGAAACCAAGCAATCTGAAGATATTGTTGAGTCTATGGATTCAAATGAAAGCAAGCAATCTGAAAATATTGTTGAATCTATAGATTCAAATGAAAACAAGCAATCTAATACTGAAAATTTATCTGAAAATATTGCTGAATCTATAGATTTCAATGAAAGCAAGCAATCGAAAACAAAAAGTTTTTCTAAAAATATTGTCAATGAAGATCAAAAAGAAATGACAAAAACTAGCACCACGGTTATAGATATTCCATCTGTTAAGATAAAAACAGAAACACACTGGTACGAAAAGAAGGTAAATGATTTTTTTTTTATTATTTAGTATTTATTTAATTAATTATTGTACTATTACACTTCTGTCATTTTACATCTACTATTTATACAGTTAACAGAAAAAGTAGATACTATGAAAGGACGAATGTCAAAATTAGCACGTGTTTTAGAAAGCTCTTATTCAGTTTATCAAACTTGGTTAGAGTATGTAGAAAAAGTTTATGGGACACCTATATGTAAATTAGAACCACCGTGTCGTTGGCCATTGGATAAACATCACACTAATCGCTGGAAATTTAATTGTAAGTATATCAAAAATATATCAATATTATTAATTGTACGTTAGACAAAGTTATTCATATAAAGAGTATCTGAGGTTTTTTCATACAAACGTTGTGAGGGTATTCTACTTTCAAAAATAAAAAAAAGATGTTATTATAGTTTCTTATAGTTTATATAACCTATACTTATATAGCAATTTGTTTCTCTTTTTGGAACATAGAATATGCTCATAACGTCTCCATGAAAAAACTTCAGACAGCCTGTATGTATAAAATTGGTAAAATGATTAGTTCGCATTAATATACATATACATATGCATATGCATATGCGTAATATTAATACACTGGTCGTCTATGTTCTTCACCTTTCATTGAGCATAGCAGTTAAGTGAAAGAATAGTGAATAATCAACGTGTTGATGATATAAATGCGTTCAACAAGGTTTCTCTATACATTTACGAAAAATGAAATTAGATAGGCTTGTGTCCAGAGAATAATCTCTGCTGACATTGTTTTGAATTTCAATGGAACAAAAGATTCCTTGAAAACATGTATGACTAATTCATAATAATAAACTATGAATTTATGAGTCTAGAAACATGTCGACACTTGCCCTATCTTTTAAGTGCATAACTTAAGAAAAGTGCTATACTTGTGTGACGTTAAAGCATTAATCCATAAAGTAAATTGTGATAACAATACATACATAAATGTGATTAATAAAGTGATAAGCTTCACATCAATATTGCACATTTTTGAGTATCTCCATATTCATACTCATTGTATACGTATATTTTGCTTTTTATAAGCTAAACAGACTATTTATCAGTAATATTTAACCCTTATCGGTTATTAGCTTTTTATAAATAATTCTTACTATTTCTTTTATTATTTTTATTATAATACAAAATAATAAATCTTTAATAAATCAATAAATAAATATTATTTCATTTATAAGATAGTGTTTAATACTTATATCTTCAAATTTTTTAATGAATTTATTTTGAAATACAATAATAATAAGTCTGTCTAGTTATGGATTCCATTAAGAAAATCGGAATATGACAAATATAAGTGCAATGAATTTTTTAGTAATCCAATGATAAAAATAACCTGGCATGTTTAAGGCAGCAGAGTGACTGTGGAGGCATCAAAGAAGGGGGATGCATCTCTTCACAGTAAAGAAAAAGTGTGGCGGGTGGAACCAGCTGGAACATGGGGTGTTAGTAAACATACTATCCCTGAGATTCCACCTTTTGTCTTACACGCAGTCAAGGTATATTTAATTTTGCTACGTATATGCAATTCAGCATGTTTAACTTCTGAAAAGCATATACATAATTGTGTATTTAAAAAGATTGAGCATTTATGGTAAAGTCCATATTAGCGTATGGACATTTACTGCATAATGTTTGAAGTCATATAATCCTTTTATAAGGACAAAGATTTTGTATGCAATAGAGCGAATAAATGATTTTGCCAAAACTTTTTCTATAATAAAAAAATAACAATCATTAAATAAATTGCAGACAGCAATAATATAAATGATATATCATTATTATGATATATATATATAATAATAATATAATCATAATAATGCAAAATAATATTATAAATATATATCATTAAGAATAAAAACAAATTTAATGACAATAAGTCATTAATTGTTCATGAAATTAAAGTACACTTATGCCCTTATTTAATTAATTAAATAAAAACTTATTTTATATAATTGACAACACGTGAAACACAAAATATAATAAAAGAGTAAGAAAGAAAATATAAGAGACGTGTTGCTTTGCCTCGTCAAGAATAGACAAGAAACACATTTTAAAGAATCACAACTCCTGGAATATTATCGATATCAATCTTATAGAGAAATTAAATTCAACGAGAAAGAAGATTAAATCAACAAGAAAGAAGATTATAATGCCACAAGTGCACCTGTATGCAAAATATGTAACAATATTACGATTTTAATATTGTTACTACTATTGTAAAAAAGAGTGCTTTCATTGAAACATTTCTTTTTTCATATTAAACAGATAGAACGCAATGAATAATAATTGCGTCAAAAGAGCTATGTAATTAACAAAAATATACAATATTATATCTCTTTCCTATTATCTGAATTAAAGAAATGAAATAAAAATAGAATAAGGATGTGAATCGTGCTATAAGAAGAGGAACCCATTCTCAAAGTTGACTATAATTGAAGAAGCATATTTTATAAAACTCATAAATGAAGACCCTCGAATAAGAATGTTCTCTTCCAGAATATGTGAAAAGAAAGCAAATATTCTGGAGAAATAATAAAATTTAAATTGCTATTATCATAAAATATCAAAGAAAAATTGCAAAATCTAAAAATATATCTCAGTTTATTTTTTTTTTAATTAAATTTATATTATCTAATATATATCGGGAGGGGATTTATGTACTGCGTGTGTGCGTGTTTTATAATCTTGCAAAATAATGTTAATTGTTAAGCATTAAACTATATTACAATACAGTTATATAGCACTATTGTTTTTAATAATTTATGTTTTATTGTATAGATATTCGAAGACTTTCTTCAATCTGTACAACAGGCAAATGAAACTCTGCTCTCAGAACAATTCTCTAGCGACACGTGTATAGAAATTGATCAAAAAAATGAAACAAAGCCACGATGGCTTTGGCTTATAGTAAGATGTAATAGCATAGATGAAATTATGCTATTTGTAACCGGAAAAAATATTAGTCGAAGTACCATGGATCATTTGAAACAAGTATATGAGTCTGGACCTGGAAAAGATTGCAATGTTAAATCGATCTATTGTGAATCTATATATAATAAGTAAGAATTTCACATGTTATGTATATATTAACTAAAATTGCATTAAACGCATAAGTTTCTTTTTAAAAGTATATACTCAACGTGATTAAAATTATTATATTATAGATCTAATGATACGGTTGGCTCGAATACAACATTTTTGGTGGGATCAGAAGTTTTAGACGATGTTGTCGGAGGTATAAAAATACAATTAGCTCCAAAAACGAGTTTTTGGTCTAACCCCGTAGGTGCAGAGAACGTAGCTAAAACAGTAATAGGGTTACTAGCACCTTCATTAAGAACAACAGTTCTTGAAGTTGGATGTGGATTTGGTCTGATTGGATTAATGGTGGCATCTGTAAGTATTTCAAATAAATTTTTCCATAAACAATATGTGTAAGTGATATTTATTATTTTATTTCTTTACAGAAATGTCGAAAAATTATAGGAGTTGATTCAAAATCAGAAATTGAAGAAGCAGAAATGACATGCGAATTAAATAATATAAATAATGCTTCTTTTATAGTAAGTTCGTCATCCGAAATTACGAATGTAATAGCTGGTATATTGAGAAATTGCAAAGCTTCTGCCATCATTAATACAAGTACCAATGTTGGACGAAGTATGTAGATTTTCTAAACACAATATATATTATTCTCAAATTCATAAAATACTTAAAAGGAATTCAATAATATATTATCGTGTTTATGTGTTTATAGCAATCGACCTTATGATATGTCTACGAAAAATTAATTCATTGAAGCGAATAGTAATGATAACTACCTTGACGAAACAATCTGTACGTGCTATAATAGAATTGGTTAGACCTGGTAATAGAAATATGGGAACTCCATTTATACCTGTAAAAGCATATCTAGTCGATACATTTCCAATTGGTCCACATTTTGAAATAGTAATTTTAATGAAAAGACGTCCTATATTTAATCAACCATGCTTTGTTGGAGCATTACAAGAAACATATTCCAGCAATAATGCTGATAGTTCTAGAAAACAACCAATTGAACCAGTAGCTTCTACATCTAATAACAAGAAAGTAAACCAAAAGACAATTATTGATAAAAAGACAGGATTTACTCGTTCAAAAGGAAAATTTAAAGGAAAACGTGCTCATTCAGCGGATAGAAATGAAAGTCCAATAAAAAAATTTGCCAGAAAGTTTGATAAAAATGTTTTCAAGCCACGGCGAGGTGGTAAGTATTTAAATCATAATATGTAAATGATATAAAAATCATAAATAAACGAAACTTATTATATATTACTAGATTCGTCAAGAAGAAAGGATAAAATAGAAGAAGGTTCTGAGCTTCGTATTAATCCTATGTATGAAAATAAATTGAGAGAAAACAATGATCGAATAGATCTACGAGAGAAATTGTCCAATAATCGCATTGATCCTGAAATTGTAAATAAAGTAAAAGTACAGCAAGCGATCCTAGATATAGCGAAAGAAAAGTTAAGTGGATCCTCCGCTGCGGTAGATGTAACAACTGTTAAACAATTACAAGACATGTTGAATAATGTTCTTGAAGAAACGAACAAACTTCAGAGTCAAATACCACGTTCAGTTTGGGATCGTATTGCACCAGCTGAAACAATTGGACATTCAACTGACGAAAAAGATAATCAGTTTGACCCGTTACTTAAGGGTCGTTATATACAAGAGATAGGAGCGAAAGACATTTTAATAACCAAAGAAAATAAACAATTTATAAAAAATGATGAAGAAAAAGTAATAAATCCAATGTATAAAAAATATGAAGATATAGTACCAATAGAATCAAATTTGCCCATGCCAATGACTAATGATACACCTATACTGAATAGATCTTTAAAATTATCGCCAGAGCGTTATCATGGGTCAGATTTCCATAAACATCATTTTGAAGAAATCTCTCGAAATAAAAACAAAGGTTTTGACAAAACTTGGAGTGAATCTAGCAGCATAAGGAAACAGACACCGTCACCTGTTAGAAAGCACATATCTTATATAAGACATCGCTCATCTCCTTTAAAACGATTTTCACCTAAACGTCCACTCTTGTCTCCTCCAAGGCGGCCACTTTCTCCTCCTAGAAAACATATATCTCCTCTTAGACGTCCGATGTCTCCCTTCAGATCTCGTAATATTTTAATAGATCGTCCTTTTTCTCCATCAAATCGTGCAATATCAGGATTAAGACGTCCTTTGTCACCACCTAGACGTGAATTTCCTTCATTGATGCGTCAAATATCACCGAGAAGGCATATGTCACCACCAAAACAACACGCGTCTTCAATGAGAACTTGCGTGACATCACCAAAGAGAAAAATGTCTCAAATACCTATATCAAAGAGACATCATTTATCGTCACCTGAAAGGATGATATCTCAGTCACATCGAGAAATGCAAAGAATGATGTTAATGTCTCAAGAGAGACAACGTCAATCTCCTATGCGAATAGAAACGTCTTTTCGAGTTTCCAATCGTCCTATGTCACCTCTGAACCGTCAAATAACATCACCTGAAATATATGCTGACGATTGGGATATACCAAGTCGTGGTGCCGTCGAACAAAGTACTTGGCATCCTAGCAGTAGAATACCCAATAAATCATGGCGCGATGAAAGACAATCTTCTAATTCCAATTGGGACCAACAAGCTTCTAGCATTAATAGACATCGTAATAGTACTGTAAATCAAGATAAGTGGGATATTAAAAACTCTTCTCAAGATAATATGAGAATTTCTAATGGAGGAGATATATGGAATACTAAACTGCCATCAATGATGCAAGGTTCAAAGGATGCCTGGACGACAAGTTTCGATAACAGGTGGTCAGTATCTTCGAGTTTACCATTAAATAGTGATAATTGGAATATTCGAGGAAAGGAAAGTTTCAGTAACAGAGAAGAATCCTGGATAGATAAAAATAAGACCAAATGGGCAGAACCACAAATGATTAATGATATTTGGAAACAAAAAGGAGATAAAGATGATTGGAATGATCTTCCAGAAGATGCAATAGATCCATGGAGTGACGATAATAGTATTGGTTTAAAAGAACGTCGGTACAAGTTTGATCCACCAAATACATCCAGTTGGGAAAGAGAACACGAAATGATAGACTCATGGTCTAATCAGAAAGATAATTGGCAAAACAAAGGACAATCGTCCGGAACTTCTTTCAAATCTCTATGGGAAAGTAATAATAACCAAATATAGGAGATCTACGTTGGGTTGATGTTTCAAAAAAACTGCAACCTCCTGCTTGCCAGAGTGGAAGTACTCTAGGAACGTCATAGCAAAAACAGCCTATGTTAAATTTACAATCCCAACATTCTTTTACATTGGATCACTTTAAAGATCTTTGATAATATTCTTCTTTTCTTTCTCATAAATAATAGAAAATTGGTATTTAATTATTTGTTCTTTTAATTGTTTTTATTTTTGTCATTTTACAATATTTTCAAAACAAAAATAATTATAAACATTTAATATTTAAATAATTTCAAAATCCTTTTAAAATATGCTTAAAGTAATACAAAAACTGTAAGCAAATAATAAAGGACAAAAGAAAAATATTTTGCTACAAGTATTTTAATTGTAATTATTAGGATTAAATATTTGTACAAAAAAATTTTTCGCTTATTCTTATATTTATTTTGCAAATAAGTATGTATGTTAAATAACTATATAAATATTTTCAAAATGAACACCGCTCGCGAAAAAACTATTACGTATAATAATACAATACTTAGTATAATAATCGTTTTTTCATATGAATAATGTTATAGTAATGTACACATTATATTCACTAATAAAAATAAATGTATCGCTATTTTTGACGTTTTAATCAAAGGGTCTTTTCAACTGTAAAAGAAAATATACAATATAGAATTTGATATATTACAATGGTTAATTATATAGAATTAAAATTTTCCCTGGTTCTAAAATATAAAAGAAAATCGACCTAATACAACCCTAACAAACCTGAAAAGACAAATTTGATTATTCAACATTTTCTGAGCAATCGATGAGAAAATAATTATTACCTTTTGGTCAAAAATTAAAGCTGAAGCAAAAAAATTACCTTATCCATGATTGATTTATTTTAGAATAAAAATTGTAATATATAGAATCCCTTAATGTCTCTAAATCTATTAATAAGCCATTTTTATATACATACGTAAATATATTTACCATATTCCATATAACTATTGTTAATTGATATAATATTATTTTAAAAACAAATTAATTTATTATTAAATATAGGAGTATCTTTTTCTTTTAAATATAGATTTTAAATCATTACACAAAATTGTATTTATAACAATTGTGAAAATATTGATTAACATGCATAAAAATTGAAAAATGATATACTTTTAATTTAGCTTTAAATATTAAAATATAAGAAGAACCTAAATACATAGATATATATATAAAAGAACATTACTTTTGATCACAGACAAGATATAATTTAATAGTATGCTCTACAATATTTCTTGATTTCGATTTTTTAAATATAAACTTTACACTCGCTATGTGATTTGTCATATGTTATATATATATACATGACATGTAAAGTGTGACACTGAATACAGTAATAAAAAACATCTACATATGTTAAACGTCATATTTTACATAGTAGGCATAATATATTCATGATATCATATTTATTGATTACAAACAAGACAGAAGAGATATTATTTTTAAGATATAGCAAATAAAAAAGAGTTTGTTGATAAAATGTCTATGTTAAACATCACACAAGTTTTCCAATAAAATTTAATACATTCACTACAATTATTGTGATCATAATATAGTGTCTAATGCTATATGTAAATAAAAGTTTTTATATCATTAATACGTTATAGTGCCTGTTTTAAATAAAATTAATGTAGAATAAAAACAAATTATTAAATGAGATTCCTGAATGACATGACAGATTGATATGTATGTATTTAGCATTTACTCAAGTATGCAGTTATATCATGCATTATAAAATTGTATAACATATATTATTATAGTAATAAAATTATTTTCTTTTTATTGACAAACTTAGTAAAATTCTTAAAAATTCGATGTATTCGTATAACATCATTCAATCAACTCTCGTTAATAAGAAATAAAATAGAATTAACTAATTTTGTGTTATTCGTAATATTTTTCAACAATAATGAATATAAATTATCAATATAAAAAGTAATGTAATAATGTATAAATTCATTATTTAACAGTACTCTTTAGAAAAATGCAGCCCTTCTTACTCTTCAATTATTGTTTTACAATTGATATAAATATGTATTATTCAATTTATACAGATGATATATAACAAAAGAATTAACAGGAGGAATAAATAAATTATGATTAATATAATATTAAAAGAAGAAGTATTAAAATTTTAGTAGTCTAAGATTCCTTATACCTAAACCGTTAAAGAAGCAAATCTTGAGACTAGAGCAATTACCTAAAAAAAATTAATAGATAGTCTTGATAGCATTATCAATAATTACCAATTATTTAGTAAATAATTTTTATGATACAATATTGAACAATACTTGAACAAAATTAATAATAAACTATGATGTAGAAAACATGATTAAAATATGGAATAAATGTAACAAAACTTTGATTATTCGAATATCAGTAATTAAACAATGAAGAACATGTGTTCTTCATATTTACAACAATGTTTAATAGAGAAGAATTGATCTCAATCATATTATTAATATTTCGTGAGCATTCTATAGAATATTTAAATATTTATATGTTCAAAGCTAATTCTTAATTTTAAAATTAGCACAGTAAGCACAAATTTGTATTGCACATGAGACATTAATCTAAAAAGTTGTCGATATATTGTTTTAGGACATAAACATTATGTTCTCTCTCTCTATATAAAAATTCATCAAAATTCATACATAACTATTTGTACTTCTGAAGCAACCAAAATCTTATAAAAATGATGACAGATCAATCAGACAAAGAGTATTCTTATAAAAATTTAACTAATCTGATAGTCTCCGTCATTAAAGAGAATACTAACTATAACATTATAAAAATCAACTCACTCTAATAATTGAAATAGTATATAGTGTTTCTACTATTTACTAATATATAATATCAAGAGTGTGCGAATAGAGTAATATTGTCCGAGCTGTGAAACATCGACTAGTATTGCATTTAATATATGAGATGAAAAAACGTATAATCTTATTCTATTATATAAATATCCAATAACTGACAGTTCCGCGGAATTCATACAAATGACATAATATGATAGCCATAAGTATTTAAGAAAAACGACTGCAACCACAACTATTAGTATCACCAATTGACGTAGTCTTTCCATTTATGGAAGTTGCATTTGTTTCATATCTAGGTAATTCCTTACTACGTGCTTGCTAAAATGTTATATTATATTTATCGATAAAGAAAAAATACAATAAGAATAATAATACTTACATCCATAAGTTCAGCAGCGATCTCCATAAATAATCTTTCTACATTTTCTGCCTCTTTTGCTGATGTTTCTAAAAAGTACATTCCATGTCTCTGTGCAAAATCTTCGCCCACGTGTGTTGGTATTTCTCTATCTTCTCGATCTATCTTATTACCTTTAAATGATTTAATAAAATTAATATATAATATTGTAATGAATATTTTATTCTTATACTTACCTACTAATATCCTTAAAACTTTGTTATTTGCATATTCTTCAATTTCTCTTAACCAGTCAGGTAAACAATCAAAAGTAGGTTGGCATGAAATATCATATACTAAAATCAATGCATGAGCAGATCTATAATAACTTTGGGTTATTGAACGAAATCTTTCTTGTCCAGCTGTATCCCAAATTTGTAACTGTAATGAAAACAAACAAATATCTAATATATATATATTTATCTCACGCAATATAAAAAATACATTGATGAATTTTTAATTTTGTATATAATATATGCATATATATATATATAATTTTTTTTTATATTTAATTATGAGATATTACATGACATGCAAACCTTGACTTTTTCATTTTCTACTTCGACAGTTTTAATCATAAAATCTACACCAATTGTTGCACCTTGACCTGGAGGAAATAAACCCTATAAAACAAACAAAGAAAAGACGTTTTTATACAATAAATTGTTAAATGTTTTATTAACAAAACATTAACAATAATCGTAACATATGATATACGAATAATAAATGTTTAGTAACTAGGAAGTGAAATCATTTCTTTAATAGTCTGGATGATGTCATACGAGAAACCTAAATGAAAATTGTACGAGAAATAGTTTGAAATAAGAAAAATGACCTGGGTAAATCTGCGTACAAGACAAGTCTTTCCAACTCCGGCATTGCCCACCAGGACAACTTTGAAAAGAAATTTGTAGTCCTCCATCACATTTGCACCGTAGTTAATCTCAAAACGGTTTTACAAAAGTGAGTCTACCTATACATTTGCAAACACAACACGCGCACTTTCTACACTTTCAGATTACCTTGATGGTTACCTTCGAATTACAACATACTTTGAGAAAGAATTTCACGATATCCACCCTTTTGATATCACGAATGAAAATGCATTACGACATTCGAATATGTACAATTAATTTTATATTGAATTATTTCACTGCAGCGTTCTAATTCCATGCAAATCTAAAATACGATAGTTTAATATTTGCCTTACAACAGGTTTAGAACACTTGGCCATTCTGTCAAAACGACCGTATTATCTATAGTTGTTATTACTAGATCACAATGAGCGCTTTCTATAATTGCACACACACGTGCACGCACGAAATATGCACGTAGGTATGCAATACATACTATAGAAATCTAAATGTATACACAACAGTTATGTGTTTCCATTGGTTTACTATTTTGGATTGGATAAATTAAATTCACGGATAGAAAAGAACTGATAAACCTGATTTTCTTATTTTATAATTGGCAATTGTTACAATTAGACATTTTAGTTAAAGTTATTTTCAATGCAGTTTTTATATCATAACCAATAAAATAGATACATTCATCGGATGACTTCTTATACATACAAAATTATGCATTAAATACAATGTTAAAAAATAAAAATTACATACAAATTCATATTATATTTAGTGATCTATTTAAAATAATGAATCATTTAAATTTATATTTTTTTATTATTAAGATAAAATCGCGCTTTCATGAAAACATCCTTTTCACTAGCAACAACTACGACGAGCTATCCAATCGTAGTACAGAATAGGATTGACTATTTAAACTTTGAAACGAAGACGACAATAGGTCGTTAGTCCAAAGAGCGCCTACACTCGATCGATTTCCACCAATGAGCGTAAGTGTTATTTAACGCAGTACCGTTATAAGGTACAACAAAGGTTCGTCGGCCATTTTAAGTGAAGCTCATCTTGCGGAAGCAGTAGTGTCGCGTAATTTTCGCTAAGAATTTATCAAAATAATTTATCCCGTGATGATTCTATGTTCTAAAATGCGTTAATAAGGTAAATTTTAATTGATATTATATAATATCAAAAGGGACAGTTTCTACCAAAAGTGAAAAATAATTATTTTCATTGTTATTAAAATTTGTTACACGGGCGTTGGGAAATCCAGATGCGTGATAGTTCCTCTTATGTGAAAAATATTTCTCTGGCGTTATAGAATAGAATTGTGTTAATATCGAAATTCTAAATATGGACATATAGTGTGCATAAATTGGTTAGTTTATATAATTAATCAATAAATTATCAATGGAAATTCATTAACTTCCAAGAAGTTCCAGATTATTACATAAATAGAGATAGTATTGTGCTAATTTCTGTTTCGAAGTTAAAAGTACAGGCGTCGTCTTTTTAATAAAATAAATGATCTTAAGAAAATAGTTTTATTTTTGTTTTACACATCTGAAGGTGAAGAAAATGAAATTTTCCTGAATTCATTATTAAACCAATTGCATCATATATTTCTACTGAAATACATTTAGATTGTTTATGCTTTTATAAAATAGTGGTTTATGTATTAATATTTATGTACTAACATATAAATCATTCAAGTTAAAATCAAGGTGTTTATTTTTGACGAAAAGCTTATTTATGAATTGCTTTTCATAAATGTTTTGTTTCCATTGTGCAAAAGATCTCATTTAAACTATTTTCACATTTTACATAAACATATATATAAAGTAAAAATTAAGGAGTCATAAGTAATTAAAAATATTATATGCATTTCATTACAATTTTCTGTTGTATTTTATTATACTATAGTGCGGTAACTGTGATTATTCGGACAAGGAATTGGTGCATTTATTTATTGGCAACTCATCAAGATGACATCGGCAAAGTCTAAGGAAATAGCTGATGAGTACATCTCATCTCTGTCTGATCTTACAATTAACAGCAAGCCGCTTATCAATATGCTTACTATGCTGGCAGAGGATAACGTTGAACATGCCCCTGCAATTGTCCAAGCTGTAGAAAATCATCTTCAAAAGGTTACTTATATTTTGTAGTTACTTTAAGAAAAACATATTATTTTAAAATTCAATACTTATGTCAAACATTCTTGTAATGCGAGTATTATTTTCTATTTTATATTTTTGGGTATAACATTTGGTATTACATCTTTTTTTTTTATCGAATGTTAATATATTATATAAATCTACTTTTTAGATTTTGTCGTTTGCGTAATAACTAATTATTTTATGTATATTTAGCAAGCTAAGCTACAATTTTTTTCTTATCGTCCAATTTGTGTTTACAACAAATGGATACATTATGTTTTACAAATATTATAATTGCTTTTATTAATTTCTCTATATAAATACTGTAATACATTAGTATTCATATACATATGTAGTACAACAGATAAAGATAAAAGATTTTTATAATTAACAATATTTATACAATAATATTGTGCGATTAATGTATGTATACATTTTTAAATCTTTTTAAAAATTGCAAGATCATAATTTATGTCATTACGTATAGACATAAATGTAGTATATTTTTTTCGGTGATAATTTTTTTTGAAATTATGATAAAATATTTAAAGAGCGTTTATTATGAAAGCAAATAAAGTTTTGTAATTTCACAATTGACTATATTATTATTGCAGTTAGGTTATATAAAATATTAGGTTGCAATGAAAAGAAAACAATTTTGATCCTATTTTATAAATGCGATAATGTTATGTATACAAGAGATATATGAGTTAATATTTATCTGTATAAATATATATACCGCAGCATACTAATTAAGAAATTAATTATATAAAGTCACAGATACTGTGATTAAATTAAAGAATATGTTTTTGTTATATTGAGTATTATGAATATACAATACTAGCATGGAAATAAAATACTGTTTTATATTATTGACCTCTACGATGCTATCATTTCATTATGAATATTTTATATGTCTCGTCTCTTTTTATAAAGAAAATCTTAATTATAATTACAGATTATTTACAAAATTCGATACATAATAAAAAAAAGTGTGATAGTTTTTAGTACTCAATTATACTAATACCTTATTCAGGTATTTAAATTTAGGCCACAGTGAAGATTATATATATCCTATAAATGTATATTAACACTTTTATGTTTAGTAAGCGAACAAAATCCATATCTAATTAGTATTATGATCTTTGAGTATTGTCAATGAAATTACAAATCTTTGCAATACTTATTTAACATTTATCAGCTTTATAAGATGTGTGTTTAATGGATTTATTTATTTTATATATTGTCTAATATCAAAACTTTCGAAATAATTTCAATACACTGAATAGAAGCATATTATTTTTTTATTTTTTTAATAGGTAAGGAGCGACATCAAGTTACCTGTACTTTACCTCATCGATTCCATTGTGAAGAATGTAAATGGGACTTATCTAAATCTCTTTACTCAAAATATTGTGAATACATTTTGCGGAGTGTTTGAAAAGGTAATTTTTTTTATTTTTTTTTTTTTATTTATTTTTTTTTAATAATAAAAGCAGTAAAATGTGTATATACTGTGATTTCAATTCTGCCATTTGTTTAATTTAGAGAAACACATCTTTTACATGGTTATATATAAAAAAAAGATTAATTTTTAATTAACCAATACAGGAAGTTAAAATGTACTTTCTCGATTATAAACTTCTACATTCAACTTCATAAAAATTTCTCAGATATTGCAAATTTTATAATACTATAAGATAATGGTTTCATCAATATGGCATTGAACTCACAGTGTCATACGAAAGGCTTAACATGAACTCTTGCACTAGGGTGTAACATTTTTTTTTTATTACAGAATGACATTATGAATTTTTTCATTTTAGTTTGACATTATTTTATTTTACTTTGTAGTATTGTATATAATAAAAAAAAAGGAATAAAACCCATTTGAATTCACAATGGAAAGCTTGTGTTTGCTAATAATTTTCTCATGTTTAGGTGGATGAAAATACAAGAGCTAGTATGTGGAAATTACGACAAACATGGAATGATGTATTTCCTGCAAAGAAGTTATTTTCATTAGATGTACGAGTACAAAGTATTGATCCTGCTTGGCCAATCACTGCCTCACCTACAAGTGGTTCAGGTTCCATCCATGTAAACCCTCGTTTTTTGTCTATGGTAAATTTTTTTAAATATAGAAGATTGTATTATGTATATAGGGGAAGAGCGGACAACATGGAAGTGCTAAATTTAAGACGTAAAAAAACATATAACAGCGAAATATATATCTCTTATTGTAATCAATATTTAGAGACAATTTACTTACTTATTTTATGATGTAATTATTAATAATTAATTTTAAGTAACAAAATTGTAATGACTAATGAAGCATAATCGTGTCAAACAAAGTCACTTGGTTCAGATTTATAGCAAAATTCAATTTTTGCCCACTATTTCTAACATGTCCTTCCTTCCCCTATACAATTTTCATTCATTGTTCGAATTATTCCTTATTATTTTAAATAATTATTGATTATTTCTAGCCTCAACAAACGGCAACATCAATTGTTCAACCAATTGTATCTCCAGTAAAATTACCACCAGGTGATCCAGTGACTCCTGCAGAAGCTGTTATGAGAGAACAATTATTAAAGAAGCAAAAAGAATTATTAGAATTACAAAAGAAAAAAATAGAACTGGAATTGCTTCAGGCCAAGGCTAGTTTGGAACAACAACAGAGGCAACTTGATAAACAAGCTGGAAGTTTAAAAACTGAGATAGTAAGTTGAATAAAAATTAAGTTTTATATATGTTTCTTTTTTAATATATTTAAATGAATAATTTATATTAATGCATTTAATCTTTATAGGTTGTACCATCAACAACTGTTAGTTCAACTGTAGAAAGTACTACTCAAGGAAAGCCTACAACATCTGTATCAAATCCAACACCAAAACAGGTTACAAAACAGGTAATTTTAATTTCACACACACACACAAGTACATATTAAGATAGTACCTAATTATTTAACATATAGTTTCTCTTTTCTTTTATAAAAATTTAATTTAATTTTTATATAATTTGCAGTTTCCATCTGCAGCTGCATCGCTGTTGAAAAATGCAGGCACAAATAATGGTCCACGAATTACACCAGCAAGTAGTATAGCAATAGCATCTGCTAGGCCAATGTCACGTGACCCTCGATTGAAGACTGCATCCGTTCAGGAGGTGACAACCGCGGATCCGCGACAACGACAGAGTACGACCGGCCAAAAGGAGATCCGGGGTGGTGAAGGCCAAACTCAGTTAGCGCCAAATATAAACACTGTACTTTCAGACCAATTAAAACAGCAATTAATTTCGAAACAGGCTGTGACTAGCACTATCAACAAGCCTCCGACAAATCTTGCCGGCTCCAATACACAAACGATAAACGCTAGTAATAATAATGCTAATACGAACCTCAACAATAATAATAAAAGTTTCAGTGGTAATGCAAATAAAGATGCTATCTTGCATCGAACAAGTCAAAAGAAAGACCCTCGATCGTCTAGTAATAGTAGCAATAACCTAAACAGTAATTGCTCCAAAAGTGCCCAAAATTTATCAGTCAATAGCAGTTCTTCGAATTTGTCAGCAAGTAATAGGGGAGGTGGAGGAAGTGACATAAAAATAAAAGACACGAAGAGTTTAAGTTCACGAAGCTCTTCGTCGTCTACTATTGATAAATCTTCCACTTCCTCTAAATCTTCATACAGAAAAATAGGTAACAAATCGCGTTCTAAACAACCTCAATCGTCCCCAAATAAGATGCCGAAAATCGACAGGGATTCCAGTCCAATTAGGTCTAAATCACGTGAAAAAGACAGTGGAGACAGTTCACCATCTTCGCGTACCTCTCCTCAGTCCTCTTTCCAAACTTCGAAAAATCGCAAGAAGATAAAATCGAGAAAGCGTAGCCCAAGTTCCCCGTATAGAATACCCCGGCGTAATGATACAAAATCCAATTCAAGCTTAAGCAGTTCAGGTGGTGTTACTGAGGAGGAACAATCTGGTTCATTAATAGTATCTCCTCCTCATCCACCTACATTTAAAGAAATCAGACCCAACGCTAGACAAAGAAATTATGTACGTCGAAATAAGGATGATAGTCTTAGTCCAGAACGTTCACCTGTTAATTCTGGGAACGTTCAAGTTACCGCAGAACCAACACTGGAGTCATCCAGTAAAGATGAGGACCTCAGAGCTACTTTACCCCTTCCTGGTACTAATACAACCGTTGCTGAAAAGAGTAAGTCTACGTACTGTGATCAATTTTTTCTATCGCTAATTATAATTTTCAAACATTTGTATTTCTCATACTCAACACCTCTCATCTAAATCATACCTAGTGTAACTGAAATTAATTTTTAATGCCAAAATATAATTATAATGCATATATATATTTACATATATATATTAAAGGTATCTGTGAATTTATTGATAATATATAAATTAATGTATTTTTTATTTTACAAGACAAGCGTTTTTAATGTGAAGCTTGAGATTTGTACTAATCACAATTTTCAACATTATCACCTGTAGTAATTGTATGCTATTAAATTAAGATTATATTGCTACATTTTACGTTAACACCAATTATTTTATTTTCAATTTCTTACAGAAGAAGATCTAGATCTTCGTGTCTTGCCTCCAGTTAATACGAATAAAAGACAGAGTAATGAACATTTGGAACAAACAGTAATTAAAAAATCAAAAGCTGAAAAGTTTGATGCGTAAGTATTATCAAAATAACGATTATTAAAAATGATTAAAGACTGTGATTTTTTAGTACAAGTTTATTTTATAAAATAGATTGTTTGGAAACGAAGATGTCGATTTAAGAACATTGACACATCCTAAGGCTGGTCGACCACCAACACCACCACCACCAGTAATTTCTGGAGAAGATGGCAAAGATAGTTGGGCTAAATTAAAAACTCCTTCAAAGAATGAAAGAGAAAAACAAGTGAATAATAATGATGACAAACGCGATAGAGATCGTAATAGAGATAGACTAGGTCGCCTTAGACTTTACAATAAATTACCAGATGACCCCAAAGACAGACGAAGAACATTATCCAACGAAGATCAGGATACTCGACCAGGACGAAGAGGACGCGAGAACGATAAACCTGAAAGAAATGAGGATAGAAATATTGAAATAATAATGAAACAAGCTGCAGAGCAACTTAATCAGGGATTGATTACTAAAACGCAATACAATACATTAATTCAAGAGGTCTTACATATGAGTGAAGATCGAAAATTGAGAGCAGCACAGCGTAAAGAGAAAGAGGCTGGTTCCATAATATGGGAAAAAGGAGTTAATCTGGATCTTAGTGCAATTGATTATCCACCTGTTTTTAGCCCAACGAAAGAAAAAGAAGTAATAAGAAATAAGGATCATCCTATTCCTAGAAATCCAAATGGTCCACGATGGCAAAGCCAGCCATGGCAGCAGCCAGGTCCGTGGGCTCACCCACCTGGTCCACCTTATGGTGGTCCTCAAGGACACTTTAATGCAGATTTTAGACCTATAGGACCTTGGCAAAATCAAAGACACTTTGGCCCAATGAGGCCAGACTATCAGTATCATGGTTATAGCCACAATATGGGTCCCAATCCTCGATTAGGGCCTGGTATGATGGGTCCAATAGGCCCTAATGGTCCTATCATGTCTAATCTTTTACCAAATGGACCAATTGGTCCAATAGGGGGTATGACAAATCCTTCTTTATCATTATCAGGCATGAATGGGCCTGGAATGATGATGAATAATGGACCAATTCCAAGTCTAATGTCAAACCCAAATATACCATCTCTAAGTACTGGAAGGAATGTTTCACCAAATACTACAACGACAAAATATGATCTTGAAGATGGCGATCAAAATTATAATGCTGCACTGCCGAAAAATCAAGGTCCTCATAGCCGCGAATTACCTCCACCAGATTCGCAATTATTGGATGAAATTGCACGAGATACTATGAAGTCTATAAATATTGATAATATTCCAAGAGAAATCAGATACTATGGTCAAACTGGTGTAGTTTTTATGAATTGGGATGATCCGAGAGAAATTGGATTCCAGGATGGTGTAAGACGAATTTTAATAGATGATAAGGATACTATCACTTGTGCATTTAATGATCAATATAAAGAATTCATGTATGATGGCGAAGTTCACAGGTAATTATCTACAAAATAAATTTATATTGTTAACCCCTTCTTGTATTTAAATGTTATTATGATCATATAATATAATAATTTTTTTTTCCAGAATAAAACTAGGTGCTCCTACAAGAGAATTGTATGTCGATGATCGTTGGTACGAATGTTATTTTGGTGGAATGCCAGTAACTATAGAGCTTGGTGGTAAAAAAGTAAATATAAAACTAGAGGGTCCTCCGCCACAAGTAAAGATTGGTACAGTTAAAAGAACGGATTTAGTAGTTGCTAAAATTAACCTCATAATCAATGCTAGAAATATGGTTCCTGTCTTTTTAGATGCAAAACCACAAATGTAAGTAATTTGAAAGTAATAACAAATGAGAAAATATCCGAAGAATTATATATGTATGTGTGTGTGTGTTATGATATATATATATCCATTTATCATTTAATTTTTACAGATTTGAAATTGAAGGCAAGCCTCATACATTAGAATTTATAGACGCCTTACAGACGGTACTTTTAAATGGTCGACCATTCAAAGTTGAATTTGGAGGATTACCTAAGCCCATCATTGTAAGAGATAAAAAACATTTCATAAGATTTTCTGTTTTACCGCGAGGTATTCGGGCTGGATACGTCAAGATAGCAGGAATGAGAGGTGAAGAACCTATCGAAGCACCATCAACTCCACCTTTGTTAAATCAAAAACCTAAAGTTGATACTACACCTGCTCCTACTCAACCTCCATCTATAGAACAAGAATCTACATCTCAAGATGGTTCTGATCTCAGATCTACACCTAAACCAGGTAAGTATTATTCTAATTTATTTATTTTTCAATCTATTATCTGTTTAGTTTCTTCAACTGAAAGCTATCTTTGTAGAACGAATCGTAAGTACTTCTATTATTTTATTCCCATTGTAATAATAAATCAATCCATTACAGATTTACAATTGGACATTCTATCATCTGTTTTACCGTCTGCAATGGCACCATCGTCTGGTTTATCTTATCAAGCAGAACCAATCGAAAATCCACCTACGTCAACTCCAGCTTTATCATTGCCATTAAATATGAACGAATTATTCCAACGTTTAGTTGAGACTGGTATTGTACCAAATCTTACAGAGAAAAAGAAACCTGAAGAAGAAGAGAAAAAGGATCCAGAAATAATTCCAGTCTCATTTGATAAGCCAGAGACACTTAAAGTGTATGTCTTAACTATATCTATATTTCTTTTTATTTTTATTTTAAGAAGCACATACAAATATGAACAAATATTTTATTATATATATATGTATATAACATTTACAGGAAACAACCAGCTATAGCTGTTGCTTTGTATAGTGGAATGCAGTGTAGTTCGTGCGGTGCAAGGTTTGCACCTGAATTGGCAACACGATATAGTCATCATTTAGATTGGCATTTTAGGCAAAACAGGCGTGAAAGAGATACTGCGAGGAAAGCACATTCACGACCTTGGTATTATGACGTTAGCGATTGGATACAATTCGAAGAGATTGAGGATCTTGAAGATAGAGGTATATATTCATTCATATCTGTCGTACATAATTTTGATTTATTAACACACGGCTTAGACATTAATTGAATATATATTAATCTTATTTTTATCTTACTTTCAGCTCAAAGTTGGTTTGAAACGGAAAAACAAACAGCTGAAACAGAAGGTATTGCTACCGAAGATACCCCACAAGAAACGCAACTACCAAGTGTTCCTACTGGCTCTGACGAAGAATGTAGATGTCAAGTTTGCCATGATGCTTTTGAACAATTTTACAATGAAGAAAAGGAAGAATGGCATTTAAGGCCAGCAATTAGTTACGAAGAGAAAAATTTCCATCCACTATGTCTTGAAGATTTTAAGGTATGCTTTTCTTATTCTATTTCATTATTTTATGTATTATAATTTTTCAGTTTCACACACGTGTCTGAGGACCGATGATTATATTGATGTAATTTTATTAATAAATTTTCTGTTTGTTGCATTCGTACGAAAATAGGAAAAAAGTCTTGTGGTATGTGCTTCTTAATTAATATTCATATGTTGCACTTCCTCAAGTGTTTAAACATTTGTAGAACTAGAATGAACAGTCTATAAGCCTGACCTTGTTATAATTAAAAGCATCTTTTCTTTCTTTTACGTTTCCACTTCGTGTTCACTTTGTGCATTTGTGAAGTGCAAAACACTTTTATTTGACAGAAATTGCACTGCCGAAATTATAGATGAAAGTATAGAACAGTATATATTCAAAACTTTTTTTATTAGGTTGAGCGAAAAGTCTGTTTATGTTTTTTTTTAGCAAGAATATAAAGTTTTATTATTCAATGCAAACAGACTTTTTACTCAATATAATATATTCTTTTAATAAACACGATTTTTCTAAATTCTTTACTTTCGTCTATTTTACCATTATATTTTATAATTGATTTAAATTATTACAGTTTTACTTACTTCTATTTTAATCTTGAATTAAACCTGCAAATATGTATATAAGATAGTAAAAAAGGGAGAGTCTGATATTTTTAGAATTGATAGTATTTGCACACACACACACAGAGATAAAAATAAAAAATATATTTAATTAACATGGGTCGTAAAATAAACCTTTTCGATGTAAATAAATTTTTATTATTATTTATAAGCGTTCAATATCTTAAGTGAGAGTCTTGACAACGTATTAAGTAAATACAGAAGATTTTGTTTTGAAATACACTAGTTCAAAGTCACAAACAGTATAAACCTTTAGTAGATATTTATCCACAGTATACTATGGTATTAAATATATAATAAAATTTAATTTACACTTAAAGAGTTTATTTTAAGACTCATATTAATTAGACATTTTTTATCTTGGTAACTGTAATACTATAAACTCTTACAAAATTGAAATTTTATTTTTTACAATCCTGTATTTATCTTTTACCAGCAAGAAAAAAAATATCTTTTAATTATTATATGTCAGCGTTACATTGTATAATTCAGTTAAATCGTGGAACTCCTATGTTTTGTTCAAAATAACTAAGCATTTTTGGGAAAGCACATAAAAAGAATTTTATTATACGATAAAACTAGTAATTTTAGGAAATAACAAGGCTATATATAAATTCACAAGAGACAGGTAATTAAAGCATGAGATTGAAATTTGTTTCATCTTTAAAGTCTGTTTTTTTTATACAACAATACTCGTAATTATGCTTTCTCATCTCTTTCTGTACTTTGAAAACCAATGTTCTTTTGTGCGTTTCTATCGGATTTAATCTATGAATCAAATTTTAATTTAATATTTTAACTACTATAGTCTGTTGTAAATTCACATTACTTAATGGAAGTACGTAATTTTACCTTCTTTCATATTTAAAAAGGTCAATATAGTTATTTCAGGGTTTAGTTAGTCATTTCACGAATTAACAGATTTCATAAAGTAATGCCAACATATATATATATATATGGTATATAATATGTGGTATGTATCTAATGTATATAATAGATGCAGATATACTTTTTAGATCAAAGGTAAAGCACTACATTTCTTATTTTACAGGATATTTGTATCGTATATTACAATTTATATAAGCATCGTATATAAATTTTGTGATTTTTATTTGGACATACCTAATTAATGGATAATACTTAATAATTCATATAATCAACCATTTTTTCTTGTTTCATAACTTTAGAGAGCACTGGAAAAAACTGCTTTGGCACTTGAGGAAACAATTGGAGAAATGGAAGATGAAAAGAAAAGTGCTGTAGAAGAATCTATTACAGAAGAAGATATAAAAATTCAAGATTCAGAAATAGAAAATGTTATTGTTGAACAATCCTCTATTAAACCAGAGGATACAACGTTAACAGAAGAACAAAAAACTTCTGAAGTAGAAGCTGCTAATAATTTAATAGGTATAGAAAATGTAGAAATTGAACAAAGTGAAAAAGTAGTTGAAGAAATTATCGAAAATACGGATAATGAAAAATTAAATACAGAAGAATCAGAACTAGTAGATATAAATTTACAAACGGATGGAGAAAAATCTCCAAGCGAAGTAACCGAAAATAATTTATTTGAAAATATTAAAATTAAAGAAGAACCATTAGATGAAATTGAAGAACAAGTGGAAGAACAATTTGACTTTTCTTATGTAGAGATTAAAGAAGAACCTACAGAGCCTGAACCAGGTATAAATATTTATTTTTAAATACATTTACGCTAGCTAATTTATTTATTTATTTAAAAAAAAATTGCACTTGATCGTGTTTTTAAAAAAAAAAAATGATACATCCTATCTAGAAACAATATTTTCTTAATGAAATTGTGGTTGTTATTATGTAGATCCAGAAGAAAGCATAATTAGTGAGCCTGCAACAGTAGACACAACATATGCAGCTGTGAAAAGTTCTATTGACGGAAATGTTGAATTAGATTCTACTCCAGCGACTTTACCAGCAGCCCCATCTCGAATAAAAATTAATATTACGAAACCCTTGAATACTGTCAAAGAACCTGAAGAACCAAAGGAAAAACAAATTGTTGAACCTCAAGTTGAAGAAAATACAGAGCCTTTAGTGCCTGCTTCTATTAAACCTTCTCTACTAGGTAGAAAATTATCTACCTTACCTCCCGTAGAAAAGGGGCAAGAACTCTCTGGACTCTGTTCTATAATGTAAATAATATTTGTAAAATATTTTATGTGAATTTGTCGAAACCTAAAGGGTTTGTGTGAAGTATGCGTTTGCGAAGAAATTTGATTTATTCATTAAATCATTTACTGTTAAGTTTATCACCGCTTGTACGATTCGTACGACATGGTGTTAAATGTTTGTTGAAAATATTTAGATATCGTGCGTAAAATAATAGCCACGCATCTTAAAATGTTAATTTATGATTTTTCTTTCTTTTATACTTTTCAGCTTTAAAATTTGATGTCTAAATTTTATTACTACATGTGTATTACAAAACACGGTCATTTTTCATTTATTATTGTAGATTACGAAATGAGAAAACATCACGTCGTAAGGGTTAAGAATAATTTGTAATGTATGGAAGTATGAATGTATATATGAATATTCGCTGTTATATGTAGTGTGAGAGAAAATGATAATGGCATGTGTATGATTCAAGTGAAACTATGGAATGAAGTAATAAGGTGATGTAGCATTCCTAATAGTATTGAGTGCAATCACAATTCGTGACATCTAAAGAAAAAAAAAATATATAAAAAAATGTCACGGAGATTTACGATGGTCTGCACAAGACTTATTGAAAATTTCGTACTGTTTGTACTTTGTAAACTATAAAAATTCTACATAGGTTAATTTATAAAATTACTAATCGTTTAAGAGGTGCTTTGTGGAACTATACACAAAAATCATTGCACCTAACAGGATTATTTATAAGTAATTGAATTTACCCGAATCAATTGTTAAAAATGTACAAATTGTGTGATACGTGATTGTCTGTTGCATTGTACATACTTTCAACAAAGAAATGATCACTACGAGATTAGATAAGACACAAAAATTAGTACTAGAGTCATTATTTTGTTGTATAAAAGAAGACTTGTTAATTATTCGGGTTTTGACTTCCTCTTTTGTTACTTATTATCCTATAGTAACCTCTATAATATCCTTTATGATAATAACAGTTGCAGCGCATAATTAATTAGTGATTTCGATTTTTAGCCATATCTAGGAGTACTTGGAGAAATAAGAAAAAAAAATAAATAAAAATGCTAAAAAATTAGTCTTATTTAGTTGATGAAAATCTATCTCACTATTCAATAAAGAAATTTTTTTAAAATATGAAGATAACTTGTTAAATTTCATCTCGTAATTCCATCTCAAACTTTCTACCGTCTAGAAATAAATGTCTATTTCAGACTTTTTTTTTTTATATAATCTAGCACATTATATAAAAATCAAATGCTATTAATAGCCATTATTAAAGATGTCTCGAGAAAAAAGATGGAATATAATAATGAGTTATGAGAGAACCTAAAATAAATTAAGATTTTGTATGTAATGATTGATAATTAAAAAAATGATATGAAATTATCATTTTTGTAATGCATCACATTAAATGTTATCCGCTAATATAATTATTTGTTCTTTATCCATCTTTACCATTTATGTTTTAATCCTGTATCTAAAATTAAATATTTTCCATTTAAATTGGAAAATAGTTTTATAGTTATCATGTAGAAGAAAATCAACACAACCCTGTAAATTTTATTCATAAACTGCAATTATGTGGCCATCTGGGAAAAGGAATTGTATCCTTAATATTTGTTATTCCCAAGACACATTGCAGAAATCTTTCGAAACCCATCCCAAAACCACCAGTGGATACATTGCCATATTTACGTATTTCTAAATACCATGATAGATTATGATTAGAAGGTAATTTTAATTTCAATTTTTCATAATCATCTTCACGAATGCTTCCTCCAACTAATTCTCCAACAATTGGTACTAAAAGATCCATTCCTGCAACCTTTGAATGAAATTTACAAATCCGAAAACAAGTAATATGTCTATTATACTTCTGAATAATTAAACATTACTTACTGTATCAGTTATATTATCTTACCTTAGAAGAATCATTTAAACATTCTTTCATATAAAAGGGTTTATCTTCTTTTGGCCAGTTTATAACAAAAACAGGAACATTATTATTATGTTTTACTAAAAAAAGTTCATGTTCTTTGGATAGCACATTTCCGTATTTGATAGGATGCTGTAATTGAACTGCATTATCATTTAAAATATTAACTGCTTCGTCATAAGTCATGTATCCAAATTTACAATTCAACCATTTTGGTTCAACTGCACCAATATAATGTAAATCAGAATGATTCTTATCAAACATATCTTTAGTTACTGTTTTAACCAAGAGTTCAACTTCTTCCGCTATTTCTTCAATATTTGAAACAAAAGCACTTTCAGCTTCTATCATATAAAACTCAGATAAATGCAATCTTGATTTTGAATTTTCAGCTCTAAATGTAGGTCCAAATGTATATACCTTTGAAAGAGTTCTGAAAATATCTGAACGTTTATAAATTCCTAAAAATTGTTAAAATAATAATAATAATACATTATTTATAGTTTCAATCACCTTGCGAGAACTTCTAACTGTAATTGTCCAGATACAGTTAAATATGCTTTAGAATTAAAATAGATTTCGTCTAATGGCATATGATCTTTCTTCATACTTTCAAGAACTTTCTTGGAATCGGGTTTAACAGTAAAAACTTCACCTGCACCTTCACAATCATTGGAAGTTATTATTGGTGTATGAATATGTATGAAATTTCTATTTCTAAAATGATTATTAATAGTTGCAGTAGCTATATCACGCAATCGTAATAAACTACTGAATTCTTGCGTTCTAGGCCTTAAGTGTAAATATTGTCTTAAGAATTCTGCATTATAAGGTTTTTTTGGTATTATTGGATATCCTTGGGTAACATCACATGTACCAATAACGTATGCTTCGTTAGCTTGTAATTCCAATCTACCATTAGGTGCTAAAGCCAATACACCTTCCACATCAATACTACTTCCATAAGTTAAATTATCTGGTTTAGAAGATTTCGGTATAACAACCTGAAGCATTTCATTGGTTGATCCATCATTAACCTCACAAAAAAATGTTATTCTTCATTTTTCTCAGCACATACACCCATCCCTAAATAAAAAATGCTACATTTCTTGTCTATTAAGAATATCTTTATAAGAGTAAAAAATAGAAATTTAAAAAATATGAAATATAATACGAAGAAAAATTATTTAAATGTATAGTAAGATCGATGAATCAAAAGTTCTTAATTAATAAGATTCCATTATAAAATAGAATAATTAAGGACATAGGCAATGGGAAGCTAACCTGTACTTTAGTACTCTTTCCAACGGGTTTCTCCGAAATTAAATCTAAAATTCTTGAAAAATTACGCGCATCGTGTTTAGGAAGATATTTTTGTACAAACAATAATCGTGTTAAATTTCTAGAAAACATATTAAAAGAAAAAATATCTCCTGAATTAAAATCACAATAAAAATCAAATTTCTTTCATTTACACATACGCAAGTACAAAATGGAAGTCTTACGACAATTTAGTAAGGGATGATTTCTGAACAGTAGATACCAGATGGAGCTGTAAAAAAACATAATTGTGGAATTTTCCATTAGTAATGAAGTGACTGTAGGGAGGGGGGGTAATTGTTTAAAAAGTTTATTTATAACAACGACATATAATGAATATACAACAAAAGTATAAAAAACAAATAACAAGAAAGTATAAATATTACATGAATGAAACATACATTTTATTAATCATTAGCTAGTTTTGAATTGAATCCCAACAGGTAGGAAGCGGAGAAGGAGGATAAACGAATGAAACGAAACTAGCCGACTATAAACGAATAAGTCCGAGTAGGAGAAGCAAATCGGACAGTGGAACAGTGTGTTGTGAATAGATAACGTTGTCTCGTGTTATTTTATTTTTTTTCCGACAAATAGATATAAATTAGCATTCCCGCGTTGTTGTCGTAGTGCTTAAAGCATATTGGTAATACAAGAATATATCTTAATCCTTTGATTTTGTTTTGAAACCGATTTAATAAAAAAATGGCGGTTACAAGTGACGCGCTACATAGTACGAGGATGGCGTCTTACGTATCGTCTAGCGTTTATCACGGTTATGTCCCTATCTTTTCAAAAGAAAATATGTTGAATCGTAAAAACGAGTGTAATAGCAACATCAGTGTATCTAGTACCACAAGTAACCATAATGGTTCAGCTATGGAAACGGATGATGGATATGACTATTCTGCGGCGTCATGCCGTCTGAATAACGATTACGTGATTCCAGAGGCGTCGTCGAGGAGGCTGCACGAGGTTGCCAATAAACAGCAATCCTACTGTTTATTTACAACGGAGCAACAACAGGCGGTTCATGGCGCCGACGCGATGCGAAGTAGGAACCGGAAACGGTTCTATAACGATAGCTGTTCAACGATAGAAATTAAAAGATTCTGCCCAGGTAGGAAAGATACATATTATTGAGAATCTCAAGCAACGAGTACGTTTCATAATTTAACACAACTGCTTGCACGTTAAGTAATAATAATGAGAAGGAACGTACGTGTGTTGTTATACTCGTTCGTTTAATCAAATCTAGCGGTGCTTGTTAGTTTTTTATTTGTACGTATTTCAAACGATTCTTGTTAGAGGTCTCTGTTAAATTCTATTTTGCCTCGACGCGGGAAATAATTTAAACAACAGAAATTTGTTAGATGATACTAATATTTTTGTCATTCAATATAATTAAAATATTTGGCAATCTTATACTCATTTATATGAGACGTTCAAATTTGTATATTATAAATTTTTGCACATTTTTCATTATTTGCACTTAAAGTTACCTATGTATATATGTATACACAGGTAAATGGATATCAAAATACTACGCACAATTAAATTTTAAACGTTTACCATTTTATAAATGATGTTTGAAAGGAAAATATCAAATTAGCTTTTGTTTATGGGCTACTGTATTTACATCTGACTACAGATATTTGCAGTTGACCCCGACAATTGAATTTATTTTAAAACCTGTTGCATCCTGTCTTCTACTTTACAGTGGGTAAATGGTATGTGGTGGAAAAAATAGATGCAAAATTTTTTCATAACCTTGTGAAACTATTAATATGTTTGGTCTTTTTGTACCGGTAAGGATACAATCTACTGATGCAATGGATGACATAGGAGATTACTAATAAAATGAGTTGATAAGTTAGTGGGTTTCGTTTCAGAGGCAGCTGCATTAACTATGGTACAGGGAGTGCAAAGGACTATGGATTGACCACAATGCATTCTGAGTCAACATCATTACGCTTAAATTCCATCAACGATAAAACCTTGGATCATTCCTTGGTTATAACTGAAAGCTGCTGCGGGGCAGCAGGTAATCATAGTTTAATATATAATCCAGATTATAGACAATTATCATCAAGCAATGGTACTGAGTCGAGTGACAGCAGTGTGGAACTTGGGGAATTATTGTTCGAGACTCATGGATGTTCTATATATCATCATTACAGACAACAACAATTTGCAAAACATGATATTGAAACGGAATTTTAATTAGGTTCTTTATCATAAACTTTTTTCCATATCTTTCACATTACATTTGTATTGAAAACCATATTCTTTGTTACATATTTATACCCCTCCCCAATGTGTCACTGCTCTGTTTGTGTGCAATAAAATAAAAATTTACTTTTTGATACATAAAAGTTTATTTTCTTTTTGTTAAATATATCCTGCAGTATGCATCTCTTTGAATGTTTATTAAACATGAAGTATTAAATATAAAGACAACTTTTATTGCTTAAATGTTATTTTTAAAAAAAACACGTACTTCATTAATCAGACTGATCTGCAATTGCGTCAATATTTGTGTATGTAATTTACCTTTTATAAATTTTTATCTTCATATGGCAAATGAAATACATAAACAGTATTTTATCTAATATATTTATATATATAAGCTTTTATATATTATGCAGTTTTTGAAAATTCGTAAAACTTTGCAACAGTAGATATAATGAAATAAATACTTATTATATAGTTACTGATTAATAACATCGACGATGTCGTTTAGCAGTTAATTTGCCTCTGCCGTGTTCATCTTTTGTAATTTCATCTTCATCACTTTCTGCTAAGGCTGCTTCTAAAGTTTCTATAGCTTCTCCTAATGATAATGCTACATCATCTTGGATTTGTTCATTATATTCTTCATTGTGATGTACCTAAGAGAAATATTTAAAATTAAATATTTCATATTAAAATATTTGTCCATTAATACAAATAACTTACATGTTGATTGCCAGAAGATTCAGATCTTGATTGATCAGCTTCTGCTAAGTCTTCATTGCATCCTGGTTTAAGAGCACATTCTGAACCAGTAAGATTGTCGTTGTCAAGGCAGTTTGATGTCTGAACATTATAAATAAGTATAAATAAAATTATTTTATATATATTAAACTCTTATATTTAGCATGGAATAAATGCAAACATTTTTAAATATGTTTTAATAATTACTTACAGGCATTTCTAACCGATCTAATAATGGAACTTGTGCCGTAAGAGATGACGAAGGGCCAGCATGAGTTGATACAACTAATCCATTTAATGAACATTGATTTTCCATATTAAAGCCTAGTATAGCACCCACATCTGAATCTTCGTCACTTGACCGACAACTGTCACTCCCTGTTTGATCAGCTGCTTCGTTCTGTTTATATATGTTAATTAAATTAATTTTGTATCAACCTTGACTAACTTCTTGACTCTTTCCTGTCGCAACAGTTGCAGGAATAGGTATTCAATTTTATTTTAGATTATTACTTCGATTATCACTCTGAATCTTTAGTTCCAGAAATATCCCAAATTTCGACAAAAAAAAGTTAATTTTAAGTAAAATAAAAAATTTAAAAATATTAAAATATAGGTATTTTACAATATGTATTTAAATTATGGAAATATTAAAACATATTCATACCTGAGCATTCTGTGGTGGTGGTGTATCTTGCAAAAAACGAAGACTTATCAATAAAAGTGGAAGTCTTTTGTCATCGCTTATAGCCGTAATCTCTTTTAAAATCGTTACTAAATTGTCTGGTCTTTTTTTATTAGCCATAACAAGTGACCTAATGACTTCTCTCATTTCAGGACTGTTTAGAATAAAAAAATGTCAAAATTTTATTAACTTATTTACATTATTTACATTATTTATAATTCTTCATTAATTAATTGTAGATTACCTTAAATTATGTAAAAAATGTTCATCGTTAGTCGCATGTGGTAGTCTAAATGAGCTATGGGCTTCTTCTCCGGCATTGTCAGCTTGTGATACTTCATTTGTTATGATATTACTTCTCAAAGTACTATGTTCTCTTTCTTGTTGCTGTAAATTAGATTGTTGTTGAAGGTTTAATGAATATTGTGTTTCTGGTATCGTTAATGATGGTAAAGGTAAATTATCTGCTCCCTGTTCGCGATTCCGTTTATCCTTCCTAAAAATATTTTTGAAAATTATAATTTAATTCAAAAACGAGCATATATATATGTACATTATTATTATGATATATCAATATATACCCAAGAGAAGGATGAACTACGCCACTTGCAGTATTTGCAGAAGTAGTAGCATTTGAAATGGACGCTGTAGTAGAATCAGTTATTGTCTTTGCACTTCCAGAAAGTAAATTTTGTCTTGAGTAACTGAAAAAGTTGAAAATAAAAAATGAGTACAATTATGTTTTTTCTTTTTTCCAAAACATGTTTATAATTAAAACAATTCAGTAATTATGATAGATTTAGTTTTTCATCAAAATTAAAACACACTTTGTTTTAGTTCAATGGCCACTACCACAAAAATGTATTATGATTATAATTTTAATTACATGCACAGTATTAATGGTTAAAATTACATCCTGTTTAATGAAAAATCCGTTGGCAATTCATTTACATACCCTTGGGTTACCTACCAACGTATTTTCTTTAACTAGAACACCACAGTGCTATGTAACTAAAGTAACAAATACTTGGTGCAAATAATTCCAACAATAAATAAAAGGAAGAGTAATAAGTAAAGATCGTGAAATTTATTATTATATATGATAATACATTTAGATATAAAGAAACACACAAAAATGATAGAGTGCGCAACTTTATCAGTGAGAGGTACTAATTTAATGGTGTTGATCAATTTCTGTTAGAAATAACATTTACTTTGATGAATATTTTTTACAATGATTCAAATTTATTTAAAACTTTACTCAAACGTTAATATGAAGTCTTAGTCATTTGTTACGCCATATATATGAATATATATAATCTCAATAAATATAGTACTTAAAAATTTGAATTATTTTTTTCTTTTATTATGCTATAACGTATATTTTTTCTGTTTATGTTAAATTTATATATATAAGGCTTTGATTACCTTCGGAAATTATCCCAGTAGTTGTTTGCTCTATTTCCTGGTGGCACTTGATTGTTCAATTGTTGTTGTTGATGCTGTTGAGAATTAGTACCTACTACTGAGTGAGAAAGTGCAGGAGAAGTATTAGGTAATGAAACAAGATTTGGTAAAGAAGAACTTGGGGGTAATGCTGCATCTAATGTATCAGCAAGGTGATGCACACTGCGGCTTAGATTAGAATATTCTTCCTGATTTTCAGAATTATTGCTCCTTGGTATTCCTTGCGATTGTCTTAATTGTAATTGCAGTTGAGTAATTGCAGTACGCATTGATTGTAATTCTCGTTGTTGTACCCACAATAATTGACAGCACTGTTGTATAGTTGTACCCATTACTTGCAGTTGTTGTACTTGAAGTTGTTGTACTTGAGAACTTAACACCATATTATGATAGTGCTCTGCAGAAACTGTTTTAAAACCCAGCGTGCAATTTAATATTTATTAATGAAACATTTAAAAATTGTTCTTATAATCTCTGTTATATTACCATGCTGCGACTGATTATTCATAGGTAATGGTGGATATCCCCAATAATTTCCAGAAAATCCATTTTCCATCGTAGTTGTTTGAGGACCAATATCCATTAAATTTTCTAACATTTCATCTACACTTTGTTCATTAGATCCACCTATATAAACATTAAATGAATTCAAAACTAATATTAGATTTTTACGATATTCCATACTTGCCTACAGCAGCACCAGCACCAGCACCAGCAGTAGCACCAGTAGTAGCAGCAGTTGGAGGCCACACGTTTGTAGGTGTGCTTCTATGACTAATACGTGAACTAGAACTTCTGTGACTATTTAGATCTGAACCGCCGACATTGCGATTGATGCTTGATGCTTGACTTTGATCCTATATTTCGATATACACGATTATATTAATTAAAAACAGTTATTATGAACAATGTTAAAATAAAATGCGATAAGCATATTATTCTGATTAACCTTCTGACTACGAACGCAGTGCCTATAAATCTCTAATGAGAAATTTTTGCCTATACCGGACGAAATACTATTATCAAGTTTTGTTTTTGAATGCTCCGCAATCAAAAAGTTAATAAAAATATAATAACAATATAAAAAACATACAACTTACTTTTTTGATAAAATCTTCTATTTGGCGTCTTTTTGTTTGAACTGGTTGATTATCACCAACATTATTGCTTTGCTTCTTTTCAGTATTAACACCTACCAGTGAAGGAGGTGGTGTGGATCCAGGAAAAATAGATACTGGTGGAGAATGAACAGTAGAAGCTATTAATGGTTGTTTTAAACGCTGTAACTCTGCTCGAGTTGCTTCCAATAACGCAGATTGCTCTTTCAGTTCTCTTGTAACAGCCTGGTAGATAAATAATAAAAGATAATTTTATTCAATGTAATATTTTTCCAATGAACCACTTATTGCGTTCATACCTTAACTTCTTCAATCGTTGGTCTGTGTCTAGAATTTCGAGATTTTTCACAAGTTACATCGCCATTATCAATATGATTTTCCGACGTATCACTCGCACTACATAAACTAGCACTTTCTTCCGGAGATTCATTTTCTTCTCTCTCTTCGCCATTAACATCCAAATCAGGTTCAGGTTCTGAAGTAGAATCTACGCATTCTCTGACTTTTGTAGCTTCTTTCATTAAAGCTTTTAAGTGTTCAAGTTTTGCTTTCGTTGCTTTTAATTCTGCTAGTTTATCTCTACTAGGATTCCTAGAGCTATCAGAGCTCTAAATGTAAAAAATCAACTATAATAGGATGAAATTATTTTCTAATTAGAATGAAATTACATATTAAAGCATACTAACACAACTTGCTTTGTCCGACATTTCCACAATTTGCAACTCAGCTAAAAGATGATCCATATGTTTCTTCTTAGTTTGTAATTGAGTAAGTTTGCCTCTCAATACAGCTGTCTCTGACTGTAATTTTTCAACATTTGATGGCAATGGCTCAGGCATACAATTATTGTCTTCCGATGTAGACGTTTCATCAGCTTCATTTTCTTGTTGCAATAAAGCTTGTTGGGCTTGTCGAACTTCATTTAATCTTTCTCTAACATGTAATTGCATTCCAACTAAATTCGCATGATATTCCTGCAATTGTGCAAGCTTCCTTTGAGATTCTTCCATTTTTGTACGTAATATTACTTCTCTACTTGTTTCAGTATTTTCTTCTCCATCCTCTTTTCCACTATCGCCATTCTGTGACAAAATAATACAAAAATATTATTAATAATAATCATATAGAAGTTTGAGAGTATGTTGCTGCATGAGATGATCAAATAAGAGAACGAGCATATTTCCATTGTTAATGTTTTATATTAAAATATTTATGAAGCATTTTCGTCAATAAGTTGATTCAATGGAGTGTTCCAGATAATCCAAGAACCAAACTTTATTCACGAATCCTACAATTCAGAAGCAGGTTCCAAGATGAAGGATAGAATTGCCACGCTTAGAAATTGCACAGCAAGATAAAAATAAATGAATAAAGTGAATTTATAATAACATGACAATTAAATAAAAGATTTACAGTGAAAGGAGAAAAACACCACGAATCGTCGACACAAAAGTGATACGAAAGGTGATTTGAGCAACAAGGAAATGATTTTACAAAAAGCCCATCATCCTTAAACATTTAAAAGATGTTTAAGAAGGAACGCGTACACTTCAACGTCTTAGCCTTAGTTATATAGAATTAAAATTGAATCAATTATATATACCTTTTTTTAAAAATAAAATAAAATTAATAATACTATAAGTTTTCGTTTGTGTGCATGTGAGATTTGGATTGGAATATTTCATTTAAAGATCGAAGTGTATATATTTTACAAAGGGAATATAAAGCAGAATTTATATCTCGAAAAAAAAAGGTATTCTTTAAATTGTTTTTGCGTTTCGTATTGTTATTAACAATAAACGTGAAAAAGCATGCCACTGATGTTAGTTATTTAAAGTCATGTTAAAGTTATGTGGCAGTAACCTGATTTGTAATCCCACGATCGTGATATGTTTCCAAAAGTTTCGTCAATTTTGTTTCACTGTCACGAAGTCCCTCCACCATTCTGCTTAATTTTTCATTTTGCGTTTGAGCTCGCTATAGTAGATTTATAGTTAATAATAAACATCGAGAAATGTTTAAATAAAAAAAAAAATGTAGCGTGCTTTTTTTAATAATTAAAAATATGTTATACTTACTGGATCGCTAGATTGACTAAGAGAATCCATCATCGTTGAAGTAACACCGATATAATCACGAATTTGATTCAAACGACTTTCCACTTGATTTCTATCAGGCTAAAAAAATATTTTATTATTTAATGACAAATTTGTATGCTTTTGTATTGTAATTGAATAAAATTATTAATACCATTTTATCAACATTAGATGGTTTAGTTCCTTGCAAACATGGAGGTGATTGTGTTTGAGAATCTGCTGGTAGCACCATTTTTGACCAAGGTGTACAATCAGTTTGTGTTTCAGTTGAATAATTACAATGTCTTCTACCGCTATGTGATACTGTATAAAGAATATTACAATGTAATATAATATAAAAAATTGAGCCAGGGCCGTAATCAATCTTCCTCACGAATATATACTTATATAATTGACATGGAGATGCTCGATATACCACAATAATTACAATATAAATCGGTAAGAATAATTATTTTCTAGAAACTTCTAGTTACCTACCAAATTCGGTGACTTCTTGATAAGACGTAGAAGGAAGTGATGAAACTGATCTGGTGTTGCTATTTTTTGTCGTTCTTAGAGGTCCTCTTTCACTTACAATTTGCCAATCTAGCTGTAATTAATAAATGAGTTTAATTGAAGTTTAAAGTATTTCAATCTCTTTAATTAAAATGATTAAAATTTATGCAGAGTCTAAAACAGTTCAGCACAGACGACTCAACCACGCTAAAGTAACAGCTTTCCACATATTGTATTCTTAGAACAAGTATCACCCCACTACCAACAGTATATTAATAGACTACATCCTAAATAGTAAAGTATGGCTGGCATTAAATAAGCAAGAAGATAGTTTTCTATTGGTTGCATTCCAATATTAGGAAAAAACAGCTTCTATTACATTATTTTATTGATTTTTACGAGACCAATAATTGGTAGTATATATTATAATTATTTAAAATTGTGCATATAATTTTTGTCTAACTTTTTCATTATATACGTGAAATGAAATGACAAATATCATATAACTGCAAAGTTGATTAAATAAATGTATAATAGGTAGTATATAAATCAGTACCAAATTATTAGAATGCTGTGGTTCATGAATGTGATAAGCAGAACGATTAGCCATTTGTTGATTAGCTGCGGATCGTTCTCTGTTTCTGTCGCTTCTTCTATTACTTTTTGGAAGAGTGCCTGTGTTACGGGGACCATCGTTTACGCCTGACGACATATCTTCGTTTTGTTTATTCTCGTACAATGGGTCATATACTATATAAAAAAAAAAATAACTTTTATTAAAGTATCTTAAATCAGCAATTGGTCATATCAATGAAACTTACATCGTATTTATGTTATTGAGTAAGACCACAATGAAAGTGTCCACATACGCCAAAGAGTTAAACAAATTTACAACTGAAGAAAGAAATGATTTTGTGCGACAGATTGACTACTTGGAAAATATGTAAACTGCATCCAAGAATGTCTTACGTCAAAGTTTGTTGGCAGGCTAATAAAAAGAATTGATTACTATAAATAAAGTTAGGCCATTGACGCATTCGTTGCAATGATCAGTACATTAGCTGAGATTTTAAAATACTGATTCTAATAGCAGTAGTTCGTCCAGCGGCCATTTTTAAATACAGGTTGACATTTTGTTTATTTGTTGCAATGTTCCTGCCGGTTAAATGAACACAATTTTACACCTCAAACGTAATTTATTCATTTAACGATGTACATAAAAAAAATTATTAACAAATATATTTAATTTTACGTTTAGTTTGTAAACTTTGTAGTTTTTAACAATCGTTAGGGGACACTTTTGCATACACACATATATCCCAACGATCAAACTGCCTAAAAAAAATTTCATTTTTTTTTGTGACGTTGGGTGACGCCATCTAAACGGCGTTGTTGATACTATTATTCTATCTGAAGTGTGGTGCATTTAGGTTACCAAGATGGCGTCGTTTCGCGCCATATAAACCAAGAGCCAATTTTAATAATAAATAGATTCAGCAAACGCGTGTACACACTAAATACGAAGAAAGTTTTTATTTAACCGAATATATAACTAAGTTACCAGACTTGTTTAAAAACTACAAATATAGACTCAACAACTCCCGGTATGTAATTAATTTGTATAAAAGTAAAAAAGAACAAGAAAACAAGAAGTAGAAACATTACAGTTTCGTATAAAATGTTCGTGAAAATTTGTAAATGTTCATAGAAAAAAAGAAAAAAAAACAGGAAAAGAATAAAAAAAAAAAAAGAGAGAGAGAGAGGAAAAAAGAAAATTCGCGTTGTTAAGGTTGCAGCAGGTTTATATTCTTCGTCCCTCCTGTCATAAATCTTTTGGAGTGTTGTCATTCCCTCTCCTCGAGCACCTTCGGTCTTACCTGTCGGATGCGCACGACTAGTGGGGGCTGGAGAGAGGGGTGACGTGTTCGGGGCAAGAGACAGTTTTGCGCGGCGATCCGGAGCGTTCGTAAGCACGCGCGGATCGCTTAACTTATGTGTTGTGTGAGTTTTCATTTGCTCGCTTGCTCTCTCTCTCTCACACTTGCATGCGTGCATTTGTTAGTGTGCGTGCGCGCGTTTTACCTCGGACCCTTTCATTCCAGATTTTTTAATCTTTTACTATCTGTGTGAAATGCTGACGAGCTGGCGACATGCCTACGATAATATAATCATTACTGAACGCACAACACCATCATATCGGTGAGTTGTTTAACATATCTTTGTTTATATCGATATTATTTTGATACACTTTATCTTTCTTCATTCGTGAGAAAACGAGAAAGAAAGAGAGAGACAAACAGACAGAGGGGGAGAGAGAGGTAGCAGGTAAATGGGTGGGAGGGGGGAGAAAGAGATAAAAGATTTGAGGTTAGGTCGAACGCTTCGTTATATATAAAAATTGTTAATTAAAAATTTAAATAAGTTAAAAAAAAATTAATATATGTATGTCATATCGTGACAAGTTACGTAATGAAACCACGTGGAGTAGTATGTTTTTGTTTTTACATTTTCTGTTTGCCTTTCTCTCTTTTATTCCTTTTCATTCATTGTTACAAACGAGAAACCGATTTCTTTGTTCCACTTACGAGACTTACTATTTACCTATGTGTATCTGGGTCTACTACCACTACTACTACTTATACTACTACGATAGGTTTTTTAAAGAGAATACGTTTGAGATGAATAAGCGATACGATTAACGAATGAAATCTCATTTCTAAAAAAACGTTTAAGTCGCTCTTTGACATAGCACGTGCTTCTCTGTTATAATAGACTCAACTTCCGACTGTGTATTACGTTAGACGTAGGAACCTTATTAACCCCTCGATTAAACCTAATTGCGAACAAGTATGTGTTACGAGGGAGATCGTTAAAAAACTAGTTCAAGATTCAAACATGCGTTTATAAGAGCAATATTATATCAATTGGTTTCACGAGAAAACACAGCAGGGAAAAATATTAATTGAGGACAGAATTTAGATAGCTGGTGGTCGTGTACCACGTATTATCGGGGAAAAGAAAAGAAAAGAAAAATAAAAAGAAGGAAAATATCTTTTATCGAGTGAAAGTTTATTTCTTTTCTTTTCCTCAAGGATCTCACTAGGCGAGTTTACTTTTATGACCTTTGTACTTCTACGTATAAAAAGTCTCTTTACTTTGATTCATCATTTGTATTTTAACATCGAAGAGAAAGAAAGAGAGAGTGAGATAGATAGATAGAGATAGAGATACAGAAGTGCATCAAGGGTATACTGTTACGTTTATCGTGTCTAGAGATCGACGTACCACTGCATCGTAGCATCTTAAATTATGTAAGACATGAAAATAGAAACAGACATGCTGCGGTGGTAGACTGTAGGGAACCTTTGATATATATACATGTATATACATTTACAGTATATACCACCTATGATTCTCATACATCGGACGGACATTTCTTATATACATAGGTATTATATATCTATATGTTGACTTTTAATATTTCTAACGAGATCGATGGAGATCGATCGTACGTAAGACGACGATGTACGATTATACGATGTGATTGATCTTCTCTTCGAAAGTTTTATTTCGTATACTAAATCACAGTAATACCGCAATTCTCTCTTTCATCGATAAATTCCAATTTCAATTCAATGATCGGTACGTACGTACATATATACGTATACCCAAAAAGAAAAAGAAGATTTGTGATATAATTAATTCGTTATCTTGCAATTAGAAAAATCATTCGAAACGATAGTTGAAGTAAGTTGTGTTGAGCACGATACGCCGGCTAACAACTTATTTGGAATTCTTGATCCCTAATTAAAACGACACACCGTCTAACTCCTGCATGCCGAACGTCGAGGCCGAGAAAATATAACGGCGATTGCACTTAAGACTAACTACTTGTTGCATAATGCATCGATCCCTACCCGAACCAAACCCTGGCCCTTTAAAGTGTCTTACGAGAAATCCCTTAAAACAGTATGTGCCGTGATGTTTAAATTGTGATCGAGCACGTGTGAGAATACGACACGCTTTACTATCATATATATAAATACATACATGTATACGTGTGTGTGCACGTATATATATACAATATGTATATATTTATTATGCATATAAATGAAAGTAAGTTCTATATAAATATAGACACGGTAAGTGTAACAGCACGAAGAAAAGTCGATACGTTCGGCTGACTTTTCCCTTCATTCACGAGAACCCTCATGTCTGTTATATATATATGTAACATCTCCGTGTCCTATGTATGCATTGTATGTCTCACAGAAGGTCTTGCTTTTATATTTTAAAGTGAAGTATGTAATCGATAGCGGTGTGTTAAGCACGTTAAATCCGGAAACTTTACGTGATCTGCACTATCGCGTGTCCTCTTTTCACGGTTATGATTTTCTCTCCTGTGAAATTAACTTCCGTGACGAGTTCAAGGTATTTTTATATTGGCTACTTGACTCTCGGTAGCACGCTTTTACGACAAATGTCACATGAGATTCCTATCCACCTTGTAGTTTTCGTATTAAACGTTTTCACGTTGGAGAAAAGTAAAAATAATGTGTGGATAAGCATATATGTTGTTATATACAAGTCCATAATTATGAAAGTGGTCTAAGCTGAAATTACAAAAGAAATTAGTTTATCAGTCATTTCACACCACATTATTTTAAACTAAATTAATTCAATGTAATTTTTAGGATATTGTTAAAAATGAACCATTAGATTGTGGTTGTAATTTCAACATTATATTTAGCGTTCAAATGCAATTCATTAAATATCTCGAAACAAGAAATATAAAATAAGTCTTTGATCACTTTCATAATTATGGACGCATATTATCCTCAAATACATATATATATGTATACAATGTGTTGATTTTTAATAGAAACGATAAGTCGTTTCCTTAAAACTTACACTAAAAATATCCTTGGATGAGTTACTATAATACTTACTTACCGCAGACCGACCAAACGAACGTACGAACGTACGAACGAGTGTTAGACGAATCTTTGTTTCGTTACACGCCTTTTGTTTTATTTATAGTTTTAATAGCGAGATCGAGTAACACATCGTATGATGATTTTTCGAGATGCATGCGATTATATCGCCCAACGAGCACCGGCCAGCTTTTCATTCCGTCCGACCCAATTCATACTGGTTATTTTTGCGAAGAATGGGAACGGCCTGAAAGACGGGAGTTCGAAAATCCTTTTCGTTAATTCCCGCCGGCCTCGTATAAAAAAAAAGAAAAGGAAAAAGAAAGGAAAGAGGAGAGACCTGATTTTTTACCAAATCAACGCCGCCCCATCTCTTTCTCATTGTTATCCTCTGATAAAAAAGAATCTTAAGATCTTACGTGGTCTTACCACGAATCCTCTAATCTTCTAATTAAATTAGAAATAATTGAAATATATATCTTACAGTGAAATGGCATTGGTCAAAAACATCATTTTCTCGACGATCAAATGATAATGAACTCGTCTATGACTTCATTACGGTGGGCTTAGAACGGCCAAGAAAACAGAACAGGTTTCAAACGTTGAAAGTGAAAGTCGATCAAATAAACACGAATTTCTATCGTTGATAAAGATTAACGACACAATCATCGGTACAACGTGTATGTATGTTACGAATAATAATCGCTTGCCAAAACAAATATATTACAATTTAAACTGTATTTCCTTAACTCTTCATTCGCGAGTGTCACATCATCAAAGGAACGAAAGATCGCCAGATTATCGAATCTTCGTAATCTTCTTTTTTTTTTATACAAGTATGTGTGCGTGTGTGTAAAAATGTTTGTATATTACATATGTAAGATTATAAAATTTGCCAATGAAAGCTAATAATTTCGTATTAAAGGTTTGGTTTTTGGCGATTCCTTTCGATGTTTACAGAAATAAATTAAACCCGTCCAGTTGCGCGTGTGTGTGTGTGTGTGTGTGACCACTCTCTCAGGTCTATACAATTTAAATATATACATATATGAGTACATATATGTATTTAGGTACAACCTGTTCCATCGGTAGTTTGTACGCATTCTCGTCGCTTCTGGCAATTAGAAAGTCACTCTCTGAAACGTGCCAACTGCGGTTTACAATCCGGTAACATCGGATAAGAGGAATCAAAGTTACAATGGAATTCGTTACAGTCTATAGTTCGGAACAACGTAACCATACGTTGCATAATAACAACTAACAAATTTCCTTTTTTTTTTATTGCTATTTATTTATTTTTTTTTTCATTGGAACTTGTACAGATCGATTTCCGATCAAATAAATTCTATCGAATAATCGTCTTTAATTTTCAGAATAACAATAGTTCAAGAATTCAGTACCATTTTCGATATCAAAATCGTAATTATGTTAACATTATATATAGATATATAGATATATTATATAGATATATTATATAGATATTATATAGATACATAGAACATTATATATAACATTATATTGACACACATACATATTATTGTCATTTTCCTAGGATCGATGGGCACTTCGCGAATACGATTCCAATCGAACACTATCTGTTTATATGATGCTTCATTTGACTAAACTGGTAATGTACTTGAGAGAAGTTGACATTGGTAATGTACTTGAGCTAGATTAAAAACAAGAGAATGAACAGATAGCCAAAGGTTTGGAGAATATTTTGATATAACTTATTAATGGTTTAGTTAACGAAAAATATTGGTTGCACAAGATAAAGTAAAAAATAGTTGAATTTCTTTTTAGTGAAAAATTCCGAAAGGGTGCGTCATCGTTCTCTCAGCGTTTTCTCAGCGAAAACTTGAGCTAGATTAAAANGAATGAACAGATAGCCAAAGGTTTGGAGAATATTTTGATATAACTTATTAATAGTTTAGTCAAGGTAAAGTATGGGTTGCGTTAAGGAAAAGTAAAAAATAGTTGATGTTCTTTTTAGTGAAAAATTCCAAAAGGCTGCGTCTGCGTTTTTTCAGCGAAAACGTGAGCTAGATTAAAAACAATAGAATAAACAGATAGCCAAAGGTTTGGAGAATATTTTGATATAACTTATTAATAGTTTAGTCAAGGTAAAGTATGGTTTGCGTTAAGGAAAAGTAAAAAATAGTTCAAGTTCTTTTTAGTGAAAAATTCCGAAAGGGTGCGTCATCGTTCTCTCAGCGTTTTCTCAGCGGAAACTTGAGCTACATTAAAAACAAGCGAATGAGCAGATAGCCAAAGGTTTGGAGAATATTTTGATGTAACTTATAATGGTTTAGTTTACGAAAAATATTGGTTGCTCAAGATAATGTAAAAAATAGTTGAAGTTCTTTTTAGTGAAAAATTCCAAAAGGCTGTGTCATCGTTCTCTCAGCGTTTTCTCAGCGAAAACTTGAGCTTGATTAAAAGGAGAAGTATGGGCAGATAGCCAAATCTTCATAGAAGATTTTGATATGACTTAGTCATGGCTTTTTTTTTTTTTTTTTTTTTCGCCAGGAGGGAAAACCTTCATAGGCACCCCAAGACCGTTTTTCTTGGGGTAGTGTCGGATTCAGTCCAAACGGGATTCTGCCCTCATAAGGGCAGTCCCGAGTGAACCACCTACCGACTAAAAACCCTCCTGCTTAAAACTAACGCTTAATATTAAGGAGAGGGTGGTAAGTCCTTTCAATTCCTTCACTCTTCCCTCTATTAACAAGCATGGGGAGGGATATTGTCCCCAGCTACCTTACGCTATATTTATAATAAAACACCACCACCAAAGCAAGCAAAAACTAACTAGATTCAAAACAAAGATATTGGCAGATAGCCCAAGGTTCAGAGAATATTTTGATATAACTTACTAATAGTTTCGTCAAGGTAAGTATGGGTTGCGTCAAGATGAAGTAAAGAACAGTTAAAGTTCTTTTCAGTGAAAAATGTTAAAAGGTTGCGTCAGCGTTTTCTCAGCGAAAACTTAAGCTAGATTAAAAATAATGTTATGGACAGATAGCCCACAATTTAAAGAAGATTTTGATATAACTAAGTCATGGTTTAGTCAAGGTCCAGTATGGGTTGCGTCAAGAGAAAGTAAAAAATAGTTGATGTTCTTTTTAGTGAAAAATGTTAAAAGGTTGCGTCAGCGTTTTCTCAGCGAAAACTTGAGCTAGATTAAAAACAAGAGAATGAACAGATAGCCAAAGGTTTGGAGAATATTTTGATATAAATTATTAATGGTTTAGTCAAGAGAAAATATGGGTTGCGTTAAGGAAAAGTAAAAAATAGTTCAAGTTCTTTTTAGTGAAAAATTCCAAAAGGGTGCGTCATCGTTCTCTCAGCGTTTTCTCAGCGAAAACTTGAGCTAGATTAAAAACAAGTTAATGAACAGATAGCCAAAGGTTTGGAGAATATTTTGATATAACTTATATTGGTTTAGTTTACGAAAAATATTGGTTGCTCAAGATAAAGTAAAAAATAGTTGAAGTTCTTTTTAGTGAAAAATTCCAAAAGGGTGCGTCTGCGTTTTCTCAGCGAAAACTTAAGCTAGATTAAAAACAGAGCAATGAACAGATAGCCAAATGTTCAGAGAATATTTTGATATAACTTAATAATAGTTTAGTCAATGACAATCAGTTTTCATTAGTCTCATCTACGATGATGAACAAGAACAGAAAGAGAAAGAGAGGGAGAGAGAGAGAGAATAAGATGAATAATAGCGTTGTGATAACTGATAGGGGAAGCAATGGAAAGGTGTACGAAGTGCGTTTAATCATGCTATTTCTTTTTCTTTTTTTTTCTTTTTTGAAGGAGTGGCTGAAAACACGACAGGGTACTCTCACCTCAAATATACTCGATAAAAAGGCTTTGCCCTACGATTGAAACGCGAAGTATTCAAAATAATGAGAATGATCACGCAAGGGTATTTACGAATGTAGTTAATAGGAACGTAAACTTATATGAATTCGTTATCACGAGTTGTTATAACGGTATATCTAATCGAAGTAAAAGACACATAGACGAAATGTGTAGTTTAGATCAGGGGTTCCCAAAGTGTTGCTGGTAAACCTTAAAAATACGACTCGCGATTTTAAATCATCCGCGATCTTGAATTTCATAAAGATAATTTACATTTTAACAAAAATTTAAATAACACATTTGCCATATTATATTATGATTCAAAATTGTTTAGTTAAAAAAAATATTAAATTTTGTATGGAATATATTTGAGATGAGAGAGTTTAATGGATAGTAAAAAAGTAATTATTGTTTATATAATATACGTTGTTATACGTTTTTCTCTTTTGTATAACTTTTTATCGATTTGAATGTATTTTTTCTTCTTTAGCCCACTCAAATATTTCGCAATTTATCAATTGGCCCACTTACGCAAAACTTTGAGAACCGAGTGGTTAAAACAATATTTTTAGAATTCCGAAATTGGTATGTAATTTTTTTTTTACGATTAAACGATCAAGCGTATAAAAACTCGATTTTATTTTATTATCTCTCTCTTTCAATATATCTATTTTTATACGAATACATATATACATATACGTACATTTCACAGAATGTGATTTATAGAATCGTGTCATTCTCAACGATAGAAAGAGTAACACGAAAGCTCATTCAGAAGAAGAAGAAGAAGGGTGCGGTTTTATTATGTAGTAGGTGTTTTTTCTTTTTTTTCTTTTTTCTTCCCTTTTTTTCTATTAGGAATTCGACATTGTTCGTTACCAACTGTAAACACGAAGGTAACGGTACACGCCTTATTTTCGAGAAGACAGGATTGGACGAACGATATAAAAGACCACACCTTATATGTTCTTTTCATATTTTATATATATACATATGTATATAAATGATTCACATAGTAATATATGAGAAATGTTCAAAATTTGAATCGACTAATCGATGAATCTCGAAACAGTATTATTTAATATTCTTTTCTTGTTTTTATTTATTTATTTATTTATTTATTTTTAATTCGAAACACAAGGAATAGAAATCAAATAATAATTTTATATTCTCTTGAAAAATTCGTCTCTCTGTTGCCTAATTTCTTTTTCTTTTATCTTGTTTTTCCGGTATATTTTTTCACTAGTTTAAATTCAATTTAACTGTAATTCGGTTTATGCACTCTAGTTGAACACACAACAAATGAATTTTCTCTCGTTTCCAGAGAAATAATATATTTTACATTTTATACAAATGTATATTATCGAGAAATACCGAAATTTATTTACACTTTCAAATTAGATCTCGTTCAATGTGAAATTAATAATCATTTCGCACGAATGAACGTCGATGTTGATGACACTTCAAATGAATTGACATTTTCACGATTACCAAGCGTTATAATATCCTTTGGGGGAATATCCTGGTTCCTTTAAAGGGCATCCTTTGGCGATTGACCTCTATTATAAGATAAGGGTAAGAATAAAATAAGGAAAAGAAAAAGGAAAAGGAAAGAAAAGTAAATTAACTGAACTTTAATACACTCTATCCTCAATGACGTTGATATTTTAGACCTAATAACCAAACCCGATCGATTCTTTTCTATTATTTAGCATTTGACTAGTAGTAGGCAATTTTCGAGATTCTCAGTAACCACGAAGCAATTTGTTATCGACGATCTATCGACGTTAGTTTATGCTGTCTATAAATATATATACATATATACATATATATACATGTGTGTGTGTGTGTGTTTGTATATATATGGAATATACTTTGACATGGGCTTTATAGAATATTCGTTGGTATCTATGTCTATTCAAAATCTCTTTTTAATACGATGAATTAATCAGTATAATCATAACATTTCTTTGAATGATCAAGATTTGTATAAGATTTCCCGTGATAGATAACTTCCATATTTCTTTATTCGCGTCCTTCAAAACCTTCGATCTTATCGCATCATAGCTTTCGTGTTCTGACTTTATCTTTTATTACACAACACAAGGGTATATTTTTATTTCACGTCTATAGGTATATTATAAATGTACTTGTTCGTTACATGATGTATATAATTCCAAATTGATTTTTTGTTAGTTTCTAAATTTTTTATATACTTATATATATATATATATTGTATAATTATTTTTTTGTTTCCAAGAAATATCAGCGTTGATAAAAAATATAATTGATTAGCATTACTAATTAGTGTTTGATAGACTGAAGAAAACAAAATAAAGATATAAGAAACGTAATGGGGGGGGATTATTTATTTATTTTTTATATCTTAATTTACATATAATCGATATTGTCTCATTAAATGAAATAGTGAATAAGTTTTATTCTTCGAACAAACTTTTATCTCGTTCTATGTGACCTACATATATAGAATAATATTTATTGATATAAAAGAATGTATTAATAAAATTATCTAAAGCAGAGATTCTTGATCTTTATTGCTTTGTGTATACACTTTCTGGAAATGCGTATATAAAAGTTTATCTTCATAGATATCTAGATAAGATTAGCTATAGGTATAACAATAGGAATAAAATAAAACATATATTATATTCATAAACATTATAAACAAGGTGTCTTATAAAGTTTGACCCATATCTCAGAAAAGTATCGAAGGGATCTCCCATGGAAAAACTTGACAACTTTTCTTATCGTTTAGTTTTAACCTTTCATGCCTTATTCACCAAACTTTTAGTATACTTTTTGTAAAAATCTATATGAATCGAGACCATAGACTGCATTCATCTTTATTTCGATATTTATTTCAAACTTTTAGAAAAACACATGATAAAATATATATATATACATACATATACGTTATCTATCGATTAGAAATCTTCATTAAGACGAATTTGAAAGTATATTTCAAAGGTTTTATTTAATCTTTAACCCTTTACGTTCGTATGCCTGCTCTCAGCTACCACAGCAATACCGTGCTCCTATCAATTGGAAACAAAATAAAATACTCAATTTAAACAAATGTTATTACCTCTTCTTATTTGCCATGCAAGATGCTGTGGCGAGTCCAGAGCATATCTTGTTTATCCTTCCCCACTCCTTCATAATCTTGCGTATTATGTATCAACTGTTAGTTCAACGAAAATTAATTTCAACCGGTACAACACCTCCACATGTATAAATTTAATACGACCGCAAAGAGTTTAATTACTGGAAATATTAACAAATTAATTTATTATACAAGTCGGTGGGACTTTTCGCAGAAAAATACAAGATACGATCGAATTTCAAATATTTTCGATCGATTTCTCTCTCTCTCTTTCTCTCTCTCTCTTTCTCCTTTCTTTCTTTCTTTCTAATACGATAGAACATCGATCGTATTTCATTTACTCGTTACATTGCTATCGGTCGTCGAAGCGCATGATATCATGTTGCACGTAAGTATGTATGTATCTACTATAGTTGTTAGTTGGTTCACGTTAGTAAAAGAACATTAGTCTTTGCCGTGAGTTCCATAACGTTCGTCGTCCTCGTCGCGTCGTAGTCGTCGAGTCTTTTATGTTTCTAACGTTAGTTATTACAGAAAAAAACGATAAGGATTATTTTTATTTTCGCGATTTTATATTTTTCTATCCAAGAGGGGAGGAAAAGAAGTTCCCCTACTCTTTCTTTCTCTTTTCCGGTTCGTTCGAAATTTCTTCGACCTTTTAACAGCCTAGTCAACGAAAGGAGACCCCTACAACCAGCAGCAGAAGCAGCAGCAGCAGTGTGTCAGTTTTGTCGAAAACGCGCGAGTGACGAGTCGTTCGTTTGCGCAGACGACTTTATCGAAAGATTTTAATACTTCTCTTTGGTTTGGTAAAACAAACCAAGTTTTTTTTTGTGGAAAACAAAAAGAAAAGATATAAAAAAGTAAGAATTTTTGTCGACTTCGAAAAGTCATTTTTATTTATTTATTTTTTTTTATTTTTATAACAAGATCGTAGATATTTAATTAGTTATTTACCTGATATATAAGATTTTTATTAGATTGCGTTATCAAATGAGACAATAATCGTCGTTCTAGTAAAATTTCTCATGGCTTTAGTAGAATTATATATAAATATATATATATACTCGTGATTTAACATCGTTTTTTTTTTACCAAGGGACGTTTATTTATTCCTTTTATTTTTTCTTTAAAACGTTATATACAAAAAGTGGAACACATTTTTGTCATTTAATTCTAAACCTTTCAAAAGTCTTTACCAACTAGGAAAATGAAATTGTCCAGATAACAACGAGCACAACGTATGTATATATTTCTATATACATATACGTTTATATATATATACATTTTCCCTGATGATAAAATTTCTTCCAACAATATCCCGCACACTTGCCCACGTGTTTCGAGTTTAGTTGCTTTGGCAGGGCTCACGACAGGGAGATTGACTTATTTCCGAACTCTGGCGTCATTGGTGGTGGTGGTGGACCGATAGAAATCCGACAATACAGGTTTGATGTGATCAGGATCGTAAAACTTAAGAGAGGAAGGATGCCGCTTAAAAATACATCTCGGACGAATCGTTTGCTCGTAGTGAGTAAAAATTCCATCCACCTTATTCCTGTAGTTTCTTCGGAAGGAATCCAATTTTACTGAAGTTTATTTCATTTTCTCTCTCTCTCTCTCTCTCTTTTATTTCTTTTTGCTCTCTATCTCTGTCTTCGTACAAATGTTTACTTTGTTTTACCTTTTGTCTCGTGCCCAAAGTTTGCCTATTCCAATTAGAAGGTGAGATCTCTGAACATCAGAGTGACTTTACGAGCTTTCTTCTTCTTCTTCTAGTTTGTTTACTCTTTATTTTCTTCCTCCCTTATCAACGCACCTCCAGAAAATTACCGTAAGTAAATGAGCAATAGGTCATTTAAGTTAACTGCACGCACTCATTTATATATATGGTATATATGTATACATTACGTATTCATGTATATACATACTTGTCTAGCTAGCTTGCTGGTTGATTTGTTGGTTGGCTAGTTGGTTAGCACTTCCATCAGAAGGTACACACCGAGTGTCACTTATCGATATCCTGTCGTTAATTATTAACGAAGAAAACGAAATGATGACATAGTGTAACGTTAAAGAAAATAATTCATTATAACGAAGGAAAAAAATGTGCCAACGTTGTTTTTATTATTGATTTTCTTCTAACGAGCGGACGAGACAACGTTCTATGTGTTTTATCAATTTATCTTCTTCCGAATATTTTTCTCCAATTTATATATATATATTTTTTTTTTCCTATGAAATATACATAGATACTTATACGTATTTGTTTTCTATGTTTTTTAATATCGACACATGTTTACAATGAGAAAAACAAAATATTTAAAATACATATAAATTGTTTTGAAAATAATACTTTGTACGAATAATTTATGAAAAAGTTCGTCATTTCGTACGCATTCTGTTACGAGAGACCACTCATCCAAATGAAAATAATAGCCACGACCGGTTGTGGCATTTAGAACGAAGAAGATCACTATCGCCGCATTCGCGGTGGTCGCGTTTCCGCGTTCTATTTTCACCTGCTAGCTTCGAAGGCCGCGAATTTCGCGTTAAAATTCATCTCGGAATTCATAACGAAAAGAAATATAAAAAAGAAAGAAAGAAGAAAATGAGAAAATATAATCTATAACGATTCGTGGAAATGTACTCCACTCGACCAACTTATGTCTCTAAGAATTAAGTACTTGTAGTTTAATTTTTATTTTATTTTTATTTATTTTTGACGAAATTCATGCAAGATTTAATTACAAACCGATGAAGTTTTTAGATTTTAATTTATCATAAAGAAAAAAAAAGGATATCGCGAAACACGTATATAATTTCAATTTCGTTTATTTTAATTCGATCGATGTTGCAACAAACGTTTACAATAATACTATCTTCGTTTATAGTTTTGTAAATTAAGAACTGTTTAAACGTGTGAAAAGGTACATAAACGTTCTGTGCAAGTGCAATTATTTATTATTATTATTATTTACAAGTAAATAAAAATTTCAAAATACATCGGAGTAGTTTTATTCCCTATTTATTTAACATACGTATACTAGAAATATAATTAATTATCGTTATGCTATCAAGATAAGTTAAATTTTGTATAGATTCTATCTGTAAATGACGCTTCAAAATGAATATAACGTTATTTTTACTTAGAAATATGCATTATTCTGCTCGTTGAAAATACATTCATATATGTATGACGCTTTCATGCCTAGCTGTTTCTATCACCGAGTGCTTTTTAAAAAATATATACATACATATCTCTTTGCGATGTTTGTTTGAATAATCAATATATCAAAAATATTCGTAATCGTGTTTATTTCTTTTTTTTTTTACATAAAAAAAAACAACGTTGCAAAACTATTATTTACCTATATTTTTATAAGTCTCAACGAGTATTATCGATTAGTTTAATAGCAATTTCGAAGGTTACTGCATATAATGTTGAGTGACTCAAGAGATCCATTCAAAGTCATTATCTACATTTTTATTTACGGATATACAACCACGACACGTGAATACGTAATATAAGTATTGTTTCACATACACACACACACACACACAGAACAAATAATATATTAGAATTTTATAAATATTTCAACGCATGCGGAGAGAAAACATATTATTTCCATATTATTTTCTTTTTTAAAATACTATTCAGGAGTAATTGTATGAGCAGCTTTTGTACGTACGACACACACACACACACATATATAAACACGCGTATACACGTAATACGTACTTATATACATAAATACATGAATATTTACGAATAAGCTTTTGTTCAAGCCTCGAATTTCCTAGGCAAAGCTTACGTAATTAGCGAATCATCCTAATGACGACGAAACGTTTTTGGTGTTTGCTCGTTTTAGGCTCCAGCTCGTTCAATGCAACTACCCGGCAAGGGGAACCCTCGGGTTCCCAGTCCCGGTCCTTTGCGACCGTATACACCACCAGACCTCTCTTCCATCCCTCACATGGATGGAACACCATCGCACAACAGCAGCAATTTAATCCGCAACAACCCTTCTTTGCCGTCACCAACGACGAGCAACAACACGCGTATTACTGACGAAGCCCCAAAGGACAATCAACCTAACGTTGCCGGACCCTACATCATAGGTAGTCCGATCGATTTAGGAAATATCGATAACGTTGATAATATCGGTCTTCGTCTGGATCCACTTTTGGGTCGCAGTGGAAGAGGCAAAACTCGGGAACACATCGAACTACAGGAAACACCTGCATCCGAGTTCAATTCCGAAGGTACATTATTCGTTTTCTTTATTATTCCTTTTTTTTCTGTCTATTTCATACGAAACAATAATGGTAATAATAACAGGGTTTATAAATAACGATCTCTCTTGTATTTATATTAATTGAGTCGATTTACTATTACTTTTATTACTATTACTACTGCTATTACTACTACTATTACTACTACTACCACTTGAAATAATTTTCTCTTTTACAGATCTTAAAGGAAATTGTTACATATAACTGTGATAGGGAAGAGACATTGATTTATTTCTTATTTCATGTCGAATATCTATTTTGTTTGTTTTTTTAGGTATGAAAAAGTCAATGAATAAAGAATATTATTTCGTCTGGTAGTACCGTTTATTGATTCAGCCTGTTTTAATGCTAACTTATCAAAATGAAATTCCTATAATATCTAATGTATTAAAATGTTTTATATCTCATATATATTTTTAACAAGAATATATATTTAAAAAAAAAGAAAAGAAAATGTGGAGATGAGTTTCGTACGGAATAGACCAGTTTATTGGGTTATTGGTAGACGTGACGTTATATACCAAAGATTATTATCCTTTGCATCTTTTAGATAGAGTGCAAGCCTTTAATGCGCATCTATGTTACGCCTACGACAGGTAGATATCTTTGATGTTGAATAACATTTAAACAATTTCAAGGATTTATTATAATAGTACATTCCGGTAATTGTAATGATAGATTATTTTGCGAAAATGAAAATTAAAATATTTAACAAGTTTGTTTTTCGTTATTTATATCATATTTTATGATGCACGAGTAATTAACGAAACAACTAGGTCTAATATCTAAATGGTTTGCGTATTTCCTTGACCATGCTTTATGAATTTTAATCACTAGATCGAGAGAAAGAAAAAAAAATAAGTTTTAAAGAGCAACGAGCGTGATGTTAACTCGTTAAACGTACACTTGTTGAACGAAAGCCTCGCGATCGATTATTTTGTATGATGTATACATATGTGGTACAAAAATAATGGGCCTATCGAATGGCAAAGCATGATTGCACGCGATAATTGCAAACAAATTTCTCAGTATTCCTAATTACGAATAATTTTTTATTCTTTCTTTTTCTTTTTTTTTTTTTCTTGAGATAAGTAATTATGTACAGTTATTTGCAAGATCCGTGAACATTTTTAAACTCATAATTAGTACCTTATAATATTAACTTTTAACGAGAGAAACTTATTATTGATAACAACTCTAATTATAGATATTACATAATTTGTTTCATTTTAATTTTTATCCATTTTTTAATATATACGGATAGGGAAGTTATTAAATATATATCGATAATTTTAAATGTCTATAATATAATAATAATAATAATAATAGATCAATTTTATCGCGATATTTATTTCCGTCCTCCTTTAAAATTTTCATATTATTTATTATATATGATCTCTTTCGTGAATTTGATATTCCTGGACTAATTGACTTTCAAGGTTCCCGCGCATAAAAGTTGATGGTTGGAAGCAAATGTGTCCTTGGCCTATCGGTTTTGGGTATTTCGTTGCTTGTGGTGTGTTTATTATCGACGTCACACACTGCCAGCCACGCGTTCTCTGCACTATATATATTACTTTAAATGCAATAGTGTAAGTAAAACTGTAGGTGAAGAAAGGGTTAAGAGAGGGGGATTACACGAGCCCGGTGCTGACACCAACTTGTTGCCTACATCGAGCGCATGCGCGTTCGTTAATCCACAGGGCTGGCTCGTCTTCCTGATAATCCCCTTACACATTATATTAATCGTAGGAATCGATTAATCATCATTATACGATAATTAATTCCTCTTCCTCTTATATTTATCGTTTATCTTCTGCTTATTCTTTGTTTACGCATATTCTACGTGCTGTGAAATAATAATTTATTTAACGTTGGTAAACGTGTGTAAGTTCGACCAATCGCGTTAGACGTTTCATTCAAAAACTTCTCTACTTAACTTGTATTATTAATCGATGGATTAAATAATTATTTCACATTTCTCTATCATCGTCGTTCGAATTAATTAATTTTTTAATTAAAGTCAATCGAATTTTATTTCTAATCGTTTTATCATAATAGAGGGCACTTTGATAAAAATGTACAGGTATGTTATGTCGCGTCGTGTAGTCGTTGCGGTGTTCATTCTATATGATGCATAAACCGTGACTATGAAAATAGGCGGAGCAGGAGGGGGTGGGTCAGGCAGAGGAGTAGGAGGAGGAAAACGTTTCAAGCAGTCTTAACTGAAACGGGAGGCGGCAATCTCGTGCATTTTTATTATCGAACCTAAATTCGATATATTTATAATCATAAGGAAGTTTAATCACGTATGACAAATTAATTTAATTATTCGAGTCTCGTTGTTTTTATTGGACATTTTCTCTCTTCCATCCTTCCTTCCTTCCCCCCCTCTTCCCCTCTCTCCCTTTCTCTTGTTCACCAAATCTTTGGTGGAGTTTATCGTGCGTGACGCATGTGCACGCGTGTACGTCGGGTCATCATGCGAACGGGGGGTGTGGCACCACCGAGTTTCACTAGTTTTCTTCTTCCAACTATTAGATGACGTAACGGATCATCGTTTTGTTTTGTTGTGTAATGAATAATCTAGTCGATTCATTTCCTAGCAGTTGGGAATAATTACCCTTTGTGGGAGGTAGAGAAAGATAAAGATAGATAGATAGAAAGAAAAAGAGAGGGAGAGAGAAAGAGAATGAGTGAGTGAGTGAGTCAAGTGCATTAGTGTGCATCCAACGTGTGGGTGTGTTTGTGAAACGCGAAGAGCATTCTGCCACCGTCCAAGCGAGGCCGTGACCGTGAAGCAGAACGAAAGGTTTGAGATCGATCGTAAGATTTCTACGAGTTACTAAACCCTTTTTACTTCTCTCTTATCATAATTTTAATTTATTTTAATGTTGCCGTTATATTGTCATTTTCGAATATTGTCATTGTAACTTTTATATTTATTCACAATTCGGTAATGTGTCTCTTGACCTAAAACTCTTATAAATACTCGTATTCGATAGAAACTTCGTTAACAAGATCGCCGTTGTTTCATATATAATGTTTCGTGAAATTAATTTTGTAATCGGATATAATTTTCTATTAATAAGATTTCAATCGAATATAGAATTTCAATTGTTCGTTTGAACTATTAAAGAATTATTTGCGGAATTTTATAATATTATCCGATTATGAAACAAATAGTGGTTGTGTAGTTGTTCGTTATACGGTGGTAGTATTTCCAGAGGAAATGCATTATCAAAGAGTATATGTATAAGATTGAAAGAGCTATAACAAAATAGGTATATGTAATTTTGTAATATGTTTAATCAACAGAAATAAATGCAAAAAAATCGTATATTGCGAGAATGATAATTTTGATAGTATTTTAAATGAATAATGGGGGTTATTTGAAAGTACATTGGTTTCTTTGGCGGCATCGGTTATACGCGTTAGGTTAATTTGATTTGGGGATGATTTTCTCTGACAGCTCAGACGTTACCGGCTCCGATCTTTTATGTTATTAGAGGAACGTTTATCTTATCTCCGTACTTTATGATCATTCGTGTCCAAGCAAGTGACACGCGTTCGAATTAGGACGACAGGAGTAATCGTAGTTAATCTTTCGTGCGTGCATGTGGATGATATATATTTGTGTTATTTGGTAAGAGAGTGTAAATGAGGATGGTTGGTTGGTTGGTTGATGGAAGGAAAATAAGGCTTTTCTTTTGAAATGTAATCTTTATCGAGTTAGTATTAATCGTATTTGACAAGTAAAAGTTGATAAGCTTATAAAAGGGTGTTTTAGTGACCACGCCTTTCTCGGGGATGTAAATTGTCCTACGAAGTATATCGTTGCCGGTTATATGAGTGTGTGTGTGTGTGTGTGTTTGTGTGTGTGTTTATGCTTGTTGTGTCTTTCTGTGGAGTAATGCGACCTTGGATCGATCGTAGAGGCATTCCAAATTGCCTAGATATATCGTGGCTCTCGTTTTACTTTATATATAATACAAAGCTTAGTAATACATACATGTAATGCATGTAGATAATGATATTTTAAATATACAGATTTTTTCTCCGATCATAAATTTCTCTCTCATTCGTATATTTTACGATAATAGGGTAAAATGAATTTCAATGTTTGCCGTTTAAAATTATCGAAATCATTATCGATATTGATTATCCAATAAAAGTCGGTGATCCTCGCGAAGTTAGCTCGCGTCGCGGACCTATCAGATTTCGTTTTAGTAAATAATAACAATAGTGACCAAGATCTTCTTCGTTTCAACTTCTCGAGTGTTGTAAAAGATTAAATATAAAACTGTTAACGCTGTGAAATAAAACTTTAACGTTTTGTTTTTCTATAATCTTTGCAATGTTATCTTACCGTTCGGAAGATATAGGATTATCGATTGGTCGTTAAAAAATGCATCGTATTTGTTTGACGTGTTTATCTGTACGAAATACAGCAATCAAATGTATCCGTCGCAAGGATCGAATTTGTAATCTGATGATGCGTTGGGTTAAGCTTCTCTCTTGTGATACGATGTGAAAAATAATTGGACAAAATAAGTAGAAAGTTATTAGAGAGGTAATATTTGCTAGTTCAACAAGATACATTTTTTAAGTGATTCGAGTTTGTTTGATGTAATCGCTTATCTAGAAAAAATTGACTACGTGTTACACATTGACAGTTAGAGAGTGTGTGAGAGCGATAAAAACAGCATTTACTACATCGAATCTATTTATTCGTAAAGTCTTGCTCTCGACACTGTTATTGCATTTTATACGTGTAGAGATCGAATCAAGGAACGAGAAGGATGCTGTGAGAGACAGATAGCCGGCCGTCATGGATATTACGAGTACAAAGCTGGTGCAATGGTTCAACGAACTCAGATCTCGTATATACCTTTACTTGCACGATCAGAACAGTAAGTCGTACTTATTTTTGCGATTGGAAAAAGAGACAAGTTTTTTTTTTGTTTTTTTAATTGAACCCACTACATTTATAGAAGCATGTTCTTATTAGAAGTCATTTTGACGTATATTTTACTGTCTTTTTTTTGTGTCCAAATAAAATAAAAGAATAAAACATTCTTGCTCCATTTCATACTTGACAGCCTAGTATATTAGTTTAGGGAAAAAGAAATCCATTATATTTAAGTTTATTTCTAGCTTAAAATAAAGGATTTCTTTTTCTTCGACTTATATTCAACGTGTGAAAATGTGTGAACTTATGTAATAGCCACTTATATTGTTAACAAGAGAAAATTATATACGTTGACGGTAAATGATAAAAAAAGAAAGTATTACAGTAGAGAAATTACTCTTATTAGGTCAAATAATAATGCGTGACGATGATAAATGGGGATAATCTACTTGTCGTACGGCTTAAATCAAATTTGTTAATTTCTAAATATATAAATATATATATATTTTTTTTTCCCCCTTTTTTTTCTGGTTGAGTGTAAAATATTAATAATAATTATTATTTATAACAATAGGGCCAATAAGGACGGAAAATGGGGAATCACAAGGTGAAGACCCATCGTCACACCAATACGATGATGGCGATGAAAGAGTGGTTTTCGTCAATGCACCTCATCAACCCGTGAAATATAAAAATAACCACATAACCACGGCCAAATACTCTATCCTTTCTTTCATACCCATGTTCTTATTCGAACAATTTCGTCGATACAGTAATTGTTTTTTCCTCTTCATCGCAATTATGCAAGTAAGTAAGATATCGTTAAAATACAATACTACCTTTGATAATTATATAATCATTTGTAAAATAAAAAGAAATGACGAAGCTCCTAATATATTAGAATTAGATATAATATTGGCTAATGTTTCACACATGATTCTAATTTTTTTTTTAATTTATTTGACCTATTACATAATATACTTTTCCTTTTAACGATTATATTCTTATTGTTAATTGACTCTCTATATATACGAATGCTGCTTGGGTAATAAATTTTTCATAGGATACTCTATTTATTTAGGATTAAAAAATGATCGATTAAATATACTTATTTATTTATGATTGATTTTTTTCGTGTTGCAGCAAATACCGGATGTATCGCCAACCGGACGTTACACAACATTGGTACCATTGATATTCATTTTGAGCGTTTCGGCATTGAAGGAAATCGTTGAAGATATTGTAAGTCTATTGGTGTGGTTTTAATTTTGTTATGAAATATAAAAAAAATAATTTCTTTTTTTTTTTATAGAAAAGGCATAGGGCAGATGACGAGATTAATATGCGAGAAGTAGAAGTTTTACGAGACGGACGATGGCAGTGGATTCAATGGCGTAACATTGCCGTCGGAGATGTGGTTAAGGTTGACCCTTATTTACATCATTATTATCACATTGTGATAATGAACGTTAAATAGCATCTTCCTGTTGAGGAACCTTCCGTTTTTTTTTCCTTTTTATATATGCATAGGTCCACAACAACAATTTCTTCCCCGCTGATTTGATCTTGTTATCATCGTCAGAGCCGCAGGGTATGTCGTTCATAGAAACGGCCAATTTGGATGGAGAAACAAATTTGAAAATTAGACAAGCTCACACCGACACGGCAACCCTTTTGGATACTGTCGAGTTAATGAATTTTCGTTCTAATATACAATGCGAGCCACCTAATAGACACTTATACGAATTTCATGGAGTCCTACGTGAAACTAACAAACAGTAAGACTTATCTTTACAAGCATAAAATATTATTATTTTTTTTATAGTAATATAAAGTTACGATTTTATTTTTTACATTTTATTTTTGCATTACAGGAGCGTACCTCTGGGACCTGATCAATTATTACTCCGTGGGGCTATGTTGAGAAATACAAGATGGATATTTGGTGTGGTAATATACACCGGTCATGATACTAAACTTATGCAAAATAATACAACAACTGCACCATTAAAAAGATCTACATTAGATCGACTTACTAATACACAGATTCTCATGTTGTTCTTTATGTTACTTTTGTTGTGCCTTCTTTCTGCAATATTCAATGTTATATGGACGAATGCAAATAGTACAGGACTTTGGTATTTGGGTTTGAACGGTAAATATAAAAATCTGTAAATATTTATTTTGTAATTTTATATACATGTTTATGTGTTTATATATATGTTTCAGAGGAAATGACAAAAAATTTCATTTTCAATCTTCTAACATTCATCATTCTTTTCAATAACTTGATTCCAATCTCACTGCAAGTTACATTAGAAGTAGTTAGATTTGTCCAAGCTACGTTTATTAACATGGATATTGAAATGTATCATGCAGAATCTGACACACCTGCAATGGCTCGCACAAGTAATCTTAATGAGGAGCTTGGAATGGTTAATTATGTGTTCACAGATAAAACAGGTACACTTACTAGGAACGTTATGGAATTTAAAAGATGTTCCGTAGGTGGAAAATTATACGAGTGAGTTCTTAAAAGATTTTATTCTTTTTTTCTTAGAATTTATTTGGATTATTGATGTTTTATTATTAATATTTACACAAGAAATTATCCCACAGCCTTCCCAATCCATCAAATGGTAATATTGATAGTCCAGGTGCTAGTAATAGTGAATTAGTTAAAGATATTCTTGAAGGAAGGGCAACCAAAGGTTCATCTCGTCCTACCGATAGAAAGAAATATAATCATGCTTCTATACTGCATGATTTTATGATAATGTTGTCAGTTTGTCATACAGTCATTCCTGAAAAAATAGATGACAATATAATTTATCATGCAGCATCTCCAGGTACCTTATACTACTCTGTTATATATATTAATTATTGAAAATATAATAATTTAATTTAATTGACAGTCCTTTCGTAATAATTTTTTAGATGAACGAGCACTAGTTGACGGCGCACGTAAATATAATTATGTGTTCGATACTAGAACACCCGCTTACGTGGAAATAATCGCTTTAGGTGAAAGATTAAGATATGAAATATTAAACGTAATAGAATTTACGTCAGCTAGAAAAAGAATGTCTGTAATAGTTAAAACGCCAACGGGAGAAATAAAACTTTTATGTAAGGGAGCTGATTCTGTTATTTATGAACGATTGAATCCACGATCACCGGATGATACCGAATCGGAAGATGATTTTCGCGAAGCAACTTTAGAACATTTAGAAGTGTTTGCGACCGATGGATTAAGAACACTTTGTTTTGCTTCTGCCGAAGTACCTGAAAATTTGTATCAGGTAAAATTGACTTTTTTTAATTAAACTTTCGATTGTATATTTTTTTTTTTTTAATGCGGAGTAATTTTTTGTAATATATTTTAATAGAGATGGCGTGACACTTATCATAATGCATCAATAAGCATGACAAATCGCGAAAGTAAACTCGATCATGCAGCAGATCTCATTGAAAACAATTTAACTTTATTAGGAGCAACAGCTATTGAAGATCAGTTACAAGATGAAGTAAGTCTCTTGATTTGATTTATATCTTACATTTATTTTGCTTTTATATATATCACAATTTAACTACTTGTACGATATCGTTTAGGTTCCAGAAACAATACAAGCTTTACTTCGAGCTGATATTAATGTTTGGGTGTTGACTGGTGATAAGCAAGAAACAGCAATCAATATTGGCTATTCTTGCAGATTAATCACACATGGAATGCCTTTGTATATCATCAATGAATCTTCTTTAGATGTAAATAAATTTATAATACTTGTAGAATAATTTGAAAAATAAATGATTTTAATGAACAATAAATTGGGTTTGCAGAAAACAAGAGAAGTTATTACTCAACGCTGCCAAGATTTTGGGATTGATTTGAAACGTCAGAATGAAGTGGCTTTGATAATAGATGGCAATACTTTGGACTTTGCATTGTCGTGCGATGTTAGAATGGATTTTTTAGATTTATGTTCGGCATGCAAGGTAGTTATTTGTTGCAGAGTTTCACCGATGCAAAAAGCCGAGGTGATTTGATTATTTTTTTTGTATTTTAATAATAAAGAATCGATTTAATTATAAATCAATTATAACACAAAAAGTTTTGATTATTAATATATCAGAGTCTTGCAGGTTGTTGATCTTATAACAAGTAATAAAAACGCTGTGACACTTGCAATTGGAGATGGCGCGAATGATGTAGCAATGATTCAGAAAGCTCACATAGGCGTTGGTATGTAAACTAAATTATATGTTTTTATTTTTTATAATTAAAAAGGGGAAGACAAAGAAAATATCTGAATGGATAAATATATTTTCTAATTAGGAATATCTGGTGTCGAGGGTCTACAAGCAGCCTGTGCATCCGATTATTCTATCGCACAATTTCGTTTTCTGAAACGTCTTTTATTCGTTCACGGTTCTTGGAATTATAGTAGAATGTGTAAATTAATTCTATATTCGTTTTACAAAAATATATGTTTATATGTGATTGAGTTATGGTTCGCGATATATTCTGGCTGGTCCGGACAAATTCTTTTTGAAAGATGGTCTATTGGTCTTTATAATGTCGTAAGTTTTATACATCGTGATAATTATATTATTTATTTATTATAATATTTGAATAATGGATATTATATAGTAAGATTTAAAATATTTAATTATAGGTATTTACGGCAGCACCTCCTTTGGCTATGGGTCTTTTTGATAAAGTTTGTTCAGCAGAAACTCATTTAGCTCATCCAGGATTGTATGCAACAAAAAATACCGGGGAGTCATCTTTTAATATTAAAGTATGAAGATTAATTTTATTTAAATTTATATAGAATGTATGACAGGTATAACGTTTGATTTTCAAACATCATTTTTATATTTCATAGGTGTTTTGGGTATGGATAATAAATGCCTTAATTCATTCATCTTTACTTTATTGGTTGCCACTCATGGCACTTAAACAAGACGTTGTATGGTCTCATGGTAAAGATGGTGGTTATCTTTTGTTAGGAAATTTTGTTTATACTGTAAGTATAAATAATTATATATTTATCTTCGTGATATATTTATCAGAAAATTAATTTTATTTGTTAGTATGTTGTAGTAACAGTTTGCGGAAAGGCTGGATTAATAATAAATTCTTGGACATGGGTCACTCATGCAGCAACATGGGGATCTATTATACTTTGGTTCTTATTTATTCTGATTTACAGGTAACTTTTATTTGTCTGTTGCATTTAAAACTAAAAGAAGAGAATGATTTTAATCTAATAATTGTTTTCAGTAATTTTTGGCCTGTATTAAATGTTGGAGCTGTCATGCTGGGTAATGACAGAATGTTATTTACTTCGCCTGTCTTTTGGTTAGGTCTTATACTTATTCCATCAGCAGTGTTGCTTCTTGATGTCACTGTAAAAGCGTAAGTAAAAAAAAGTAGCCAAAATCATTCCTACGATTGACGATTTTGTAAAAAAACAAAAAAAAAAAAAAGATTAATCATTTAACATAAGAGATTTTGTTTCTGTAGAGTGAAGAATACAGTGTGGAAATCAGTCACAGCAGCAGCTAGAGAAAATGAAATTAGAAAATCCGATCCAGGTGATATTTTTAATGGCCAAGATTATAGGAGTTCGTAAGTATACAAATATATATATAATATATATATATAGATAATTTAACGAAAATGTATAAAATTTGAGCGTCTTCGATACAAATGATCACTATAGAGCATATACCAATGTTTTTTACAAATATAGGATGACGTAAATCATTTTGAAAAGGAAAAGATTGATAGTTAAACATATCATCTGCTCTCATCTTATCAATATCTTATCCAAATGTTTAGTTTTTTTTTTTAATGACACATAGCTAGTATATATTTCTTTTTTTTTTTAAATACCATTGCAGAAAGATATTCCAAGTTATAAAAGTAAATTGCATGCGATGCAACAGTAATTAGATAAAGCCTTTTTGTTTATTTATTTTTTTTTATCAAATGAATTGTGCATGGCTTTAGTTGTTTAAAACCTAATAGTTAAATACCAATATATAGAATTTCATCTATTTAATAAATAAAAAATTTATTTTGTATTTTTGTGAAATTTCTTTGCATGGTTAGTGTGACTAACCATGAACATATTTTGTTTTTGTCTTTAAAATGAATGAATTAATAGTTGCGTTTCTCTATGCGAATTTGTCCGATTATAATTAATTTTGATTATCTTCCATTTTTTTTTAAATATTTTCTAGTTTATTAATGTAATTACAATAAATGACGGAAGATAAATATATGGACAAGTAACATAAGTAACGTTTAATAGAATAGAGTTACAAAAATTATAACAGGAAATCGAGCTCTACGAAGAGACGATTAAATCGATGTTGGGCCTTGATAAATTCCTGTAGAAGACGATATAGGATGAAAGCAATCCCTTTAGAATTCACGTCAAATGATTCCTGGTTTTCGCACCATTCAACAACAACGGTTCAAACTACATACACGTAGAAGAATATTTTCATTTATGAATTTCATATACATATACATATACATATACATATACATATACATATACATATATATACCAGATCTGTGATCATAATAATATAAAACTCTTCTTAATTTTTTAGTCATCTTTGATAAAAAAAAATTATACTGTAGATTTTAAAATATATATATATACTATAATATATATTATAATAAAATACGATATTTATTATTTTAATATTTATATTGATAACTTATTAGGTTATTATTAATTTGTATTTATAAAGATAGATAATGTTCAAATCACTTTATTTCATTTATGTTAAATAAAATACAATTTAGAATTTTTTGTTAATAGTATTTTATACAATTAATATATTAATTTTTATTCTTTAATAATCAGAAAAAATAGGGAGATAGTAACATTAAGAATATTCAGTAATAGTAGTTAAATTATTTGATAAATCACATATAAGTCATTTCAGAGAGTCATTGAAAAATTAGGGGAAAAAAGAAGAGGAGATGGAGGTGTCTTTCTTGTATCAACGACTTGACATTTGATCCAATCATAATAATCATTTGCTAAATATTAATTAGAAACAATGAATTGCTGTTGCTAATGCAATTTTTTGGTATGTTTTATTTGTGGTATCCCGTGCAGGCCTGTGCATGCCATCGCCGACCTTGCAAGGTGTAAGTACTCCCAGTAGAAAGTATAAAAAAAAAAACCTGAATTGCTATCTTTGTTATCACGCTTTAAGCAAGCTAAATGTTTCAAAGCAACGTGACTGTTCTTGCATTTTTGGAGTGTTTTTTTCTTTTTAACAGCTTGATACACAATATTGCCAGTGTGATTTATCATTTTATTCGTGTACTATCACATGCTGTAAACACAGAAAAAAAATCTAGCACATTATCATAAGGATTGTTATTTCTGTCGGCATAATATTTGATGTAATACGTTCTATCGTGTACAACAATTTCGATTAGAGTTTCATGCACTTTTCTATTAAACAGCATGTTTAAAGAAAATATATATATATTCTTCTAAAACTGCTATATATAGTATAGGGAAAAAAAAAGAAAAGAAAATTATGATGGTGCATTAGTTTGAAGACAAAAAAATATGAACTCTAGTATGGAAGTGATAAAAATGTTAGTATTAATTCTAAGTTGATTGATATTGCGCACATCATCTATATAATTAATACCTATATATTTAAATCATTGAAAAAAAATATATGGAAGGCAGTAAGTGAAGAATAATCCTTGAAAGTGGTATGAACGAAGATTTAAATATTTGAGAGCAGAATTAAAAAAAGGAAAGATGATTAGAATTAGATAATAACGTGCATCAAACTATTGGCTGGTGCAGAAGGAACGAAAAGTAAAAAATTAGAAAATAGAGGAGAGAATCTTTATAAAAAAAAAACAAATAAAAAAGGAAAAGAAAAAAAAGAAACAAAATTTGTTGAATAACCGGATTTGCAGATTGACGGAGACGGCGCGGCTTCTGAAAAACGTTAAAAGTGTTTTCACCAGGCGATCTAACGCCACTTCCAGGGCTAATGTCGAGGTGGAACTATCACGTAAGTTTATATTATTTACAGACTGGCCGTGTTGGATATTTTTAACTTCATTTCGTCATACCAGTTTGAAAAGAAGATCGCGAATCTTATTGTAATTCTTAAAAATAGCAATTTAATCACACGCAAAATGAAATAGGAAAGTTAACGATCCGTATGCTATTATCTACCTCCTACAACCATAATTTTAGCTCGTTGCAATGAAAAGAAAAAAAAATTATTCATTGCAAAATACATATTTGTTTGTAATCTTGCACTAACTTATCGTTCGTTCAAGAGCACATGCTTCGACGAATCCAAAACTGCTTTAGCTAAACCACCGCGTTACTCTTATCTTGGGTTTTTTGTTTTAATTTTTAATTACAATTTTTAATTACTATTTAAGAAAAGAGCACGTTTATTAGCAACAATTTCTGTACTTTACAAAACATTCTTTTAACACATTTTCTGTATATATAAATATGTAACTGTTTTGTACATATGAATATATATATATAACAAGGGAAAAGTCAAATTTCATACTTGACAACTTCATACTATATATTTAATAGATTAAGGAGTTGTGTGACTTAAATAAAAAACTATATTTATTATAATAAAGCAGGGGAGCTATGCGCTTTTGGGATTTATTAAAAAAATGCACGTTTAATAATAATTCATAAATTATTTCTACAAACAGAGATTAATAATATGCGTAATTTGTTATTGCGCATGCTGCGCGATGCAGATGGATTCGCATTCTCCCAAGAGGAAGGAGGATCAGTGACTCAGACGGATGTGATCAGAGCTTATGATACAAATCTTCCAAAACCAGGCGGCATGTAATCTTAATTTGTATAGTTATTAAACAAATTTCGTGGCATCAGCTACTTTCTTTTTTCTTTTTTTCTATTGTTCTTTTTCTTTCCACTAAGTCGGTCCTAAAGTATTTCGAAGAGAGTTTAGATATAAAAAAAAACAATTTCGACGTGTGCCATTTCTACGTAACGCCTGTCTTTGCATTTTATGCAACATTTAATTTTCGATCCCTTTTCAATCTAAAAATATTATCCGATATACTTCGAAGAAGATGATCTACAATTAGATCTAAAATCTAGTTTCTACGATACTCTATTAGAAGAGAATAAAATAAAAAATAATTCTACAAGTATAACGAATTATATTAGATATCTAAATTCACTTTCTAAAGAAAAAGTCTAAAAATATTCTAAATTATACATGGTATATTATATTATGAGGAAGAATAGAAAAGGAAAGTAAATAAAAAAATTTAAAAATCAATTAATACATATATATATAGAAAGAGAGAGAGAGAGAGAGCGAGAGAGAGAGAGGGAAAGAAAAAGAAAGAAAAAAAGAAATGAACTTTGATATATTACATATATATATATATATCAAAAGTATTTTAAATATTTTAGAATTTGTTTTTGAAATATTCTATAAGAAAAAAAGGAAAAAAAAAGAAAAAAGAAAGAAGAAAAAGAGACGAATACGTGATGAAACATGTATTTATCAAAATTATAATAAAATAAAATTCATTCTTTTTTTTTATTTTTTTTTTCCGAGATGCATTTTTAAATTAAACTTTTTATTGCTAATTAAACTTAAAAAGGCTAATATATAATTAACTAACTTATTAAAGCGTACAAAAATTGTTCACATTTATTGAACATTATTTTTTTCCGCGATTTTTGATAATTCAATAACGATACGCTTATAACGTAATAATCTTAAAAGGATAAATTAATGAGAAGATAAAAGAAGCCAAAACAGAACATAAAAAATACAAAACACACATACATACACATACACACGAAAAACATTGGGAATAAGTTTGTAATAAAATAAATAATTACAAGTTTAACCGGCGATAACACGTGTGACGGAAATTTTCAATCGAACCATTTTATGACTGTGAATGTTAAAAATAATTTCAATTATCATCAGTAAACCAAACGTTAGTATCCAAATTTAAATCGTTGAGAGGAGCGTATATCGAACAGGCTCTCTCTGAAAAAGCAATGAAGAAAGGATGCGAATTAATTAAACAAATAAATAAAAAAATAAATAAATTAATGATTTCTATATTTCCAATTTGATCGTATTATGGTCGAAGAAAAAAAAACCACGTTCGACTTCGTACCAGAAAAAGACTGTTGTTCCCCTTTTATCTCCCAAACATGAGTACGTTATTATAAACATATATAAATTTTTTCTTGTTTCTTATTAATTAATATCGTACATTTCATTACTGTACATACACACATCTTCGTTGTTATATCTAGTCAAGAAAATGAATAAATGGATCTTTTCGTTCGAGATTCACTCTTCCATTCATATATCAAAGATTTTTTTATGTTTACGACTGATGGTTTTAACAAAAGTTATATGCATATGTATAATAACAATATTGTATACACTATGTTCGGAATAAAATGATTAAATAAATGGGACTATTTATTTATATTATATGCATTCGTCAATATATATATTGTATGTATAATCATTTTATCCTTCAGATGCTTTCATTAGTTATGGGTAAAACAGAGATAAGAATAGGTGTCCGATATGAAACAAGGAACTATATTTTTAATAGAAAAGAATTTACTAATGTTTACGACGCGAAGTAAATTATATACTTTAAATAATATCCTTGTTACACCTTCCGACGCTCGAAGAAAACTATCGATTATCTGTAAAAATATAAAATTTATTTATTAAAATTATAATGTAATTAGTTTCTATAGATGAAATGGATAGAAGGAATCAAGGCACATGGATTAAAAATATGATATTAAAATTACCAGAAAACGTCAGAAAAAGAGAAGCGAATCAGAGTAGAATTAAAATAACAACGATGATTTAATTTAAATCTGAAAATATATGTAAAAATAAAAAGATATCGAAATTATTTTATACTTTGAATTACGTTAGAAAAAAATGTAATGTTTAAACCAATGTATACGTGTTAGAACATTCTTAAATATAAGAAGGGTGCATTAGAGTAGTAAAGATAAGCTAAATAAAAGTTAAATTATTATAGGAAATTAGTATTATAATTGAAATGTAATAAGTATAAGTTCTGCGTACCTTCCTCCTCGAAATCAACTGTTAGACTGGTTTGAAATAAGCTATTAAAGTTTTTTTTTCCGAAAGTTGTTTACATGATTATCGGAGGGGATTAATTCTATTAATCTCGAATATTATCCCCGTTACACATGCGCTACTTGTAGGAGATCTTATTCTATGCGCATGCCAGTCAAACAATGGATTTCGAGAAGGATAGAATTAATCCCCTCCGACAATCATATAAACAACTTTCGAGAAAAAAAACTTTAATAGCTTATTTCAAACCAGTCTAACAGTTGATTTCGAGGAGGAAGGTACGCAGAACTTATACTTATTACATTTCAATTATAATACTAATTTCCTATAATAATTTAACTTTTATTTAGCTTATGTCTACTACTCTAATGCACCCTTCTTATATTTAAGATTGTTCTGACACGTATACATCAGTTTAAACATTACATTCTTTCTAATATAATTTAAAATATAAGAGAATTTCGATACCTTTTTATTCAATATGATTTTAGATAAATGCTACGAACAAGATGTCATTACTGGGCCAAATTATTAATTACAAAATGTATTAATTACTTTCATTCTTTTCGAATAAATATTCTGTTAGATTTAGACGTGTAGGAAGGCACATTCGCATAGAATAAGATTTCTTAGAAGTGGTGTAAGTATAAAGAGAATAATATTCGAAATAAATAGAATTAATCCCCTCCGATAATCATGTAAACAACTTTCGGAAAAAAAAAACTTTAATAGCTTATTTTAAACCAGTCTAACAGTGGACTTCGAGGAGGAAGGTACGCAGAACTTATACTTATTACATATAAATTATAATATTCATTTTCTATGATAATTTAACAATTATTTAGCATATGTCTACTACTCTAATGCACTCTTCTTATATTTAAGATTGTTCTGACACGTATACATCAGTTTAAACATTGCATTCTTTCTAATATAATTTAAAATATAAAATAATTTCGATATCATTTTATTTAATATGTTTTTAGATAATTAATATAAACTGGATGTCGTTACTGCATTGAGATATTAATTAAAAAATGTCTTAATAACTTTTATTCTTTTCGGATAAATATTCTGTTTAATTTAGACGTCTATACACACACGTGCACATAGAAGATACCACACGAAACATATAAGAATTTTTATACATTTTTATTTTCTTTTTGTTTCAGAAAAGTAATTATTCTAATACGTACATATGGAAGAATTTTCAAATAATCAATTTAATAAAAATAAATTATTCATAAATATACTTATTAATTATCTAAATATAAAGAAATTAAAATAAAAATCAATTATTAGAAATATAAAGCAGCTGTTTAAGAGTAGGTCACTGGTAAGAAAAATAGGTCAGCGATACAAAAGTAGGTCAACGATACAAAAGTAGGTCAGCTGTACAAAAACATGGAAATAATCCCATACGTATTGAGTGTGTTAGGAGAAAGACACCAGTATTGATTTTTCTCTTGGTGAATTCTTGGAAATTCGTTATATACGAAATTCTCAGAAAAACATTCCTTAACTACCGGCTTAGTTGAGCGTTCAATCTTTTGTTTACGTTCGCCTCTCTCCGTCGATCCTCGGTCGGTGTCGACAACCGAACATTGTCATTTGTTCGTTAGATCGATTATTGATCTTCGTGTATGTTCGGTAATTGTCGAATGTATTCGTAACTACTTTTCGATAATAATCGTTAGTCTTCTTCGAGCGTCGGAAGGAATAACAAGGATATTATTTAAAGTATATAATTTATTTCGCGTCGTGTCGCGTGTGCGTGTTTCCCTTCTATGCAAGTGATATGCATATGTGAACGAGTGTGTGTAGTGCTAAAAAGTGATATGTGCATATATGGATACCTGCAGTTATGGATATGGATATGCAGTATTGGATATAAGAACCAAAGTACATTTAAAGTAAGCTGACCATAATGTTTAACCTTTTTTAACATATTACCGCGCATGGTAGATTTTTAATAAAAAATAATTTTTGATAAAAAAATCTAATAGGTATTCGTAACGTTGTAGAATTTTTTAATCGGATACTGTTTTTAAAAAATAATTTATTATCATAATTAAATGTATACAAAGTAAAGGTACAAACAGTTTTTTTGTATATAACAGTGATGTTAAAATTAGATACTTTTTTAATAAAATGAAATAAAATGAATTTCCACACACACACATACATATACATATACACTTTACGAATATTTTATACAATAATAAATACTAGGGTTATAAAAAATTATTAGACCATAAATATTCTATGTTATTATTCATCAGAAATATCGTTTAATTTTTTAAGATTAGAATTGTTTGTTTTTTTTTTTTTTTTATAGAATTAGAAACATGTTTTATATATCAGCGGGTTCGAGTTTTAAACTGACGAAAAAATTTTCACGATCCTCTCTGTAACGTGCTTTTAATAAAAATTCACAAGCCAACGTGTTTTTCGAAAAATTGTATCCACGAGCGTATCTTTGACAATCGTTCAACCAAATCGACAGATCAAGGACTCGTTTACTTTTACAATTCATTTTTTTAAACTTCTCTTCGTCTTGTCTTTTGATCGTTGATCTTAAAGTTATATAGTTCCAACGATCGAAATATTTTCTTGCCAATTGTTGTTGTCTTAACAAAATTGATAAATCTTTTTCTTTGGTTACGACGTTTCGATAATTCGTGCATTTCAATTTGGACAGTGCAGTTGCCAGAATATTTTTCTTTAATTTCTCTTTACGTTCGTTGGAATTTAAGAATTTTGTCGAATTCGTTTGATTGGATTTATTATCTTGTAATGATTTTCTAAATGTCGATGTTGGAAAGGTAGTAGCATTTTTTGGTAGGAAATATTTCGAATTAATCGATTGGATATTTTTCTCGGAATATTGAGAAACGTGAAGACCGAGAAGTCTAATTATAAGATCACCGATGTAAGGTATGCAAGGTGGGTTTCGTTTTGCTTTAGCCCATGCTCTTCGATACAAGGAAGAATTAGGATCTTTATAAATCTTACAGAGTCTCTCCATGATGACGTACCTTTAAAAAAAAATAAATTTCTATCTCTTTGAGGTTTTCATGGTAAAATGTTAATATTTTTTTGTAGTAAACGTTATTCAATATACCAATTTAATCTTTCTCATTGTGAATTTACATTTGACATAAATATTTCAAAAATTGTTTTAGAAAAGGTAGAGTTAATTCTAAAAAAAGTTAAAACAATAATTTCAATGCAAATGATTAATATTGAATAAACGTAAGAAATGAATAAATACCTGTTAGGATGATGAGTACGTAAATAGGACCAACTCGATCTCAATCGATAAATCGGTGGTGCTTGTAGACCGGCTAAAATAGATCTGCAAGAGTGAAAATTTCCAATATTGAAACAATTATTGGCAGCATTGATGAATCTAACCATGATTCTAGTTCTCATATCGATTTGTTTTATAGCGATTATCTCGGTGATAGTTAAACAAGTTATTCTATGACCAAACGCAACCCAAGCTCCAAGATTCGGTGCATTTCTCGATGATTTTTGGAATACGATGATCTCGATTTCCGAGATGGGTATTCGAATGAATAGATCTCTATCTATCATGGTCAATTGTTTAGACAAAGTAGTACTATCCAAGTCCCATACGGTGACACGCATTTCCAATTTCAAAAGCCTTTTTAATTGGTACATCGCATTATCATCATTATCCTTACATTCCTTCCTCTTATTTCTTTTCTTGCTAGTACCGTTTGTAGAAAAAATTCGTTTCAACAGATTGCCAGATTTTTCCTCCAACGAAAGACTCGATTCCATCATCTTACCGGGAATAATAATCGGTTTTTTGAGAACGTAAAAAAATCTTTTCTCGTTGTTTTTCTGTTGTTCTTTCTTCTGATGAAAATCTCTTATAGATGCCAGATGTCTTCTTAGTTCTCTATTATCGATCACGAATTATTTTTTTATTTTTTTTTGAGGTAAGACAATTAGATGTTGTTTACGGTATTTTCCAGAAAATAACCTGTAAGCTGTTATAGCTGCTCTTGGTCTGTACCAATATTCCGGAGTCCAGAATAGTACAACTTGTTCTCTCGTTGCTGGACCAACAGAACTGCATCCACCAGGTTCCAAAGCACTGCAGGATACGCTTGATATCAGCTGACGACGAGACACAGGTAATCTCAGTTCAGGTTCAACGCATTGTCTTCTTACGTTAACCGCACTCAGTGTTCTACGTCCTTGAACGGATTCTCTTTCTCCGGATTGTACTGACCAAGGTCCGAGAGCACGAAAAAAATATGCAGCCGTGATCAGGCCGTATCTCCTCAGATGTTTGACATTTTTCCTTGGCCTGGATCGACTTTCCTTTTCTCGATCCTCCCATATCCTTACGCTACTCTCGATTAATTCGTAGATATCTATTGGATTCTGGTTTCCATTCAATTTATTACCGTAACGATAACCACCTCTTTGTGATGGGCCTAAAACTAAAGTTGAATTACACTTTTCCGGAACACCGAATCCAAACCGTGAAACTTTCGATATCAAGATGTTAGGTTGATGTTGTCTCTTTTTGCAATTAGATCTTGCAGTTTTCTTTTCCGAACGTTCAATCGATTTATCACGAATTTTTCTCCAACTTTTCGTAGATTCTATCATAAAGAAATATTATATTTTTTCTTTACGAGATAATTATACGTATTTAATTTTGAAAGATATTACACACAAAGTAACTAACCGTGACTATCTTTCCATCGAGTTTCGAGTAATTTTTCCTGAGATTTGCAATGATCGCAAGAGGAACAATTACAGCTTGTAAGAATTTGTCTATCTTCTTCTCTGATGAACAGAACATCGCACAGATCGTCATCATGTTGTATTTTCTTTTTATATTTCTTATTACAGCATTCCGGCCAACTTTGACAAGGTTTTTTAATAATTATATTCGGTGAATGATCAGTTAAAGTGTATTTGATTTCTTCTAAACTAGCGCCAGCAAATCTCACAGGAATTGGAGTATAGTAACCGAATATTAATTCATTATAGGATGAACCGAGATAAAGATCTTTGTGTGGCCAAGTTGGACGAATGCTATCACCGGCACCCCCCGTAATGAGCCCAGATTCTACACTCAAACGTTAATTAACCTTTTTTTATCTCTTACAACTCACACACACACACACACCTACACGTACCTGTATACGTTTCTTTTCTTATTTCCACGAAAATTATTTCCAATTTCAATTTCGGATGATAAAAGATAAACGGTGGTTGTACTTGAAGAACTGGCAGCACTGGCCTCGGATAATGAACTACTTTTAGTTTTCTTAGCAAGTAAAATTCGTATTTGATCACACCAAATTTTCCAGAATAGTTCTCTGCGATTAATACCACCGAGTTCGTAATAATGAATTCTTCCGTCTATCAGCCTGGAAAGATCCTACTTTTATTCGAAAGGGCTTATTCAAGATAATTAAATGTTATAAATATATATATATGTATACGTGAGCTTTGATATACTTTTCTCGTAACATCGTATATGTACCTTCCTTTTAAAGTTTTACGGTGTCTTCTCGCGAATATAGTTAATGTAATATACTCCAGAGGATAAACGGAAACAAGCTCGAAACTTTCGATGCTTGGATCCAGGTCAGACGGGCAGAGAAAATGATTGGAATTTTGTTTGAAAACATCTGCGGCAACGATTAATCTTTCTGGTGTCAAACCGAGTGCTACTTGTCGTAAACCGTGTCCATCTCGAGTGGTTTCAGCAAAAGGAGACTCTACGAGAACGGTATCAGAGAAATCACAATATTCGGATAACAAGAGTTTCTGGATCCTATTGTTTTCCGTTTGGGCTAATTCGTATCGTCGTGAAATGCAAGTGGATTCGTGCGAGGTTCGCATGAAAGATTTCTCTTTGGATAACAGGTATCGTAGTAAATATTACTGGAACTTCGTTTATTAAACGATCGTATCGTTTAGGGACATTCCAAACAACCGAACAATTTGTACATATCTGAAGGATTTGTTTGCCATGATGATTGGTTATCTATTGATTCGTCGATGCACGAGGTATAACGATGACAACGAATTAATCGATTTTTTTACGATAGATTGGTTCTGCAACTTCAAGTATTTGGAAATATTGTTTTTTCTTCGAATTTTTAAATTTTAGAAATACTAGAAGTTTATTTTATAACACTGGTATTTATTTTTACGTTTAATAATAATTCATACGATTGAATGAATTGAACTTAAATGTATTGAATTTAATTAAAATGTATTGAAATTAAAAATCTGGTAAATTTTCCATGCACTTTCCTTTAATTTTAATTCGAATATCGATGATTAATTCAAATTATCGTGAATGTTGGATCGAGGTTGGTTGCATTTGCTATAAGTTAACGAATGGAAGGATAGAAAAGAAAAGAACAAATGTTAATTTACTTTCGTTATGCGTTAAAACACTTTTATTTATCAGTTTGATACTTATTCTAAGTTTCGTACATAGCCGCAGTCGAAGAAGACTATATTTTATAAAAGGCATTTAACCATACGCGTATGCGGTAAATGGTGTTACGCGTGGGTTATCGTGCCTTAATTAATAAGGATTAATATTTCATTCCTTATTTATTATTACGATATTGGTAATAAATAACATATAAAAAAGACGTATGCGTAAAAAACATGTACACCGATTTTGGTGGACCGCCTTTTTTTTTCTTCTTTTTATTTCGTTTTTATTCTCTTTCTATATATCCCTCCCTCTCTTCCTATATATCTATATATCTATATATATATAATAAAATCGAATCGGGTGTGGTGTTGGAAAACGAGGTGGAATAAAAAAGACAAAAAAAAAAATTGTACAAAGTTTAAAGATCTCCGCGATATGCACGTGTTATTATTTTTAATATGCGTTAATAATTTTATCCTTTTTATCGATTACCATCATCTGGATTAATTCTGATCGTAACTTTGTTGCCTAATGCCGAGGCTAATTTTTCTACGGTACTTTGGGGAAGCTTGTTGGGTTCTGGATTCGTTGTTTCTTTATCTGACGTCACCGTGTTCTCCTGTATTGATTTGGCAGTTGTTTGATTATCCTGTTAAAAAAATTTAATTAATTAGGAAAAAAGAAGAAGAGAGGAAAAATCGTCGAACATCGTTTTAAAAGTTACGAAAGAAGATAAATAAAAAACAAAAAAAAAATACTCCTTGATTGGTACGATAGAACAAAAAATAAAATCTAATTTCTTACTCCTTCCGTTTTCCTTCGCAGGTTAGATCTTTGCAATGTAGCAGCCAGTTCATTTTGCAGCCTGGATACAACCGGTCCGTTAACTTCCTCGGTTCCATTCTTCTCCGTTCGAGGTTGTTGCGCTAAGAAATCGAGCTTGGCAGGTTGTTTAGCTTCACCTTCGTAAGCACCTATCCTAATGGCGACCTTTCCAACGGTTGGTTTAGGTACACCGGTATTACCATTTGGCGAGACTGCGTTGTTAGTATTAGTAGTAGTAGTAGTAGTAGTAGTAGTACTAGTAGTAGTAGCAGCAGCAGTAGTAGTAGTAGTAGTAGTAGTAGTAGTAGTAATAGTAGTAGCAGTAGTAGTAGTAGTAGTAGTGGAATTTTTGTTGGTCTCGTTAAGAGGAAGACTTGCCGGTTGATCCTTTTCCTTTATTATTACCTGGGTCGTTTTATTTCCGGTAGTAGCAACGTGACGTGGACTACCATTAGAAGCTGGCGACGAAGAATTCGATATTGGGAAATATGTTGGTGGTGGTTTAGGTATAACTGGATTAGGTGCTTCTTTTAATTTAAACGACTCGATACTTTGCATCTCAACGGAGTCCTCAGTGGTTGTTGAAATTTTTTCACTTTTCGTTGAAATTGGAAGCGGGGGAGCTGGTAGTGCTGGTGGTGGTGGAATGAACGACGATGATGTGTTGTTGATTATTGCATTATTTTGATTTGGTATCGAGTTTATTGCGTTTGTAGAGTTCGTCGTGTTGTTGGAACCATTCGTTATCATCACCCTTTTTTCCTGTTCCTATATATCATTTAAAAAAAAAAGAAACAAACAATATTTTTAGATTATTCAACGTGTTAATAGAAAGATTCTAATATAATAATCCGGATAAAAAACTTATTTAAAAAAATATATTTTTGCTATTAAATAATATTAATTTTTAATTTCATTTAAATGATGGTATGTATGTGTGTGTGTTTGTACTAACGGTGTAAGGTGTGATCTTGACCAAGACGTTCTTTTTCGACGATGTCCTCGTTGATTTATTCATCTTCGAATATATTATTTTTATTCATACGCGTTTGTAGTAAAGTTTTTCTCGAAAAATCATAATCTTCCTCCAGCTTCAACAACAACAACAACAATAATATTAATAATAATAATAATAATAATAAAATGTCAAGAGATTCACAACACTTTTCGAAATGGTATTTCTATATCATTAAAAATTCCCTTTTGAATCAGATTCTTTCTAATGAACGGAAACAGATAAGTAAAGTTCGATCACGTTGTCATTAGATCCACAGTGCGCGTCATTACCGGTTTTAGAACTCGTTAATCGTAAAGAAAAAGAAAAGAAGGAAAAAAAGCGAATTCTTGGGGGACTTCCTGGTACGTTCAAAGAATTGAAAGAGGAACTAGCGATTATTTCACTAATAGATATCACCTGGTTGGTATTAACTTTTTTTTTTCTCTCTTAATAAATATATATATATATATATTTTATTGAAGAGTATAATAGCACGAAGAAGAAGAAGAAGAAGGCTACCTTGAAACCGATCGCACTGGGAGCTCAGTCTTCGCGTAACTGAAAACAGACGCAACAGTTTCTTACGTCGCGCTCGTTCGCGTTCTTATGTAAGAACCACCTATTATTTTGCGCGTCTGCCGCAATTCGCAAGAAACCAACGATGCAAGAAGATAGAAAATGAGAAAAAAAGAGGGAGGGAAAAACAGAGAAAGAGATGAGAGAGAGAATAATTTCGAATCGAGAGGAAAAAATAGATTAGATGTATTAAACGTCCGTTCACACGCGTGGACATCGAACAACTGAGCTTATCCGATTGTTATTACAAATCGATCGGTCTAACCCACACCACACATACACACATATATATACATATATACGTAAATAAAAGTACACGTATAGAGGAGGTATCACGCTTCGATACCACTCGACTAATCGACGATAAGAAAAAATAACAACGATAATACGTTAATAAGAGTCTCGTTAGATTGACTTTTACATTCGTTTTCTCGACTACTGTTGGAGTTAAACACCGTTTCTTAGACTTGTTAACGAAAAGAAGAAAGGTGCGCTGATCGATTTATCTGTCTAATCTATCCAGTAGAATTTTTCATAATAATTTCATCTTTCTCTTTCATTTCATTCTTTCTTTCTATCCTTTTTCTTTGCTGTTAATGTTGGTAGAATTTTTTTCTGATCCTTTCTACAGCTGACTACGAAATCGATGAACTCGGAGAAAGTAGTCGAGGATGTTCCCGAGAGCGTGGCGGCTCGTTAAACCGTTGTTTTATTTGATAGAATAAAAAAGAAAAGAAAAAAGAAAGAAAAAGAGAGAGAGAGAGAGAGAGAGAAGGATTTGATTAATTATAACGATCTTGTTTAATAAATATCGATAAGATTAATTCTAGAGAAAGGATGAGACATCATCGGGCTTTAACTTGAACAGATTACGTTTACCTATGCAAATACATTCACACACGCGTATTCATTTACTCAGTCATTCACTCACGCACTCGCGTATCTACGCGTATACATATACGTCAGATTCATTTTAAAATGGTTATTTGCGCTTTTATACGCGAAATAATTAATCACTATAATGGATCGCGCGTATGCGATACGATAAAAATTAAACTTCGTTTAATCGTCGTATTTATCATTTCGTACGATCGGTGGGCCTGTCGTCTGGTCGCTTGTCTCTTCTCGATTTAACTGGAAGAAGAAATAAGAAAAAAAAAACGAAGGACGAAAAGAGACAAAAAGAGAGAAAAAGAGATGAGAACGCGTGAAAATAGCGATGCAATACTCGTGACTTTAAGGTGCAAACTAACGTTGGTCTTTCTCGTGAACGTAGTTTCGACGGTACCAACGACGCAACTAAATAATCGTATTGCTAAGAAACTTACAGGTGTATATGTCTCCTATCGTCTATGCGTGTTGTGTGTGTATGTGCATATTTGTACGTGTATATATTTATTCGCTTATGTTAGATGTACCTTCGTTACATCCTCCGTAAAGTTTGTCGTGGATTTCGTTCCACGTGACTATACATTTACAGATATATATATAGAAAGAGAGAAAGAGAGAGAGAGAGAAATAGAAGAGAGAGAAGATACGGGGATTATATTACGGCGACTTTATAATTTTGTGCTCTTATCTGTTTGCTCCGGCAGTTCTTCACTAACGTAGACTGTGTAATTAAGAGTGAGCTCGCGCGCGCACGTGCACTTACTCAACTCAACTCAACTCAACTCAACTCAACTCATCTCGACTCGACTTGACTCGACTAGAGCGCGAAATCTTTGAAACTCGTTCCACTTTGTCATGGAGTAAACCTATCTCTCACTTTTTCGCTCTCTCTCTCACTTTTTTTCTTTTTTTTTTCCTTTAGGAATTTGAGACGAGTATATTTTTCCTTTGGGTAAGATCATTCGTCATGCGTTATCGCGATAACGATATTAAAACCGAGTTTATTATCATATACCTGGTATATATTATTTTAATTAGATATCTTATACGGTTGTGTTATTTAATTATTATACGATCTTTTTAAAAGAGTCAACGCCCGTGTTTTCTGTAATTTTATTATTTTATTTTTTTATTTATTGTTGTTGTTGCGTTGAATTTATAGAGATTGTTGAAATCGTTGAATAAGTAGAAAGAGGAAAAGTTATCTATTTAGTTTCGTTCGAAATAGCTACTTATATTTTATATATTTTTAGATGATTTGGTCATTTTCTTTAAGAATGATTACATTTTCTTTTCTAATTGACGTTGAATGAATAATTTTTTCTACGAATGACGAATTTCAACATATATTATTATTAATCTTAGGATTAGTTGGTGAACGGTTAGTAACAATTGATGATACTCGTTAAATTCTAACTTTCACTTCGTTAAAAGTAAAATTTCCCTTTTTACTCGATCTTTTCGGTAATTAACTGTTAACTAAAAAAGGAAAACAGAGAAAGTCTTCTAATATGAAGTACATAGAAGAAGGTTACGTTAGTCGGTAACTATTTCTATGATTAAAAAATAGAGAAAAGAAAAGAAATAAAGAAGAGAAAAAAGAATTTAAGTACAAAGCTCGTCTTGTATCGAAAATTAACACATATTCGTCCGCGTGACAAAAATTCGTCATTTCGCAAATAATCACTGATAGCCAAATGACGAAAATTACAAAAATTTATATTACAAAAAGTATATTACAGAAAATAATTGATCCTTGTTTCTTTTTTAATTCTAAATAAATTCAATTCTAAGGTTTATTAAACAGAGATAATTCCATTAAAGAATTGATATTTTTTTTTGAAGGTGTAAAATATTACCGAACAAATATGTGTTAATAAATCGAACTGATAAACGAACCAACTGACATATGTACGTGAAAATCGTCTTCTCGAAAACGATCGATAATTATCGGGAAATAATCGAATAATAATCAATAGAGAGAAAAATTTAATCATATTTAGTGGCCATACGTTAATACGTAACACACGAAGTACTGTACATACGGTAGCTATGTGTGTTACACATGCTCGATTTAATTTAGAGATAATATAGAGTTTTGTTTTTTTTTTATTTTTTTTTATCGCGAATGCAATTCTATACAGTATAAGGTACTGATAATGGCAACGTTCGTTTAAAATTTAGGTCAATTTCGTGTAATATAATAATCTCTTCCTTAGAGAGATGCGAGATTACCCTTGATGATACGATTAGGTTCGTGAAATCGATGGAAAGAAAAATACGCGAGAGAAAAAAGGAAAGACAGATTATTTTTTGATCGTAATAGATTAAAGACGGATCGATTTTCTTACCGGTTCGGTAACTTGATCTGAAAATTGGACCCTCTGTTGGGCAGCGTTGAACATCTTTCGATGTGCTCGCTTAAATTCTTCCATTAACTGAAACAGATAAATACAAACGGGAACGATGATAAGGATACAAAACTAGGCAAAAGGTTTCACGAACGATTAAGCGTTAAATCGTTCATATTTAATCGATTTCTCTTAGCTTCAATTTATTCTTTACTTTTTTTATTTTTTTCTATATCGTGAGAAAGTATCCAACTTAATTGAAAAATAAAAAAGAAGAGACAAAAAAAAGGACGATAAGAAACGAACCTTGTCGTGCGTGACTTTCTGTTCTAGCGCCCTGAGTGCCTCTGGATTTGGTGGTTTCGGTGGTACGATTGATTTTTCCTTCGAAGCTTCCGTCTTAGCTGCGTTCAGACTTCTCTAAATAAAAAAAAGTGAAAAAGCAGAAAAAAAAATTGCATATAAAAAATGCATATGATTGCATATAAATGCATATGATACATATATATACATGTGTGTAAATATAAATATATGTAAATACCAATATATAACGCGGATAGATTTCATAAGAATTATTTCGCCGATCGTTTTGCGCCAACCTACGCAAAATTACGAACCATAAGTCATCCACGGAACTGTCGAGTAAAAAGGATTTTAACATTTGTGAAATTCCGCATACCATTTGTAATACGGAATACTTGTTGGCTAAAGTAACTCGTAAAACCATCGTACGATCGATGTTTACAACGTTGAGCCTTTAATCCTCGATTTATATGCTTTTCGTATAAGCTTACTTATAAATAAATATACATATATATATTCGTAAGAAAAAAGAATGGATATTGTAAAACGCGTAAGAAGATATTGGCGAGGCAGGAAAAAAATGATATAAGCAACAATTTTCTTTACACTTCATTAGAATGTGATTTGTTTCGAAATGTTAATAACAACGTAATCGGTTGATCGTATTGCGAGGCATCCTTAGCCTTTCCCTCCTTTTCTATCGCTGCCTACTCCTTCGATAAGTACGAGAGAAATGTTGAATCTTTGTAGGAAATCATAGGAGAATGTCAGTTCCTTACTTCATCTCATAAAGAAAGAAAAAGTTAAAAAGATAGATGGATAGATAAATAGAGAGTTAGTATCAACGTAATGATCGAACCGAAAGAATCTCCCTTATTATGATATTTGTTTTTCTTTCTCGAGTTTGATCTCAGACTTCGAATCGAGCCCATAAATGGAGAGTATCTGTCCACGCAGCTGATCATCATTCTCATAATCATCCTCGTCGTAATAGTTACTTTTTTCTTTCTTTTTTGCTTTCTTAATTAAAAACCGGATAATGATCGGAATAATCAGACGAGACATTGAATACCTGTTGAGCTCGCCTTTGCAATTCTTGAGTTATGGCAGTGCTTAGATCCGTGCTGGCTATCGGCGACGTTCGTAAATTCGATCCACGCGTAACCATCGACGAACAACTTTCATTGGTCTTGTTTGATCCAATGGATGGGGCAGTTGTTGAACCAAATGAAATGGTCGATGAAGGTGGCTCGCAGGAAGACGTTGACAAGGACGAAGAAGTCGATGCAGAATCTTTGCTGCAGGATGACTCAAGACTTGATTCGGTTTCCGTAGATCCTGTGCTACCCATCGACATTGTGCTACCCATTTGCATTCCCATCGCGTTCATAGGTTTAGCATCTGTCGAAATGACACACACACACATACACATAAATTATACCAAAGAAAAAGCTTAATAGTTTAAGTCTTCTTTAGTTTTTTTTTCTTCTGTATAAATATTTATTTATTACAATATTGGATTGGTGAACTAAAAAAATTCTTATTGAATTATAGTCAAAAATCCGATATCTTTTTTCCATCAAACCAATACTTTACTGGGACCATTAATTATAAGTCCGATCTTTTATTGAAAGTAATCGTTATAATCGGACGTTTAATACTCTTATACAGATCTAATATTATAAGTTATTTATATATAGAGAGAGAACCTGTTGGCCATTTATATGGAATTGGTGGTGGTGGAGCCGGAGGACAAACGGTTTGTACTTCTACACTCGTAATCGTCTTCCTCTCCGTTTCGGTCTGTCTCTGCACCAATTGCAGCTCTGCCAATCGATTAACGTCGTGCTGTTCGTTTTCCTTGAAGAAGATGAAATAGAAAAAAAATCGAAAGGAAGAGTTAACAGAAAGAATTATAAGATACGACGATGAAACGAAAGGAAGAAATAGAAGCAGAATAAAAAGAATAAGAAGAATAAGAAGAATAAGAAGAAGGAGTAGAGAACGCTTCGAGCAAAGTAATAAGTCCGAGGAAACTTGTATTAGGAAGTATATTCTAATAACGCTTTAGGCTAGATAGAAAGAAAAGAAGAAGAAAAAGTAAGTTAGGTAGAATTATTTTTTGATGTTCTTTCTTGGTTACCTTGGAAGCATGATAAAGGGGCAACTCGTCCGCAGGGCCATCGTAAATGACATCCTGTTGTCTGATGTTGTCTCGTCGATAGGCTAAACGACGATTGGCTTCGTCCCTTGGATTTGCATCGAAATCGTGTACCTCGTAGTCGATTCTAGGTGCAACAGGATCGTACAGTGGTTCATTGTCGATATCATCTTCGTAATTCCCACGTGAATTCAAACGACGATGACCTCCACCACCACCACCCGGTGGTAATTGTCTGTGATTCTGATTCTGCATTAGCCCCTGGTTCTGATTAACACGAATGACAGTCGTGTTATTCGCTTTTCGAATCCATTCCTGTGCCTAAAAATCGAGCTTCGATATATTTTCTATTCTTTATTTTATTTCATTTCGACGAAACTGGTTTTTGTTTTTTTTTTGGCTTTTTCTTTGTGACTTTCGATGAGGCTGTTCGATATATGAATTAACTTACGACCGTGTTCTTCTTCATCCTCGTAGATTAAAAATAGAGATAGATAGATAGTGAGAGAGAGAAAGGGGGAGAGGGGGGAGACAAGGAGAGTGTGTGCATATGAACAGAACAGGTACGAGGGTCGCATGACATATGTACAATCGAGAGATAGCATGAGCACTTGGTCGATGATATATGATGAGAAATCATCTATCTGTCCCTTACCTGATCCACGTGAGACCATTCGGATGAGGTGCAGCTGCTGGTGGACAGTGCGAGGGGGCAGCAAATCCTAATGGCCGAGAAACAAAGTATGAGCTCAGTTCCATTCGAGACTTTCTAATCTCGATAAAATGTATCTTTTTCCCCGTCGGAAGATTTATGTTAGTTTACGCTCGGTTTAAAGTCTCTTCGCGGATATATTCAAACGAATGGTTAGGAATTCATCGGTTTCACGATCATTATCGTTTAAATGTTCTAATAATAGGACGAACTTTCTCTCCATTCCTCCGTTCCATCGATTGACAAATCGATAACAACATACTTAAAAGGAAATATATATATATGACTAATCGTAGAAACATCCCAGTTGACGAACGCGATAGACTATTTAACTGTGAACTAATTGTTCCGAGTCATCGATAACGTTCTTCGATAATTTTCACGATTACGGTTTCAATGCAACATTGTTTAACAATTAGTAACAATCATGTTGTGAAATTAACATGGTTTCTTCTGTAATGCCATGGTGATCATTGGTGACCGGAGCGTTTCAAACTACTTAAATTGTAAAAGTTGAATGAAAATTTACAGTTAATATATTTTTAACATTAATTAGAATATACTTTGAAATCAAAAGTGCATTATTGAACAATTACTAATTTTTATTAGAACATCGAAAATCAAAGATTAGTTTCTATAAAATCTTGCATCATAAAATACCATGCGATTTCGCCGTGGCAGTTAAAGCGTTAAAAGGGGAATCAAACAAAGTTTAATTTATACGTATTATCTTTTTACCTGCCGTTACGATTGCACGCATCGTCTCGTGGATAACGTCCCTGCATTCTTGGATGACGATGATGTTGCGGAGACGATGAAGGATTTTGTAAAGGCGACGGACTGGTTGCTACAATACTCGAAGTTTCGGAATCGTAACCACTCGAACCACGAGTCCAGAGTGGTTCCGGGCAATCGTAAAGGTGATTGGGTGGTGGTCGTTGAACGATCAGATCCAGGACAGCTGATCCTTTCATCACCTCTATTGCTCTCTCGAAAGGAAGATCTATCAGTCGTTGTCCGTTGCACCAAATTATTACGTCACCGGCTCTCAAACCTGCCGCTCGTGCTGGTCCACCTTCCCTCGTACCCTGTTTACATCATATTCCTTCGATATCAATTAATTTTACAAAATTTAACTCTTTTGTTACTATAGTATCAATAATATCGATTACTATCAAATAACTGAAGTGGAATATATATTTTTCTTATCTCCGTATTACGTAATATTTAAAAATAACATTACGTTATTGAAACATTTAACACGTATTACTACCACCTGTGTGCATGTATATATTAGCATAAGTTTTGAAAAAAAGTCGGTAATATGTGCATAGGTTCATCCAACCTGAACGGTAAGGCCAGGTACGATGCCTCTGCAAACACCACAGCCAAGTTGACCTTTCTCACCGACGAGTATTCGGATCCTAACTTCGTTGTTTGAAACGGCTCCCACACTAGTCTCGTTATACTGCAGCTGTTGTTGCTGTTGTTGCACCATGTGCCAGGTAACCGGATCGCTCGGATTGCTTTACGAATCGTAAACGACTTTTAGAACGGAGGAATCATCGTGGTGGATTTAATAGACTCGTCTAACTTTTAATTAACGATTATTATTACTTACTCTTTCACCGGTATCATTCCTACGCCTGTAAAACAAAGAGAGAAGAGGAAAAAAAATTGTAGTAATAATATTTCATTATTTTTTACAACAACAACAACAACAACAACAACAAAAATACGAATAAAACGAAAAAAATGATGAAGAAGTTATAACCAATTTGAATATTTGCTTGAAATGTTATTAAAGTAATAATAATAATAATAATAATTACTTTGGATTTTCATCACGAGAACTTGTTGATTCTTCACCAATTGGGCAACTTCCTGATGTACGGCATCTTCAACTGGATATCCATTTACCCTGAGAATTTGATCTCCTACCTACGAGATAAATAAGAACGTATTTTAAATTCTTACGTTGTTGAAGAACGAATTTTTATGGTCGAATAAAAATATCCCAATTAATTAGACGAACCCTCAATCCGTTTCTATGAGCTTCTCCACCGGGTTGAACGTTACTTATGTAAAATCCAGCTGCATATTCTCTACCACCGCGCAAAGAGAAACCAAAACCCGATGCACCACGACGTCTCAATCTAACATTTCTGGTAACACCGATGACGGCCATTCTGCTGCCTCCCACCGGATTTCCAGGACCTGCACCGTTGGATGATCCCGTTCCAGCACTTGACGCGCTGGATGAACCACCGGATCTATGAACATTCGAAGATTTTAATTTTACCTAGTTTTTTTTTTCTTTCTTACATCACTCGGGCAAACAACCAATAACCCACCCACCCCATAAATATGCAGGAAGAAACGAATATACCATAAGACGTAGGACGTAGGTATAATATTCATAAATAAAATGTACAGGGTAATTAATCTCGACTATTTCTTTCTTTTTTTATAGTATTGCATAAAAGAGACTTTACTTTCTCATTTAGGGGGAGAGGGGGGGAAACTTCTCCGATGTACGGTGATACGTGCTTTGTGAAATCGTGTGTGGGATTAGGTCGTTTGATAATCATAATAATTACATTAAAGACAACAACAACAACAACAACAATGTAATAAAAATAATAATTATATGGTGCATAACGATGATAAAAAGAATCAACGAATTATCGTGATAGTCGTTGAAAATCCGTAGAAAGTTAGGCTAGGTATTCTGTTTCTTTGTAGATATGTTTCGTATGCGGTAGTGCGGTACGACCGCATGTTACGTACATTTCCGATTGATTTCCGCCCTTTCCCTATATCAAAGCATTCCGGATCATGGAGTTATACATTATGGAATATATATATGCATACGTATAATACAAGATCAAATTTCGACGTATTTCCTACCTGTACGCGCGTGTCTAAAGAAAAAAAAAACAAGATAGAAATTATATTGAATAATCACTTGCGATATCAGTTTTGTTCGTAAGCTTTGTTCATAGAAATTCTTTTAAGATAAATGCAAAAGTATTACGTGTAATTACTAATAGCACATGTAATGTATAAGTCTTAATATATTTTTTTTTGTACATATAAAATATATATTTTATTTATAGAAATTTCACCGGAGAGAATTAAGAGAAAGGAATAAGATACAATATATCAGTGATTCTCAAAATGTTCATCGTAACTTTCTCATAGTTTGTCGAGAAATGTCATCAAATTTTCATCATTTTAATTTTATTTTCGATTTGATCTGAAAAGAGGTTTACCAGTATTAATTATTTACAAAATTTTCTACAAATAAAACGTATAAAAAGATACTTTTCTATTCCAACATGAATATGGTTAAATTTTAATTATTATGACGTTTAGAAAATAATCTGGATTCCGTAAAAACGTCGAGAATAGGAAAAAAAAAATTTGAGAATCACTGCAGATGTACATACAATACATCGTAATGAAGATGAGAATTTATTTTCTCTCGTGCATTGGAGAAAAAAAAAATCTACGCAATGGTTTCTTTATATGAGTGAAGCTGAGAGAGATCGTGTCGTACTGGGCAGGATGACACACTAGGTTAATGACTGTCTTTTGGAAAGAGTTGTAGATACAACCAGCGAATTAGCCAGATTACTTATTTTCTCATGTTTTCTCTTTCTTTTTTATTCTAGATCTCTCTCTCTCTTTCTCCCAATTTCTTTTATTCTACTTTTATATATGCATATATATTGGGTTGGTGGAAAAAAAAACTATCAGATTTTTGGCCGCAATTCAATGAGAAAATCATCTATTGAATACAAATAATATATATATATATATATATATATATATATATATATATATATATTTATTTTTATATGGTGTTCCTTTCCTATTTTTCAATGTTTGGTCCTTTTTATTTTTTATTTTCTCTTCCTAGTTCTTTATTCTTTAAAACATCGATGAAAAAGGTATAGCAAGGGTAGCAGCACCACTCCAACAGTCTGCCATTTCTGACAACTATCTTTCACTCTCACTCTCTTTCTCTCTTTATCTACTTCATGGGGAATGGGGAAAATGGGGAGAATGGGGGATGAGAAAGGTGGGACATCATTTCTCTCGTAGCGGAGTAGACGTCTCGACAAATTTTAACCGACGACCGACCGAAAGTTCTGTTATATCCATCCTCTCTAGGTTTTTTGGCAGTAACATAGACGGGAGACTCGCGTATCGATTATTTCGTTTCCACGGACATGGGAAATAATACCTTTCGACGACGATAAGCCGAGGAAGCTTTAGATTCGACGTTGCTGCTACTGTTGCTGCTACCTACGTGACGTTTATCTCAATCCCATTTTATTTATCTTCCTTCTCAGAAAACTTCTAATATCGTATTGACAGAATCAAACAGACAAACAGACAGACAGATAGATAGATAGACAGATTGATTGACGGATAGACAGACTATTCTAAGCTGAGTTTAAAGAGAATCTCTCTCTCTCTTTCGAAAGCAACCCCTTATATGAATATTTTAATTTTGTTTTGTTACAATTTTTGTCACAAAGAAAACCTTTTAATTACATTTCCAATTATAATCCTATTAAATAACTCTGACCGACGCGAATATTAGTTTTACGTTTGAACGGATTTAAAAAAAAATAATAAAAAGAAAGAAAGAAGGAAGGAGAGCAAGAGAAAAGGAATTACCGGTTAGAGGATCTCATATTTGCGTTTAACTCTCTTGGGAAAGGTATAATACATAGGTGTGATGTCAACCGGAACCGTTGTGTAACACCTCGACAATGGAGAGCAACAGAAGAAGCGCCAACAACAAACGCTAATTGTTTTTTCTTTTTCGATGGTACACCTGTGATTATAACAATAATAATAGTAATAATAATAACGATAGTAATAAATAATAATAAATAATATTGCAATAACGTGCATTCGTATACGTGAGTTCTATGCAGAAGAGAAAGAAAGAAAGCAAGTGTGAGTGAGAGAAAAAAAAAGAGAAAGAGAGAGAGAGAAACGTGTACATAGGTACATACCGTTAGTGTTGTCGATATCGCCATTGGACGATCGAGCTCACGAAAGTGTTACGACTGTTATACTACGTCTCTAAATCGGCACGTAGAAATGCGACATTGACTTCTCGTAATATGTAGATATGTATTATTTAAAGGTATATATGTAAGTGTATAGAGACGTATGCAAGTATTAAATCTCAATTATCAAATATTCCTCTCACGAACGTGTATGTTAACAAGTTTCAACGTTTCGTTAACGCGAGTTCACGCGAGACGAAAAGTCCGACAAAGGGTAGACGACACCGTGACGATTCCTTTCGTTTCGTTTATTTCAAACTGCTTTGCCTGCACCCTGACTCCCTCGTGCGTTGAATCGAAATCAAAATCTTAGAAATTCGATACGGGTTGGTAGATACTTACTTATACGTTAGTCATACTGCACATTGCTATGCATATTTTTATGAATATACATATATATTATTATATATAAATAATCTATGCATTTAATAATAAACGATTCGTCATGGTAAATCATTTTATGAATTTTTCCTTCACTTTTTGTTAGATGAAGTTAATTGATTTGACAAATAAGGAGATTTATAATAATAAGTATACATTTTATATGTGCATATATATATTGATTATTTCTTATATATCTAACTATGTAGATATTAGCTTGTCCCACAAATAAGTTTTTCTCTTTTTCTTAATTTACTTTTTATACTTAATATTTTATATTATTTTACTTAACAATATACGATTTTATTTTTATTACCTTGCTTATAATACACTATGGTATTTAATATTAGTATAAAATATATAATAAAATGTATACATAATATAATAGATATTCACTGTACAACTTATACGCATACGTACAAGATCTCTCTCTCTCTCTTCTTCTTTTGAGTTTAATTCGAACCGGTTTAACGCGCGAAATGTTGTTCTGCTTCCTTTTGAAATTGAGCGATTATACGAAAAGGAGGTACTCTCTAGTAGAGTACTCGGTTATAATGAGACCGCGATCGTAGACGTATGACGCGTATTTTCGCGCGATCTTCGGAGAACAAAGGGAGCCGTGTGCTAAAACCGGTTCCTCTTCATATATATATACACCTATAGTAGAAGAAAAATAAGAAGAAAGAAGGGAGAAGAAGGAAGAAGATAGAAGAAGAAATAGAAGTTAGATATCATTTCCGTAGACTTTGTTAAAGAAATTGATCATTATCCATTAAGAATAAAACAAGAGGAATAAGAATAATAATAAGAAGAAGCTTCTTTAAACATGATCCAATCCTTTATCATCGAGTTCTATCGAAAATCGAAAGTACTCAAACTGGGAAGATATCTTCTCAAGAAAATCATGTTCCATTATGCGACCTGAAACACAACGGAGAAAGCCAATCGCGTTATTTCAAAGTCTCACTCTCGATAATCGTAAACATTGGAAATACTTCGATAAATTCTTCTAATCCACCGTCATGATGTTTGCTCAAATGCTCTCTCTCTCTCTCTCTCTCTCTCTCTCTCTCTATTTTTCTTTTGGATCGTAATGTCATCCTATTTACGAGGCACGTAATTTCGATTACAAAGTTACGTTACACCCTCTTTACTCTACTACCACCACTACTACTATTATTATTACTACTACTACTACTACCACCACTATTAGAATGTATCGTAACTCGTTCCTCTTCTTATTTGCATTCCATTCGAGTATGCATTGCTTACTCGTGTAAGTGTAATAATAACAGGGGGGTCTGCTGACTCGTATATAAAATAGCGTGATATGGAAGGAGGAGGGTGGTAGCACGGGAGAGGGGGGTTTCAATTCCGTCCACGCTCTATGATAATTTCACGGCATGCACGTGGTGGTTGGGGACCGGTCTCGAATAGAATCGAACAAGGTAGAACTCGCGAAGCGAGAAAAGCCCGTAAAAGCAAGACGAGCATTTGTGAGAGAGGAAAAGAGAGAGAGAAAGATAGTTAGAAATAACGCATGCTCGTGCTAAGGACAGAGATTAATCTCGCGAGAGTATAATATAACAGGCTTGCTAGCTACTCGCAGTAGCCTAAGCTCGATATATCGAATCGAATGAAGAATTTGCGATAGAAATCTATGATTATTATTATTTATTTTTCTTCTTTTTTTTTTTTCATTGCATTTCGTCGTCGTTTTTTCTTTACATAAACCGCAGCATATTAACGAGGAAACGCATCGACGATAATAGTTATAGTTTGTTGTCCCTCTCTTCTGTTATGTTAGAATTCCAAACACCACTTTCCAAACGATCTAATCTACGGTACAGGCACACGAACGAGTTTCACGTTCCTTCTTTCTTTCTTTCTTTCTTTCTTTCTATTTATTCCTTCCCACTCTATCAACCCTTTTGCCTCTTTCGGAACCCGTTATGGTGGAATCGCGCGTGGCGTTACAATTTCTCGAATAAAATTCAGTTTCGTTACGGTCGAATTGGTACGTTAAGTACCCCCCTTCTCTTCCCCTATTCCCCCTCTTTTGGTACGAGACTCTCACGTTAAAAGTATATGTAAAGAAAATAGAAGAACAAAAAAATATATGAAAAATTGGAGAAAGAGAAGAAAGGTAAAAACGTGTCTTTTAAACGCTATAAAAAACGGATATACATAAGCTACCATCTTCTAGGGTTTTTATTTTCTTCAACTTTTTGTTTTCCTTTCCTTTCATTTCCTTTCCTTTACTTTACTTTAGAATTCACGTCGATGATTCGTATAATTACGTTTAAAAGGTCGTAGAAAATTCATTGGTATTCCTCATACGAAGTTCACCTTACATCTCTCGTAATAATGCAAATTAACGTTTTCTTTCTCTTTTCGTTTCTTTTTATTCTCTTTCCTTTTTTTTCTCTCATTCCGTTGTAGGCGAATAAGTAACAGATCGGTCGGCTAATGAACTGTCGTCGATGTGAGTCACGCGAGTGTTCAACCATTCGCTAAATGTACTCACTTCCTTTACCGGTTTTTGCGATTTAAATGAAAAGCCTTTTACCTTCACGATTAAATACTTTCGATAATTATTCACTTCCAATGTTACGATTCAAGATTGAAACGATAAATGATATTTCCCATCCCTCCCTCCATTTTTTTAGTAATGGCCGTAGTACAGGAGCAATTTATTTCAATAATTATTGAAATTATTATTTGTTAATGTAACGTTACGACATATTATACTTAAAAATCATATTCTTGAATTTTTTTAACTTCATTTCAAATTATTTTCACATTAATTTTCTTCTTACCATTTATTTCTCATATCCAATATACTATTATACATATATTATATATTTTTTTTAATGTTAATATAATATTTATTTATATATTTAATTAATTTTATATATGATAAAATATTTTTTGCGTTGGATAGAAAAATAGGTTTATCGAGGATATTTTTGTTTCTTTTTTTTTTGTTTTTTGATAGCTTCGAACGAATAGAAGTTTTTCGAAACGTCCTTGAACACGTTGATAAGTAAATCTTGTTCATGAATAAAGATCGAGGTAACACATTTCTTTTTTCTTTCGTTCGCTTCTTCTTTTTTTTTCGCTCAAGCCTCGTTCCAGATAGAAACTAGTTTCCCTCGATTGGTTTTGCAACATTTCACGATATCTTCTTCGCGAGGTACGTCTCTTGAAACGAAAGGAAACGATTGAAATATATCGAGTTTATAGGTGAATCGTGCTACCTCGCCTTTTCAACTTGCCATGAATCTCTCTCTCTCTCTCTTTCTCTCTTTCTCTCTCTTTATTTCTTACTCTTTCTTTTATGGTAGAAAAGAAGGAGCGAATACCGATATACATATACTAGAAAGGACGAGAACGCTCGTCCCAGGGCGTGCCTTTTCCGTGTTCTTTCCAGTCTTGCATCAGCTTTCTCCGCATTGTTGCCAAGGTGGACGTTCAGTATGACCCTTTTGAATCTTTAACCGATCGAATAAAATTATTCATAAAACGATAATACGATTTTTTGATGTACAAAAATTCTCACCCTTATTCATCGATCGATCTATCATTTTTTTCTTTTAATTTTTATTAATCTGTTAATTTTTCTAAGTTTATCAAATATATCGAAAGGTAATGACCCTTGGAATCTTTTATAAATACGTCGAAACGTGTAAGCATCTTTAAATCTTTCCTCCAAGTATAATAAAATTATTCGAAATAGATATATGTTTATAAAAAAAAAGAAAGAAAATGATCATCATTATTATAAATTTATCTCTCTGATAAATTTCTTATTGAATAATTATATATACATGTTTCTTCTCTGAATCTTTGAAAATATTATATCGACTAACGATTCAATTTGATGGATACATTAACTATTTATCGAGAAACTTTCTGAAGCGAGTTTCATTACTTTCCCAGACACAACATTAAATGGATCCGTTGAATAGGAAGGATAGACAAAACGACACCTGTACCTATCGACAAAATTCGATTAGTCGGTATCCTTTGATCACGGAATCGTTGTTAATTAAACCAATTACCGTTCTCTTTACTCCTATCTATTTCTATCTCCCTTGTTTCTTCCTAATTTGATATTGAAAGGCGAACGACCTGATCGACCACCTGAGAGATGCTTTCCGATATTTCCGTATTTATTGGCGAAACTTCAGAGGAAATCGACGAATAGAAAGAACGAGGCCATTCCTTGCCGCGGGTGGTTTCAACGTTGATTCTTCGAAATAACGTTTTCTCTCTCTCTCTCATTTTTTTCCATATCGCAATTCTCTTTTGACCCATCCTTTTTCATTTCATTTCCTTTCTTTCCTTCTACCTCTCGTGCAACCCCTCTCTACTCGACCTTACACGTTCATTTTTATATTTTTATTTTTATATTTATTTTGCATTACTCATTTTTTACTATCTCTCGTCTTATCGCAAGTTAACCTTGGAAATTATTTACCGACCAAACAGTTCTTCCTGCAATTGTTTATTTCGTTTTTTTTATGTCTGTTTTACAAGTAATTGCACAAAATGTTAATCATTATACCAAACGTTTCGTAACTTTGAACACTAAACGGTTGGGTAATTTATTTCGAGGTAAAATATATATATATTATTTTATTATTATACTAACTATTTGCTAAATTGTATAAGTCATCTCAATTTTTACTGTCAATTCATTTTTATAATAATACGAAGTTTTGCCTCGATAACGAACTCGGCAACATTTCGTTATGAAATATTTTTTACATTTAAATAAATGTCGTGTATGTATATATACTTATATTATATATACAACAGTAATCATATAATCATTTTTCAATCGATTGTACGAACTAACCAATATATACACATACACATGCACACACACACGTAACAAACATACCGTTCGAAGGTTCAAAGTCAATGACAGATAAATAGATACAGAGACGATGGATATGTGTGTGGCATTGAAGCGAAACGGAAAGCAAGAAAAGCTACACACATACACCCATACACATCCATACACAAACACATTTTCGATCTAGTCTCTCTGCGGTTGATCTGGCTATCGTTATTGGTCATTAGAAAAATCTAAAATCGACTCTCTCCTTCGACGATCTTTTTCTTCATTTGTCATTCGATTCGCAATATTTTTTCCCTCTCCCCCCATCCATTTATTACGTCCAAATAAAACAGAAACAAAAGAAAAAGAAGAAAAGGTTTCTCCCGCGGTATAGCACAATGATAGTTGTTATGAGCGTAGAAATTATTTTCGTAAAAATAATTACTATTCTAACGGGTTTCGCGTTCCTTTCTTTTTTTTCCTTTTTCCTTTACTTCGTGAATTTTTTTGATTCCTTAAAGAAAAAAAAAAGAAATAAATAAAAGTAACTTCAAAAAGACCGGTTGTATTTCACTGGCACGCCGATTAGCGCGTTCCTGTATTAAAGAAGAGTTGGTTTCTTTCTCTACTGTTTACAAAAAAATAAAGAGAGAGAGAAATAGAGAAACATCATAGTGAAAGAGACGAAGGTGACAGAACCACAAGGTCCATCGTCGTGTTTGCGGTGAACGGTAACGGTGATCTCTCTTCGTCTTTTCGCAGTCAAGTTTTAACTCTAGTCTTCTCTTAGGTGGCTTACTATCGAGCACACCGATTCGTTCTTGGATTATACCGATCTACTACTATAAAGGAACGTAACAAATCATTATCTCGGCGACTTTATAACGGGAAACGATTTTATTTACTTGTGAAAAATCGTCATCGTCATCGTCATCATCATCATCATCTGGGTCATATTTATTTTCTCTTTAATCATCCATATCCAAACTAAATATCCAAATCTTTTATACACATGTATATATATTTATTTATTATATATAATTTTGTAAATAATTTATCTACCCGTTATTTGTACTTTAAAAAATTATTCAAATAATTTACCTCGCGCAAATATATATTTTTTTTCTTTAAAACAATAACCTCGATAACGTTTATTATCGCGCTAGAACTATTAGTTTATATTTTTTTCAGTTTTTTCTTTTTTTCCCCCTAAAAGTAACGTCCACTCATCGTTGATAAGATTGCAAAAAGAAGGCGTAATAAAAGGAAAAAAATGCGACACGAAATAGTTTCTTCGAACGATACGATAACCAACGAAAAGACATTATTCATTTGGTCGGGTAGAAAAGTAGTCGAGGTAAAGGCGGGTAATAATAACGAAACGACCTTCGGAGTCGCGAACATTGCTCATCGCTTTTACGACGTTGAAACCGACCGAATGATTCTGACATGGAGTCGAACTGTAAGGAAAATGCAGTCTCTCTTCGAAACGTCTTTTGAACGAACCAACAACTTTAACCGATGTGTGTAACCGTGTGTTGGAACGTACATACGTTTAGTTGATGGTCGTCTATCCTTCATCTCTTATTTTTTTTCTCTCTTCTTTTCTTTTTATTTATTATTTTTTCTACCTCCTTCTCTCATTTTGTTACTAATTTCAAACAAGAAAGAGATTGGTCGAAAATATGAAAGTTTGGCCGAACGTAATAAACGATATTTCGTTCAACCGCCTGAAGAATAATTGCCTCGAGTCTTAGAATAATTATACAAGAGAAGGCACACCTTGTTTTTTTTTTCTTGATACCAAATAAGGACAAATAGCTAGGTAGGGTACTTGGTTTAACGGGAAAGTCATAAAGTTGTATAGCACATCGAACTATTATACCACCGATTAATATTTTTTTCTTTTCTTTTCTGGTCTTTTCTTTTCCTTTCCATTCTTCTCTTTCATTCAGCTCATCGAGAAATATTCGAAAAAGAGGTATCAGTATCTCTATTTTCTTTTTTTTTTCGGTTTGAACCGATATTCATCCCTACCGCGATCGATAATAATTCTTTTGTTCTATCTCGCGAACGTCCACTATACTCTTATCGTTGCTTATCGATGCAAAATGTGGAAATTCTTCTAGGGATTTTCTCCACTCAAACGTTTTATAAAAGGTTCATTGTACGATGAAAGGGTTTTCTCATTTAGTCTGAATTCTTTTTTCATCGATGAAGATAGAGGAGATAATACACTCGCGATAGTGATACACAATGTTGATAAAGTAATCATGTTAGGGTTTTTCTTTTTATATACTTTTCAACTCTTTATGTATTAAGTAATAGACAGGGTGTATATCGTAAGGGTGGTACAATCGATTGAAAGGTGATTTTAAATTATTAAAAATGGAAGTTTTAAATAAGAATTATGTTTATAGATAACAGGTATCTAAATATATCTAATTGTAAGTGTTCGTAATCGTTAAAAACTGAATGGGTTATTTTTATTATCAAAAACTTTAGTTTCTCTTATTTCTAACTTCATTTTATATCGTCGTTTCGACCATCGTTAATCGGCAGAAATATCGACTCCGAAAGTCGTCACGCCTTTCGAATCGTCACGGATATCGATGGCCGAGAACGTGGTTGGAAAACTGATGGAAACGAGTAGCGGGATCATCGATAAGTAAGTTAGAATGAATAAAAGAATTTGTTGTAACGTTAGATGCTAGAATTATAATGATTTATGTAGTATGCGTACACGAACTTTTGCTCCTTAGTATTCTAGTCCTATTATTGCAATATTTCAGAATTTATATGCACAGATATATTTATTTTAAAACATTCCAGAGTATAAAAAGAATTATTGCACATAAGAGAATATATTTAATATTATAGATTTTCTATTTTTAATATTTTAATTATAGTTAAGAGAATTTTTATTAAATAAAGATATAGATATGTGTAATAGTACATGTACATATATGTATATGTAAGATGTATCTCCCGATGAAACATAAATGCGTAAGAAACGTGCGTGTACTTGAAAGAGAGAAAGAGAAAGAAATAGATGTGTGTCAGCGGGTCACTGACATCCATCAACGCCAACAAACTTCGACGTTTGCCTACTTCTTATACGGCTAATTTCTTTTCATTAGAAAAAGCATGCTACTCGACCGACCGACCTATCGAAGTATCATCTTCTTTTATCCTTCCACGAAAAACTTCTCTCTTTCTTCGATTAAATTTTCTTTTTTTCCTCCTCATCGATTTTCAAACTGCAAGCCAAACTTTGTTAAATGTATCCACGTTTGAATTGAATCTCTTAACCCTTTTTTTATTTTTTATTTTTTCAAAAAGTAACACATTTACACAAACATAAACGTTAGTAATTTTTACAATTAACATTTTATGATATAACAGAAATTAATCTATTATTCCGTATCTAAAATTTCGAATATCTTTCAAGTACTTACGCGTGTAAACTTAAATAAATATTTGCAATATATAATTTATAATAAAAAAAAAGGAGACGGAAAAGTAATTAAATTTCATTGAATACATAATAATCTATGATACATAATTTATAAGAATATTAAATTATACTTTTATAGATTGAATAAATAATTATACGATAACTTTCATATATATATTCCGCATAAAATGTTTTTCTAACTAGGAATAAAAAATTCAATTATGGTGGATTAATTTATACAATTCGTTACAACGAATTAACTCTCTTCTCGCGTTATAAAATTAATGAAATTATTTTCTACGATTGTTATTATTCGTCTTGTATCATCGTTATACATTATTAATTAATTTTCTTTTTGTTATACTTGTTTTTTTTTTATTTCTTATATTCCTTACGAGGTGGAAGAAGAAGAGAAAGAAGAATACGTTCATAAAGACGATGGCATATGGCGAACGAACCGCCTCAAGCCATTTCGAAGGCACGCGTTTCAATTCAACGTGCAATTTTCGACAATAATGGCAGCAGCACGTTCTCTCGTTCTTTCGCATTACCCTCCTCGTAGCATAATCGCGAACATCTGCAAAAGTCTTCTTTAATCTTTTTCAAAGAGACCAACTTAAATTTCGAGTCAACTCATGTTCTTACGGGGAGACGGATTTAAGTTAACGTGTTTCACAAAAAAATCACTTATTAACGAATTTTCGCGAAAATTCTTCTATTAAATTTCCGCATTCTTTTTTCTCTTTCTCTCTCTCTCTCTCTCTCTCTCTGTTTCCCTCTTCCTTTTTTCTTTTAATTCTACGACAGGTTCGTTAAAAAGTACGACGAAAAAGAAGGCGTGGTAGAGTACCGCATTAATGTTTTTCAATTTTCATGTATATTCACAAGACTCCGGCTGGCCGCCGATCGTTCCAGTTTCGCGATACTAATTGCGTTCGTTTTGCCCGTACACGGGCTCTCCGGTGCTACCGCTACCGCTACCACTGTTACTGGTACTGTACACATACTTTCGTGCTAGAGGGAGAACGCACTTGGAACTCGTTCAACTCTCTTTTCGAGTGTGTACTTCGGGAAATTGCAACGAAATGCGATGTGTACGAAAGGGAAAAAAAGAAGAAAAAAAGAAAGAGGGAGAGAAAAAAAAAAGAAAATTTAATAAAACTTTTCGACAAAAAATACTTTCGAAAGTTTTTTCTAGATTCGTTTGAAATTCTTTTATATCGATGTTTTCTTCTTGTTGACCCACCTTTACCACCCTACACCACCCCTCCAAATAATTCAGGAAAGTAAGAGAAAGAAATCATTCGGTTTTCTCGGTGAAAGCCAACAAAATTCATTAAGAATCCCGGAGGTAAGTTCTTCTTTGCGATATTCGGACAGTCGGATCGACTATTCGGCTAACGAGCAATTATAATCTTTGGCCGATATATGCACGGTATTAAAGTCGTATCGGTTCGATGCACGTTACGCATCCGCTGAGAGAATAAAAGATTTCATCGTAGGAATTAATTGTTCAGAAACTACAGTTAACCGTGGTGGTATGTGTGTCGCCACGTGACCGTAGCTATTCTCGTTTATCTTCCTTCTTTTATCTTTTTTTTTTTATTCATGCAAGCCGAAATCAAAATTTCACGTAGAGAAAAATAATTTCTTTTATTTTTCTTAAAACTATTACATTCATTTTTACATAAAACAGTTGGACAAATTGGATGAAACATTATTGAAATAATTGTATTATTTTTAATTATTTATCTTTTCTGCATTCATTTACACATAAAGCAATTGGACTATACGCATTTACGCAATAACATAATAAAATAGAAGAAACAAAAGGTGCGATTATGCGTGTCTCTTAAAGTTCCTAGAAATCGTTAGATTCTTTTCCGCGGTACTAGGCACGATTACATTTCCCTTTATACGGAGGAATAATTGTCAGTTGTATACTAAATTCTAATCCTAATGTAGCTATGAGTATACGCGGTTTTCACCGAGTTTGTCTTATATGGAAAGGAAAGTTTCAGGCGTCAATTGGTAGGTACGAGATCGTAACAAGCTCCTTGTCTTTATAGTAAAACTTGAAGGAAAACACATAAGATCAACTCTTGTTATATAACATCTATACTTATATACGTATCGCACTATGTATCGTTACATATATCTTAAAGTTACATACGTGGTGACGATTGAAAATAACTACAACTACGATTCACATATAAAGTGAATCATTGAAGTATTCGTATCCATTCTCCCTGTGAACCATTAATTCCTACCTCACACACAATCATAAACATATTTTTCGAAGAAACATAATCTCTCATACCGGGGGAAGAAGAATTCGATTCAAGTCTTCGTCGAATCTTACAAGATCATTGACCTCTTTCCGTCTTCGAGTTCACCTTGATTCTCCCCTTCCTGTTCTTTGCCTCGAATCAGAAATCCACAACTCGTTTCTCTTGTATCGCCGAAATCTCGGTCCTTCGATGAGATTAAAACAAAAGTGAAAAAGTAAAATATCATACGCACCCGATCTTCCGTCCAATACCCCATCGTCCAAAAAAAAAAGAAAACAAATCGTTAAAGAGAACGTTTTAAGAAAGTTTCACTTTCCTTTTCCTTCGTCCTCGCTAACGTCTCTCGTCTGCTGGATTTGATCTTTCACCGGAAGACAGGAACAGCGAAAGTTTGTTGGACCATGTGAAAGATCTTTCCATTCGAAATTAATATGATGAAATGAAAGAAAAACGATATTTATCGATGATCCCTCCTATTATACCAGAATTATAGTCTTCGTATGTGTACAGTTAACAATTGGGACGATCTAAAAATTGTAATAGCATTTGTGTTAACGCTGTATGATTTTTAATTTAAAAAGAAATAACTTCGAGTGAAATATTAAGAATGGAAAGATTTTATTTATAAGCTTTGTCTTAAGTTTTAATCGATGACAAATTCTTTATTCAACAATCTATCACACAAATCTTTCAAACGTCATTTCTTTCTACTTGTTTAAAAAAAAAAACGCCAATGATTTGTAGTTACAGAGTGTTTACTCCTATGTATTTATATATACGAACATATTGTATAATAATGTGTATAGTAACGCGAAAGATTCTATAGTACAGCGAAAGAAACCGATTATCTCGAAGGAGATTGAATCGACCTTTAGAGAAGGTTTAGATTATTTCTGTATGTGTGTTACTTTATTGTAAAACCATTCAAAAGAGCGTGTAAAGAAAATGCGTTAGGCGAGGGGTTTAATTATCGATTTATTTCCCAGCCGCCGTCCTCCCCCCATGATTCGATCAATCGATCTATCTATCGATCGAATAATCTCGGTTTCTTTGAACTATATTTCATCGTCACGGTAGACCGAGTTTGGCAAGTTAAACTGGAGATACTCTGTTAGAAGAAGAATACGAAGCAGGATAAGAAGAAGCAAAAGAAGAAGAAACAGAAAAAGAAACAGAAAAAAAAAGAAGAAGAAGAAGAAGAAGTTGTGGCAAGAACGGCAAACGATCAGCAGCGGTCCTTTTCTTATCGGTGTGCGATCCTACGAACGTCTTGGATATAATTTCCATTCCGTGGCATCTAAGGAGATAACCAACGGGGTACCACTCGAGATTCCGCTAATGCTGCTTGCACTAACGCTCAGTCAGTGTGAGGTAAGATTTTTAAATGACCTTTCCCATGACACACGTACGTACGGCTTCTCATGTATATTCGTATTCAAACTGCTCTATAGAAAACGATCTCCGCGTTCGAGTATTTTACTTATATATATACGTTTAACGTTGTAATTGTATTGGTGTATTCTATACCTTAACGATTCCACCTGTGCGTGCGTGAGAAAGAGAAAGAACAAGAAAAAGTTTAATAAGTTTAACGTCATAAGTTCCCCCTTTCCCCCATCTCTCTTTATACGCGTGTATGCGTATATCGTATCTGTGTATATAAATACAAAGTGCGTCTTCTTCCTTTGCTTCACTTCCACTTTTCGAAAGGACGTAAAATACCGTCATTGCAATAATCACGTTATTATGCAATATGCTTCTTCTTCTTCGTAACTTCGTCATCTCTCTTCGGTATTTTGAATTTTCTCACGCACCTGAATTTCCAACAAGGCTTACGTTTACAAATACACCAACCAACGTGTGCATATTCAAGTATATATATATTCCTTATGTAATGCAAAGTTTCTAAAATTCTTTTATACAGTCACATATTTAAGTATCAACTCAAACTTTTAAATTAATATAAATTTGATTTATATAAATATTCTTTATATACTAGATTGTCCCATAAATTTCTTCCCTTTTATTCATTATTTTACTAATATTAAATACCATAGTATTTATGAATAAGGTAATAAGAATAAAATCGTATATTGTTAAATAAATTAAAAAACTTATGAGACAACATATAATATTTGCGTGGTATTGTGGGATAAATTGAAAGAAAATTTTGACGATAGAATTAAAACGTATAGTTAAACGGGAACTAATGAGTATAATAACATTTTTACGCAGGTTCGAGTTCGTGATAGACTTCGTTCGATTTAAATCTACTATCTCGGTAGTGACCTTTTATCGTATTGTTTCGGAACTCGTTCGAAATGTGAAAGAGAGAGAGAGAGAGAGAAAGAGAAAAACAATAGTCCTATGTGGGTTATAAAAATGAATGTTATACAGAGTTTCGCCAGTCATTCGAAAGATCTCTGTCAGAAAAACATGGGTTGCACTGGTGTGAAATAGAAGAAGAAAAAGAAAATGATAATAGTCGTTGATGGTGATGAAGAAAAAGAAAAAGAAAAATAAGAGGAGTAAATGAAGGCTTTAAGAATCGTCGAACGAAGGAAGAAACAGGTGTTCGAGTTTCGGATCAACGATAAAAGAAAATTTCTGTTTGATTGAACCTGACATAAATTGTTCGTTATCGCCCACATTATTTATTTCGTTTTATATTTTTTTTTTCTAAATTTAACTTACGCATTGTAAATACTTGAACAAAATAATTGATACATTTTTGTTGTTTCAGATAAAAACGCGAGCACTTAAAATAATTCATTTACTGTAATTGGTGATTTTTTGTTTATATTCAAGATTTATCGTTATAGAAACGAATAAAACGATAGAAGAAAATTGTTTCGGCTGGGTTAATAAAAAAATATAGAAAGTAAATCATCGTGAATGAGCTGAAAGTAAAATCGAATCGGGTTGTCTCGTTTCAATTTATTACCGATTTCCCGACGTCTCTTGAACGATCCAGCGCGTCTACATACACACACACACACACACACACAGATATACTTATACACGTAAAGTAAGTAAGTAAGTAAGCAAGCAAGTATATTATATCTATGTATGTACATCTCGTCGTAAAGTTTCGACGTTTCCCACGTCGCCGGGATCGTAATTCACGAAGGGGGTGAAAGAAGTTGTGGACGGCGATTATGAAAACGGTGATTGTAAATAAGCTAAGCGCGAAAAATCGGTCGTAAAATCGCGACTAGGTAAGGTAAAATCGAGCATTGCGTTTTTACTTTTAACTTCTACTTATAGGATTGTAAGTAAATTTTGCGTTAAACCGTTGTTAGAAAGCACGAGTGTATTCGAGATGTTCTCTTTCTTTCCATCTTTCTCTTTAGATTTAATCGAACGGAAGTAAGGAAAATTTTAACGATTATGTTCGCGGAAAAAACAACGATTGGAACTTTCCCTCGGCTCTAAATGATTTGATAAAGAAAGTGAATAAATTATTCCAATTTAAGATGATTCACGAAAATGATCGGAAAATATAATGCCAGAATCTTTGAATGGAGTTTAATGAAGATAACTTATAAGAATTAATGAAATAATCGTAGATCTGAAAATTCCTCTTACGGTTAAAATGAACTATTATGAGATTTACATAAATTGAGAGATAATTTATTAATAAGACACCAATCATAAAGCCTATTAAGATCATCCTGCAAAATATAAGCACTATTGGAATTATTTAAACGTTTACAAATTTTTATGAAAAATATAATGAAAAATAAGGAGGAAGAGGAGGAGGAGGATCTTGAAGGACTAGGAAGAAGGAAGTTAGTGAATACGTTGAGAGACGTTTGAGATAATCGCATGCGGCTAGTAGTTTCTCCAAAGGACGGTGTATCTCCTTTGACTAAGGCCAATTTAAATACCAATCCTTACCAACGTACTCTTATTTTCCTTCCTCCTCCTATTTATCCTCCTTCTCGTATTCTTCGTCGTCTTTATCGACGCTACTGCACGGGAGCTTTACCATCTTCGATTCGAGCGGATAATTACGTGAGTTAATAATGAGTTACGAAGTGCGGAGATCCGTTCGTTTGCTTAGTATACCAATGATATGCGTGCTCGCCGTATGTGGCTGCGTTAAATCCCATAACGCTAATCTCACTTGAAGCACCCTGGCTTGCTTTATCCTCTCTTTTATTCTTCATCTTCTTCTTCTTCTTATCCTCGCATACCATAGTTCCTTTTAACGGTGGCTCCTTACGAGCCAGTCTTAAGTTTACTCGCGTTTCTCACGGCTAGAAAACGTAGAAAATACGTCGACCATACTCGAACGTATTTAAAAACGATTATTCTCTTCATACTATTAAAATAAATAATCTCTACTTAGGTGTATATATAAGATTTTATTTTACTTTCTCTCCTCTCTCTTTATCTCACACCTGCACTCACATTTTTATCTCATACCTAATTGAATTTCCCATAGTTATTTATGATAACTACGAAGGTTAATAGGCCGAGATATTAGTTGTTCTCTGTTGGATAAGTTGCACAGATCTGGCCCCAAAATCATCACTTCGGTTTCGAAACAGTACGGCCTTTGCGAACAGTCTCAACTATGTTGGAGGACCTTCGCTTATTATACTTTATCTTTAATGCATAACCTCGAGGTTAAAACACTGTTATTGCCATGATCGTATACGCATTCTCAACTCCTATTCTTCTTCTTCCACTCTCTCTCTCATTCTCTTCGTTTTAATAGTACTACCTCGTGTAGAATACTATTCCTTCCTTTGTCATCAGCTCCCTTCGCAAATACTGGTTACTCGAATCGATGGATGGCTAATTCACGTTTTTTTACCGCGTTACGGTTAATTTTTCGTGTATTAAAACCATAAGTAAATAACAAATTCAAAAATAAGTCATTCCATCTTCTATTTTTTCTTTCTTCTTCTATTTTTTCCGAACGACATCGAGTAAGTACGTTTTACGCTTATGAACGACTTCCTCTCTATCGATCTTCCGGGTTTGTACGATAAATGCTTGGTACGTGGGTCGTTTCTCGAGCTTACGACGTTCCTTGCGTTCCGTACTATGCTCGGTGAGCATTCTCGTAGACGACCACCTATCGGAAATTATACCTATATCTTTTCTCCTTTGATTTCCTTCTAAATATATATATATACCGTTTCTTAATTCTCTATAAACCCTATCTATATAATTGAATTTTCTCCGGAATAAAATATTACATTATATAGATTATATTAAAATAAAAAATCTCGTTAATTCAAAAATAATAGATCATTGAAAAGTCAAACACCTTGGGAAAAGTTGCCAACGGGAAGAGATTGGTAACTTCGAGGACGAGTATTTCTGCGAATCAATCGACGATGAGGAAACTCCTATCTTTGATGCGTCGACTTAAAATCCCTTCTTATTCCTCGTAGTTCTCTTAACTCTTGGTAGATCCGTTCCACGTCCTATCGGTTTTTTTCTTCATCTTCTCCTTCATCTTCTTCTTATTCTTCTGTTTCTATTTCCTTCATCTTCCGGGTTCTCTATACTCGTAAATGTTGTCGACCAATACGGGCATTGTTCCTTCTAAGGTAGAAACAATACCACGAAATCTCTTTCCCTTTCTACTCCAAGGAATATTAAAGCCTACATTGTTTCCTTCCTTTTCCGTGAACATCAACTTATTTTAAAGAACCATCACGTTTCTTCTATCTTTTCTTTTTTACGAATTATATACTTTTATTCTTAATTAGTTAACGTTCCAAGTAATTATTGCAATTGTTATAATAATTATTGCAATTTGTTATAAGATTTTATTTATTTTTATGTTCTTTCTTCTCTATTTTAATTTTGTTTAATAATTTAGTAAGCATGATGTAAAAATAAATCATATTTTGGAAGATCGGCATTAAAAGTTTGCGCATTGAATTTTTAATAAACGCGAAACGTTGATAAATGTTATCAAACGTAAGCAAATACTCATAGTTTGAAAGAATCTCAGTAGATCGACTAAACTTCGTGAACTATTTCCGTTCGATCAATCTTCCGGGTGACGCGTAAGTAAATATAAGAACGTTTCTCACAAGCACGATATCCAATATCGTTCGACGAGTAAAACGAGTTTCGGTACCCGACATAAAACGGACCAAACCAGACTCTGGGTTCGTTCTCGTGGATGTTCGTGTAATCCTATAGGAAGGAAACCTTCCGCGAGTTTCACTTTGCCAATTCTCCGTTACCGGATCGTCGTAGTTCGTGCACCCTACTATTCCGAAAATCTACACACGAATGTACTCGCATATCGATGGAACAATACTGATTAGACAAAAAAATATAACTAACAGTTTAAAATAATTTTGTTTAATGGCAAATACTTCATTGCATCGAAGAGTCATCAATGTCATTTAGATTGAAAAAAACTGATTTTCCTAAAAACTATTTCAATGTGGAACTTTTCGAGATTAGAAGAAAAAAAATGAATGATACCAAATTGTAGATTCGATATAAAAATCTAAAACAGTTTTCTAAATACCATACCAACATTATTGTATCGCGATTACAAAAAAATATTGTCTTCCAACTTGTTAGGGGAATTTCCCAAGGTAGATAAAAATTTAACAATTAAAACATACTTTTTATTTCTAAGAGTCCTATTTTAGTTCTCGAAGAATAACATTTTGGTTGTATGGTAGACACGTAGGGCGTTTATATACTCTCACGCTCGACTAATTCTAATGAATAAAATAAAATTCACATCACGAATACTCTTAAAGGTAGATAAATACACATATAGGTAAATATATCTATATATGTAAATATATAAGTACGTATACGTGACGGATAGCATCGTAAGTTTCACGAAGCTCTACTAGCTCTTCGTGTGAATGCACTTTTAACGCGTCTAATGCGGGCCTAATACCAGTCGTTGGCCTTATTCTTTCCCCAACGCTCAAAGTATCACGTTCTTATCTCAGCGTGCCAAAGAGAGAGAAGAGAAGAGAAAGAGAGAAAGAAAGAGAGAGAGCGCATGACCGGTTACCGTAGCCGTGACTTTTTTTCCATCGTCCTCCAGCATCGGTGCTCCAGTTAGACACCCGTTTTCTTAGTTCTTAACAAGAAACAATGTTTCACGCGCTCGTTCCTTGACCCTTTTTAAAAAATATATCGAAAACCTTGTAAAAAATTACAACATATTCTCTCCTTCGTTTTTGCAATTTCCAATCAACTTAACGATTTAACTCCTGTTCTTACAAAATGTATTTGATTTGTAGAGAAATAAAGTTAGAAGTTATCTAATTGAAAAGACAGTTCTATATAAAGCTTTGATAAAATTTAGGATACAAAAATTGCAAATATTTCTGTAATTCAGACAGTATATATGTGTAAGTATATACTCTTAGAACTATTGGATCATATGTGTATTACAAAACACATGTATGTATCACAGTTTTACAGATATTTTTTTTATAAATGTTAGAACGAAAATCATTCATTCACAGCAACTCAGACACGATTTTATCTACTGTAGCTATAATAGGTATACATATATATAAGTATACGTACTACATATTATACATACATAGGTGTTGTTGTAACGCACCGATCAGTTGAAAGATACACGCGGCGTTAGGGAAAATGCGAAACGTACGTACGCGTACGAGTAACGTAGCTTCGATAAATTCCAACCAGCGATTCTCGTCCTCTCTACGTCTTGTTGTACCGACAGATAAATTTATACGTTGCCAAGAAAGAAAGATGAAGGTCGAAGGACTAGTACTTACTTACGAGTTCCTTATACCTACTACTACTCTCCTCGACCGATCGGAACGATTTGTACAAAATGGATTGCACTTTGCCGGACCTCGTGTTCCTTGTAAAACGATTGACTCGTAAAACAACGTTGATTTTTATCACGATTGTTACGTCCAAATAAACCTGACCCGGGGGAAAAAATTTGAATTTGTCGTTTATCATCGGATTATCTATACAATACCAAAAATATCTACGAATTTTTATCTTTTTTTCTTTTAATCTAAAAGCAAGTAGGTACCTACTCTATAATAGGCCAAGCATTTTAGTATTTTATCGTTAAATGATCCTGTACAATACCGAAATGAGAAACAAACAATGCAAGAGATTACGCTTCGTACAGCGATACGCGTAGCCTGAAGGAGATTTCACTGTGTAAACGCGCGCGGCAGTCAACGTGTTAAAGGAATTATATTTTACTCCGAAACGATAGAGAAAAGGATGACTTAGAAATAAAAGGGAGGGTTGGGAAAGGAGGGGACGTAGAAAAAAGGGAGATAGGACTCGTATCGATTACCCAGGTTTGGTGCCTTTGTACGTCTCCGTACGCGTCTCCTCCGCGTTGCAGTCATTCTTATCGATTGAAACACGGGGATGCACTTTGGGCTCGCAAGTGTAGGAAGGGAGGAATGGAAAAGGGGATGGGGAGTGGGGCTAGTAGATAGGAGGGTATAACGTGGTGGGAATTAATGCGGAGAATGGCTAAGCGCGTGATACTATCTTTGCCCCTTTTTCCGTACAGAGAAGAAGGGTAAGAGAGAGGAGAAAGAGGGGTGCAATTAAGGCTGATGCGGTGGTCGTTGTTACTTTAGACCAAACCGGCCATAATCGGGGAATAACTATGAAAAATATTTGATTAGGATAACTTTAAAGTAACGTCTTAACTTTTCTTCAACGATATATCGCGAATTCGCCCAATTTTCTCTATTTTTTTATATTTTTTTGTTTGCACATTTATTTTTTGCCACCGATGTTGGATAACAGCGGGAAAAAAATATTATTTCAACTAAATCAAACAAAATAGAGTATCAGTGATATTTACTCGTATTATGGGGGATATACGTTTCTTGTATCTTTTACGGTTTTAGTCTCGTCCTCGATTAAAATATCGCTTCGTTAGGTACCTCCTCTTCTACCCAACCACGACCTTCATCATTCGATATTTCCCGTAATTTTATACGATCGCAGCTGAACCTGCAACGTCGTCTTAGTCGTCGTAACACGTCGATTCCTTTTCTCTCCAAACGATCAAGATACACACACACGCGAACCTTGTAGGATATTTCTATATATAATATAGAAATGTTAGTAAATATACTTATATATACAATGTGGATAACGTATATAAACAGTAGTAGTAGTAGTAGACAGATAGAAGAAGAAGAATAAGAAGAAGTCGAAGGGTTGCACGGAATGCGGGATCTTACTTTGCGCGATGCGTAGTAACGATTTTAATCTGCGCCAGGATGATCGCGTCTCTCTCGAGAACGTATTCTCGACTGGTATAAGAGAGATGGTAATAAAGAAAATGGTAGAGAAAAAAGAAAATTGAGGGAGAACGGGAAGACGGATAAAGCGAGTGAACGAATGAATATGTGTGTATATGTGTATATGTGTATATGAGCGGAGAGAGAGAGAGAGAATGAGAAGGAACGTACATACACGCCCCTTCGTCACGGAGAGCAGGAAAGAGTCGCGGTCAATGGCTGCGGTATCCGCAGGTTCAAGGAAAGCGGGCTGGTCCGATTCGACACCGTGTTGTTCCAAGGGAACTGAACAGGTGACGGTGCCTCGTGAAAATGCAGGTTAATAGAATGCCGTAGACTCTAACCAAAGAGTTGTCTATTCTTCCTCCTCCTCCTTTTCCTCCTACTCATCCTCATCCACCTCCTAGTTTCTCGAACATCGCTCGTAACACGTTGCTTCTTACTATCTCTATCTGCTTTTTTTCTTCTTCTCTTAACTATTTCTTTATCTGTATCTCCTTTACCGGTTTATCCTCATGAAAACACTCTAACGATTTTTAAAACCATTTACACTTAACGCGAAGTAGAAGAATTTTTGTCTTCCTACTCTCAATGATTATTGCTTGGAATATCTCTCGGTTAAGAAATATTTCCGTGTAATCATTTTAGCAAATTGATCGAGACGTTAGCGTTTATTATCGATGTTACACGTGTAAGTGGTCATATACGTGTGATTGTTCAAATATAAAATAAAGTGAGAATAAGAGGGAGAAAGAGAAAGATGGTGAATGTGTGTATGTACATACGTATGTATGTATAGGTGTTATTTGCGTATTAGTCGCATTTCACAAGGCACGCTGTGCAAACGAGGGCGGTGACTCTGAAAACGAGAGGAGGATTGAACGAGGCACTTATCCCGACAATGCAACGAGAGAGACCTTTATGAACGGATAAACGCGATTTAAGGGACGGTAGAAATAATAAAAAAGAAAAATGAAAATAGGGAAGAAAGAAACAGAAAATGAATGAAACTTACTTGTTACAATTAGTTACAGAGAAAAGAAGGAAGACGTATGATCAACTTCCGTGTTTATCTAAGGAAAGATTTCGCGATAAGTTTCGATTAAAAAATAAGGTTCCTTGCCTCGAAACCAAGGGATGAGTGAGTGGGGGAAGGTTTATTACGAGTACAGGAAACGAGCACGAAATCGTGGCGCACGCACTTTCGGAGAAAGGGACACAACACACCAAACTACACCATAGCATACCATAGCACACTATACCACACCGGTCGTATAGAAACGAGCGCGATGAGGAGGTTCATTATCGACCGCGTATCGCTCACATGGAAACAAAATACGCGACTATTCCTCCACCTCCTCCTCGTCATAGTCGTCGTAGTATTCGTCGTCAATGCTGAAGGAAAGTGTACGATCAGAGATATACAAATACTATAATCACGGTCAAGTAACACTTGACGCAACAATCTGTCTTGAATAATCTTGAATTATTGTTATTTTTTCCGAGAATATTTATACAACCGTGACTGGTACCGCCAAAAACGGCATACCTCTGCATAGCAACAAACAAATAACGCGCATCTTTACCTTCCTCCTCCTCTTATTCTTTTTTTCTTTCAATTCTTCTTCCCTTTCTTTTATACCTTTTTTTATCTTCTCTTTCATTCCGACGATTAACTCGATTTTCGAACAAATTTCTTCTATCGACAATTTTGATTGGAGAGACAAAAAAGAGAAAAGGGAGAACGGTGGTAAATGTTTGGGGCGCGGACAAGGAACAGGAAGCCATAGGGAAAGAGAGTAACAGAGAGAGAGAGAGAGAGAGAGAGAAATAGAGAAGTTATCGATCTAACTGAGAGTTCCCATACCGGTGCATGAAGGCGGCAGTAGACATGTTACTATCCATGGGGTAGTTCCATATATATCTTGGCCCTGGAGCACGCCCCTGTTAACACTCCCAGACAGAAGAAGAACGAACGAAGCTAGCCGTGCTTTCGTATTTGCGTTAGAGTGAGAGGACAGATGAAAGATTCTTTCTCACAAATGAAATATATATTCTCTATTGATATTAAAGTTCACTCCATATATACGTTTTAATCGATTTGTTACAAATTTTTCATTCTAACAGAATGAGAGAAAGAAAAAGAAAAAAAAACAGAAAGACAACCGTCCGATCGCGTTAGATCGATCGATCGATCGATCGATTGACCGTCGGAATTGATAAATAAACCAATTAACTCTCTATAAAATAACAATAACTATAAAAATAATAATAATAATAATAATAATAATAAAAATTATGAAATAAAACCGAGCGCATTCAAGAACGCGATTACTATTCTACACGCATCTGCCAGAGCAACACCTGTATACGACCTGACAGGTTGAAACCGTCGGCTGGACTGAAGTCAGAATGCGCATTCGTAGTCGTCGTCGTCGTAGTCGTCTGGTTGGTTTCCATGGTGGTGGCAATGGTGGCCTCCTGCCGGTGCCACACCGCCACTAGACCTGGTGATGCTGGTGATGCTGGTGGAGGTGGAGCTGGTGGTGGTGGTGTTGGCGTTGGTGGAGGAGGAAGAGTCTGCTAGTGTGAGTAGTAGTAGTAGTAGTAATAGCAGTAACGATACCGATATGTGTTACGCGTTGGTGGTAGTGAAGGAGGCATTCGGTAGCGACGGTAGTCTCCTGGTGGTGGGGGATTGACAGAACCGTCTGCCTGGCACTCTGCCGCGTTTGCAATCAGACACCCGCGCAAGCCTTAAGGTTCGTTGCTGATGTATGAATAGAGAAAAGAAAAAATAAAAAAGGGATGCCAGGGTCCTCAATAGTCGTTTGGGAACACTAAAATTACCGACTCGGCGAATTGAGAAAATCCTACCTCCTTCCTCCTTTCCCCGTATCGCGAGAGAATATCAGATATGTATTATATATTATAGATATTATCTACTTCCGAGTAAGAAAAATATGTTCTCTGATATTATATTTATTTGGAAAATTGCTAAAGGTCTTATTAATTGTCCTGATATCATTTATCTCTTATCTCTTAGCATTCCATTTAAAAACTTTAGAAGGAATGAGTTACTATATATTAAACCTCATCACATCTCATATGGGTACTTTAGTTGTCCTAATAGAATGTTTTTATATGTAAATTTATATCATCGTCATTTTTTGATATTTTCTTTTCCGTATTAATGGGTTTATCCCATAAAATAAAATAAAATAAAATAAATTATATATATATATAAATGCATTTTCCTTAGCTCGAAAACCTCTCAACGCTAATGAGATTTTTTTTACGATCGTTTCCCCGTCTTAGTTTCTTATCTTGCATTAGTAAAATACTTACTCTTATTTTCTCCATAACGAATTCTATTTATTTCATATCTTTATTTTTGTTCCATATTTATTTTTCAACGAAGATAACGTAAATCACTCGTGAATGGATTTTTCGTATTTCGTATTTGATTTCTTTTAGATTCTATAGTTCAAAAGCAGTAATATCGCGTAATATCTTTCATCTTGGTCTATTCATCTTGTATATCTTTCTCTTTCTTTCTCTCTCCCTTTTTACTATTTTTCTTTCAATAGAAAGAGAGAGATAGGGTAAAGAAATTTCGTTGGTAGGAAAAGAGATCTACTGGAACCTTAGGGGTCGATCCCTCTTAATCACTTCGATCTTCAATGGAACAGGTGATAACGAGCTCTCCTGTTCCTGAGATTAAAATCTAAACTGTCGCAAGCTTGAGAACGGAAGTCGATCATCCTCGTGTTTTCACGATTTCCTTTTTATCGTATCTTCTTTATCTTCTTCTTCTCCTTCTTCTTCTTCTTCTCCTTACTCTTCTTTCTCTTCTTCATTTACTTCGAAGAATCGAAAGAGAAAGAAAGTGACAGGGGAGAGACAACTATCCATAACTCGTGAGATCGATTTCTTCCTGTTTTACTTCTTTAACTATCAAGAAATGATTTATCGTAGTAAGTTTTTCACATCGATAGATATCGAGATGAACGATTAGGAAGATCGTATAACTTTCGTTCTCGTACGGGGTCTATTGGAAGTCCAAACGCCCGTTTGTAATGCCAACCTTTTTTCTTTTTCGAAAGGGGATAAGGTGGGGATGGGGGATGGGGGATGGTGAAAGCAAAGTAACACAAATTTACATCCAACTACGTACGAGAAATTGCTCCGAGCTTGTTTGATCTTTTAACTCACGTTTTCTACGTCATAATCGTTCTTTTCTTTTCTTTTTTTCTTTTTACTCAACTCCCATATCTCTTTCCACCTTGGCTCGTACAATTTATTACATCTTCAAATAGAACAACCGATCTCCATATAAACGGGTAGGTAGTTAATTACAAAGACGCCAGGGTGATAAGAAATGGTAAGAAAGTAAAGCCGTGGTTGAAAGAGAAAAATAAAAAAATAATAAACTTTCTTTCCGCGTGTATGATCCACGAATTTTTTGTTTGAAGTAAAACTTCTTAAACAACGGTTACCATAAAATTTTATGAAACGATATGAAAAGAGAAAGAAAGAGAGAGAGAGAGAGAGAGAGAGAGAGAGAGAGAGAGAGAGAGAGAGAGAAAGAGAACCTACAGTCGATCGACAATTGAACGAAATTATGGAAGATTTTAATGTTAGTTTTATGTGTATATGTGTGAATGTGTGTGTATGTGTGATACGTCCATCGATATATTCAAATTTGTTTATTTATTCTTGTTTATAAATGACTATCAGAAAAATAAATCCTATTTATTACAAACATTATAAACGGTTATACATATGTAACCTTTGAAAAGTCATATAAACAACAGTTAATAAACGTACCTTCATAGAAAACAAAGAGCCAGTTTAACATTGGATTTCACAGAGGATGGTACGTTGAACTTATATTTCCTACTTTTAAATTACAATATATATTTCCTTCGATCATTTAATAATTAATTAAGGTAAATCGAATACAGTATTGTACTTTATTAATATCCTTGGATTGTTTAAACTAAAACTCATTTATTTTTAAAGTTCCTACCTAGCAATGTGACTTGTAAAAATTTTCATCTAATTAAATATCTAATAGAAATTATTTATTCGAGATACACGTAATTTTTAAACTAGCATATACAACAAATCGTTAAGTATCTTATATCTCTCGTATCGAAATATTCAAAAGATTTTCCATCGATAAGATACGTGTTTATTACGTGCTTTACGTCTGATCGATGTTGAATTTCTCTAAAATATCTTTTGTTCGTGTTTCTTTCCACTTCGAACTTAGAAACGTAAAAAGAGTAAAGAAGAAGAAGAGGAAGAAGAGAGTAACATGGAAATAGAAAAATAAAGAGAAAGATATAGAGAAGGATAAGAATAATGGGAAATGCAGTCGTGAAAAGGACTAGTATAGGTTTGTTCTTCTTTCATTAACAGGAACGCGTAATAATCTTTGGACTCTTTCAAAATCAGCCCAACGTCTGGTATTCTCGTTTCGTTTCTCTTGTTCTTCCACTTCCTCTTCCTCCTTCTTCTTCTTCTTCTTCTACTTCTACTTTTCTTATCTTACAATTAGCTATGTATTTACGTATATATTTACTAACACACCTATCTACCCAAAAATATATATAAACGCTATACATATATATTTGTAAATGCATTCTAGTATGTACCTGTGTCCATGTAACATATACGTATGTATATATGTATGTGCAAATACGTACCTAACTCCGATTTGAGCTTGAGTATCCTTCATAGAAGCCGGAACACACCGTGCGTGCACTCACCTCGACTGCTCTACTTTCCGTGTTTGCGATCTTTCTTCATCTACTATTACTTCTTCTTCTACATCTTCCTCTTTCTTTCTTTCTTTCTTTTTTTTTTTTCTCTTTTAGTTGCGAAAGAGTCGGCACCCGTCTTATTCTTTTTCTTCCTCGTCGGAAGAAGATTCTAACGCTCGACGAGATGCACTTTTGTATGCCTACGAAGACTCCCCCTAAAACCCTAGCCCTACGTTTTCTATCTGCTTTTTTTCTTTTTTGCTTTCTTTTCCCTTTTCTTTTTTATATTCCACGCGAAGGGCTCGCTCGTATCGCGAGTATATTTTTTTTTTCTTTTCTTTTTACCCAGAAGATTCTACTTCGTCTCGTTAAGGGAATCGTCCCTTTTCACGAAATTCAACGAGCGATCGGAAAAAAGAGAAAAATGTTGGAAGAAACTACTTCAAATAAAAGGAATAGGTAACGACGACTATGACGACGACGACGACGACGACGACGACGACAAACTCGTACGACGAAAGTCCGCTTAGTAACGTGCAAAATTTGTACTTTTATTTTTTTTGTCTTATTTCCAAACGTGAAAATTAATCGAGATAAGTGCTCGTAACGAACAAAAGAAACGTTTTCGACGATACGTCCGTCAACGAATTTTTCTTTCCTTTTCTCTCTCTTTCTCTTTCTCTCGATTTAATTCCCGAGACGAAATCGATAAAAGAATCTTTCTATCTTTCTCTTTCTCTCTTTGACTATCCCATCCGCTTGTTCCCACTTTCTGCGACGATTTTTTCCTAGGGATTTTTACTTTTTTTTTTTTCTTTCTTTTACTTTTTTACTTTATCCTTTCGACGTCCTGCAGGACGGATCGGGAGAAGAATGCCGATAAAGAGCAGGTTACTATCGGAAGAGGTTTATCGTCTTTCTCTTTTACCCTTTTTCTTCTCCGTTTTTTATCTTTCAGCTTGACAAGTAAAAAAAATAATAAAAAGAATTGCAAATGTGACGCAGCTTAAACGATTTTCTCGGCTGGACCATTTCCCCGTCAAAGGAGAAATGAGAATTTCAAATCCGATGGAAAAGAAAAAAACTATGGTGCGGGGTGCCTAGAGAAAAATAGAAAAGGGAAAATGAATCGTGAAACCTAGGTTGAAAGAAAGAAATAATGGAAAAGGAATAATAAAGGAATAAAGAAAGAAAGAAAGAATCGTTCTTTTAATTCTTTCGCATTTGACTATTACTAAATGCAAATAACGTAATCTCTGATTGTGTGAGAGAACGAGCTAAACTAGAAACGTTTGATCAGATTCGTAGTAGTTACTCGTTATTGCAAAACCCTTTTTTCCCTTTTTGTAATAGAAACACGTTAACGAAAGAATTGCACACGGCATGTGAGGCTTATATTCGCAAGGGAATCATTCTGTACTCGTAACGCGATTACAGATTCAACGTGCGCTAACGTAATCGTTTATTTGTTAATGACGAATTCATTCGAACGAACGCGAAGAAAAATCGGATAAGAAAATAAAATAAAACAAATCAATTTCTTTCGAATGAAAATATATCTAACGAAATCTTGACGGAAGATAAATGTTTGAACTATCGAACGTTGATGCAAAAGGAGCTCAAAAAATGAAGAAAATGAAAAAGAAGATAAAGTTTGACGTTATCAAATAGAAAAAAGACTTTACGTGAATCCAAGTAGCCGTAAGAAATTCTTCTCTTTTTCTTCTTTTATTTTTTTTTCCTTTTCCAAAGCGAAAACTACGAACGTTTGCGTAAATCGTAGCTTTCGTGCAAACAAGGTGTTTGAACAGTAGTAGATTCTCGTCTTTTCTTACCAAGCAACGTCTGCGTTGGGTAACTTTAAACTGCGAGAAACGTGGATAAGTGCAAGGATAGATAGATAAAAAGTATAGTAAGAGAATACACCCATATACTCATTTAGGTCTTTCATGGTATACACAAAACCTGGAGGAGGGAAAATTGTGTGCACGGAGAAACGCGCTGAGCGTGTTTTAAAGGATGCCAACCGGTCACGCCTCGTTCAAGAAGGACTCGCGCGTGCTTAGGGTGACGCATACGTGCTGGATTAGGGTGAGTAAACCGAAGGGAAAATAGACGTCGACTCATCCATTGTTGATACAGTCTCTCGAAAGTAGAAACGATGCCGCAGACGTGATAAGGTTTTATAAAAAAATGCACAGAGGGGGAATTAGAAATTAAAAACAAGAGAAATTTTTATTAGAATTGAAATAAATAATATTTTAATGAAACAAATCGTGTAATATAAGATAATATAAGATTTAAATTAAGATTATGATAAAGAGGTTATTATTAATAATTAACCCTTTGCACTATAACTGTTTTCCTAGTTTGTTCTTTTCTCTTCAGTCAACTCTGATTTCATTTTTGTGGTTTTGATAATATCACACGTTGAGTATGAAATAATTGCTTGCAGTTATTTAAAGTTTAATGTTACATTAACAAACGATTGACTTTTTTATGTACATACACATAATTTCAAAATATTTTTTAAATAAAACTGCTTCCCATTAATTTGTTTTATCAAACTATATGAAGTTTCACCCGAGAGGTGACTTAAGTGTTTTAGGAAAAATTAGTTTTGTCACGCCAGAGATGACTTCATAGTGCAATGCGTTAATAAACACATGAATGAGAGAATTGTTAAAAGCGCGTTTTAAAATAAATAGAAAAAGGGTGTTGCGCATATATAATAGAAAATCGATGGACAAAAATTAGACGACATTGAATAAAGTTAGTCACCGTAGGATAAGTCAATCAATATTAATGAGATGCGTTAACGTGAGTTAAAGGAATAATTAGGAGGAAATGAAAATTCTATGGATCGATCAATATGTACTCCCTATATATGTATCATATATATAATATAATATATACACGTTCATCTCTTTGTAGGGGCCTAAATTAAGGCAACCCGCCGTGCTTAAATGCACGCAGGCGTCTCGATAAAGGGTTCCTATGTAAACTGTCAATGAGAGTTCGGAAGGATAGTTGTATCAACCACGTTGCATAATATCCTTCTTTCTAGAATAAAACTGGAAATTTTTTAAATATAAAATTAACTTTAAAGATTCTCTCTCGAGATTAAATAAAAAAAAAAAATAGAATAAATATTTGTCAATCGCATTAAATAAATTCGCACGATTTAATTCGAGTTAATCTTTTAAAGACACGATGTGGTGTTTGAAGATTTAAAATGATAAATTAGAATATTTAAAAAGAGGATTATCCGTCGTAGTCCTTTTCAAATACGAAGATAGTCATCTATTTGATCTTTCTTCAGAGTGAAATAAGCGATGCAACTCGAACGTACACGGAAAAATCTTTTAACCGGTTTTCTCTCTGTCACTGTAGCCCTACCTACCTAGGTAGGTAGGTAGATAGGTAGGTAGATAGGTAGGTAGGTAGGTAGGTAGGTAGTTATGTACTTAGGTATATATCTATATATTTTACTTATATATATAACCCCTGAATTCTCTCTGGCACAGCATCGAACATCTGTTCCTTCAACTCGGTGGAAACACGAGACGTTCTTCGCGCACCACTACAGAAAAGGGAATTTCTTCTGCTTGTTCTGCCACGATTATCAGAGTCTTCGCATCGCATCCTCGTGTCGGGATTCGTGCAAAGGTTTTTTTTTATCTTTTTCTTTTTTTTTGTTTTTAAATAAAATGAAAGAAAGAGACAAAAGTTTTCCTTTACTTTTTGGTTTTACTTTTTCGTTATTATCAATCTCACGTTTTTCTTATCCACCCTGGCGTTTTTTAATGATCCTTCATATTTGTTAAAAAAACTAACACGTTCGAACATACAACATCGTGACCGAACATTAAAGATAAAATATCAAAATCGCGAATGAAAATTCTTGCAATAGCAGTATATTACCGATAATGTATATTATTGTACATTTTCGTATACACTCGTACAAATATTAGAGAAAATTTTTAAACAATATCTTGACTTATATATCGTTCGATTAACCAACAGCAAATTTCGTTAAAAAATTATTACTCGACACGTATTTTAATATCGCGTTAATTGTTTATAATGTGTTTCTTTTTTTTTACTATAACCACATCTACAAACGAATCGTTTACGATGAAATTAATCGAAATTATCAATCGTTGATTCGAGAGAAACGTTCGACGTTTCATGTATCATTCGAGTTACATTCGCACACAGGGGTTGCTAAGGGTGACACGACACTCGGCAAGGTTTCCTACCCCTTCTCTTTTTCTTCCTTTTTTTTTCTTTATTAAGAATATCGATCATCGGAGTGTAGAATTCGTCCCATTGTTCTCCCGTTGATATAAAAATCTAACGACGTTTAATCCATAACAAAATCTGTCAACCAGAGCGGATAATATTTGAACGTGTGACAATAGTTATCGTTATGTTCGAACAATGATAATAATGAAAAGAGTTAGACGGGAGATAAAATAAAGAAGAAGAAGAAAATATACAAGTCGATAGAGTTGTATTTTATTATTACATTTCAATAATTAAAATATATAATTAAAAGTTTTTCGTAGAGAGAAAAATAATTACAATACTCTTACAATACTTTATATTTTATATAATACATGAAATTATTAAATGACACAGTATATTTAATCGTTACCCTTATAAGTAAATGTAGAAGAAAATACGTAAATGCGATTAGTTAAAATCGCTTAACCACTTGCTATGACAACCGTTCACTAATTCCCATTCAAAATTCACCTAAACGTAACGTTAATCGCAACTTGAAATTAAAAGATTGGACAAAATTTCGTGCGAGGTATATTGTATTTTTACTTATTTTACATTAAATATTATATGTACACTAAAACTTTGTTTATTTAATCATTTTGTACAGAGTGGTGATACATTTCAAAACAGTTTGGAAATATGCAATACACATTACCCGCACCTCCAAATAATTTCACTGCGTTTATTGCTTATCTATTTTTTTAACGCATACGAGAAGATCTTTTTTTTTAACCATTGCGAGTGAAATCTTTCTCGGTAGAAAATATTCCAATTATTATGCTTTGTAAAGGAAAATCCGAATCACCGTATCCCTGATGTGTCTTTTTCCAACGCAAGTGGTTAAATAATATTTGTATATATTTTACATTGATATTTAATACGTATAACTATATATCGACATATATTTATAATGAAAAAGAAGAAGAAAAAATAGAGATATAATACGAGAAAAGAAATATTTATAAGACGGAAAATAAAGAGAAAAACTAATTGACGGGACTTTTTTTATACACCGAGAGGTCAAAATTTATTTATGACGATGATAAAGTCTTTCATCTATCGTCGTGTGATGATTCATAAGAGAAGAAAAATCGTGAAATATGCGCTGGAGATATTTTCATTATCTTCCAAAATAAAATCTTGATGAAGTGTGAATACTCGGGATGTTTTAAACGTAATAATCATTACTTTGTCATTCTATCATCTTGAATAACGCGCAAGAAAATATCATTCCAAATAACTGAAAAGAAGAAAAAAAAAACAAAATCATGAAAATTCAAGGATGTTAGATAATCTTGTTTTTTATTTTTGTCCTTTTTTTTTTTTTAATAAATAGTTGATTGAAAGAATGTTAATTATCGTATAACAAGCTGTACATTACTCATGTATGTACAAATATGCAATAGATTAAATTGTTATAAAAATATTAATGAATGTCATAATAGAAAATGGTACGAGTGACCTTGAGAGACAAATCAATGACAGTACTTACCATGAGACACGCAACTGCGATACCAGCGGCACCCATAACTGCTGCATGTTGTTGCATATAAATTTGCGTTCTATTTAAGCAACCTTCCAGATAAGCGTTCAATGAGTTTACTGTATCCGTACCGGTACTGCAGTTAAATCGCTACAAGCATATCAATGGTAAATAACCGACGTATCGTTTGAGAAAGTTTCAATAGGAGTGAAAGCGTGAGAAAGTTTTGAATAAAATAGAAAAATTCTATTTGATTATTCTTATTATTATTAAGTAATCAAAGGAAAAAAAAAAAGAAGAAAATTGATGTTATTTTAAATGGATGATGAATGATGGTTGTTGGACTTTAAAAACACGTACACGATATTATAAATTTACTAATCTCTTGGTAAAGCCAAATGAGAGATTGATGAATCATAGTTTTAGTAATATATAGTTATCATTGCTAGATGAAAGAAGATCTGTTTAACCGGTTGTGAACACGTTAGTTGAAATAAAAATGATTCCATTAAAACAACAATTCACTTCCCTTTCGTATGTTATTCAAATTGATAATAATAATACTTGCTTTTTAAAAGTATTTACATACCTGTCCAGGTTGAACCTCGCGACAACAACTTTGAGGTACATGGAGACCATGAATTCCCCAGTCTCTCCAGGTATGTACACCGCAACAATGAAGCTAAAATTTGTAAATAAAATATATCATCTTGATCTTTTTTTAATTTGAAAATATATGTCTTCATCATTTTTGTATTATTATACTTTGGATATTACTAACTGTGGTTTGCGTGGTATCCCAAGTATCACGAACGGATTTATGTTGTCCATAAAGTCTCAAACTACCAGACATCTCTCGTTCCAACGTGTTAACCAATTTTTCTTTGAACACATAGCCAAGAATACCGCCGATAAGAATCGTCACGAATAGCAGGAATACGATTATGAAATACTGAAAAATGATGATGATAATGATGATAATAATAATTACTTATTATTATTAAAAAAAAAAAGAGTAATCGTTTGAATAATGAAATAAGGAACTTACTGTGACCAACATACACTTGACTTCTCGTGACGCACCAATGCATCCAAAGAAAGCGATAATAGATACCAAAATTCCACCAGCTAATAAAACATAAACGGTACCCGTTAACAAACCGTTTCCTATCAAATCACTGATATATGGTACTTTATCGACGAATGCCCATATCGCTAAACCGGTTATAACGATCCCGCCAATCTAAACAAAAATTTAGAAAAAAAAAATAAAGAAAAGTAATAAGATTATATATATAATATAGTAAAGATAATTAATTAATTCGAGTTGATGTATCAGATTTCCATTATATTGATTAAATTATCCTTGGATATAAAGTTTCGGTATCACTTACGAAGATAATGAAATTTGTTAAGAACAAAGAGTACTTCATAAAACGGCCGCAACCGTCCATTTCCGTACCGTATCCCATCTTCGATTAATCTTTCGATCTACTAAAACAACAATAAGAGTACGATAATTAAACGTGAGAAAAAAGGAGAAAATGTTATTTCAAATGATGTTGAAACAAATCGAGAATCTCGTAATACAGTACAAACATAGGAAAAAAAAAGCATTAAGTGGTTTATTTTGTTATCAATGAATTTTACGACAAAAGGAAACTATAATATAAAAGGAAACGATATTTTAAAGTTAAATGAAATTATACAAAATATTATAAAAGAAAATAAATCTTATATAATTATGATAGTAATATTTAAAATCCACGCATACCTTAAATAATGTTCATAAAAATCTTTATAAAATATTCTGAAAGACATTATTTTTACGTTTATTTGAAGCTTCAAATAATAGATTTCTTTTTATCCAATTAAATATTTGTTTCTTATTAATTAGGAATTATTATCTTAAACGATAATAAATCTATTAAGTTAACGTTGATTTGGATTTCGAAAGATTTGTTATTAATTTCAAAAAATAATCATTATAATGATCTAACGTAACAATATACAAGTAACACATTCCTAATATAAGTATGTTAACGATCACGCAAGAGTGTTGCCTTAAAAAGACGTAGAGAAAGAGAGAGAGAGAGAGAGAGGAAAATAAAGAGGGACAGATAGAGGGAGAAAGTGGATTCTCCCTTTACATTAAGTAATCCATGGCCACTGTAAAGTCTAAAGGATAAAAGTAGGGTAGTGATGCATACACACACACACACACACAAACATATGTACACGTGCGTGACATCATCATCGAGCTTGTTGTCTCCTTCCTCGTGTTATTGCGTGGAGGATATAAATTAATAACTATGACAATTTCATTTACCTTATCTCCATTACTTTTTTTTTGTCATTCCCATAAAATTATTAAACCGTTTCTTTACGATTGCTCGGCACTCGTCATTTATTATTTATACTACGACTTTAAATAAATGTTATTAGAGAGAAATTTAATCTAATTATCAAGAAAAAGAAATTAAGCCTAAATTCGTTTTTCTCAAAAGTATCGTTTCGATTTTATCTACACCTTCTTCTCGTCTCTTTTTCGAATTCATTAGAAATAATACAGAATAAGTGTTGTATTACTTTTTAAAGAACAACGTTACAATTAATAAATAACTGGTTTAAATCATCATAAATTGAGAACAGACAATTCTTCGTCTATGAAATTACTTCAACGTGACGTTATCATCCTACGTTTGTAATCTTCAATTGAGAAGAATTTCTAATGTCAAATATTTGACGAGAAGTTTTGCAAAATAAATTTACAATATAACTTTACGCCAATATATTTAATAACATAAAAAATTGGAAAATCTAAGAACGCATTGCAATTTGAACGAATGGCAATTTGAAATCGCTGTAGAAATTTGATATTGAGATAAACAAAAAAAAAAGTAGCACAAAAAGAAAGAAATTTTCGAAGTATGACGTTTCGTGGTAACACCTGTGGCCCAGACACGTGGAAGTGCAACCCAAGCACGCGCGCGGGAATTTCGAAAGAGAGAAACAGATGAAAAAACAGAACCTGATTCTTTTGTAAAACGTTGTTTGTATTAGCTAGCTTAAATAAAACCCTTTACGCTTCAATAACATGTGTTTAAACGAAAGTCGTGAAAATGAATTTAGTTATTCTAGGAGAAGCGGTAGAATTCGAATACATTATTAAACCCCGTTCAGAATAACTCTTTTCAATATTATGAACGATACTTTTTAAAAAAATTTTCAATATAATAATATATATAATAATACATATAAAAAATAAAGTATTATATTCTTAATTAAAAATAATAAAATTAATTTAAACATTACACATGAAGAGGTCATATATCTTAAATATTTTACTTTTAAAAATTAAAAACAAAATGTCTCAGATTCGAGATGCATATTTGTTGTTTTAAGAATCAAATAGATAACTGAACGTTAAAAATGAAGGATCTATTTAGATATTAAAAAGAACTGATGGATGTATGGAACGATTTGAAACTCTTGTAAATTTATGTGAATGCGCCTTAATGTTACACGAACGACAACTACGACTACGACTACAACGACGATTTCTCGACGATAAATCTGCACGATACTACCAGTATACTACGTGTGTAACAAGATGGAAGTAAAACCAATTCACGAGGTTTATACGTAATTCATAATATTCGTACAATCTAATAAACACAAATTTCGGATTTTTAGAAAGAAACATAAATTAATTAAAAAACACTAAACTTAAATAAAGGTATGACGACATGGATGTTAAAACAATAACCCAAAACTTACTTTCTCTCTCTCTCTCTTACTTTCTTTCCAAAATTTCCAAACTTCGATTTATTACCAGACATATACACAAAAAACAAAACATTATTCTTCACTCTAAAAAAAATTATCCTTTCTCTTCGTATTTTGTTTTTTATCTGCCGGTTCGAACGATATTCCTCAATATGACCACGGTTTCAACCGGTATCGAACAAAACTTTTATTATATCTTTCTCTTTCTCACTCTTCTTCTTCTCCAAAAAAAAAAGTAAAATAAAATAAAACACGATACTATTTATGGATATACTTACTCGAAGAAACGATAATAATTAACGATGACAACCAATGACGATAATTAAAGGTAATCACCGAGATGCTGATTATTTGAATAATCTTTCCTTCTCTCGTTTGTTTGATATTTTCTCTCTCTCTCTCTCTCTCCCTCTCTGTCTTTGAAATGCAATTTAAACGTATACTCAAATTCTCAATGAAGAATAAGTCTATGATAGATGGTAGAAGATGAAGAAAACAACAACTACGACGAAATACAACACGACGAAGGTTCTTCTTTCTTGGCACTTGTTGGTGTATTATGTTGAGAGAGTTGAGAGAGAATCACATAGAGTCAAATTTACGCTCTCGCTGTCCTTCGAGGCCGCCGAAAGTGGGGAACCGTTCTCCTCACGTCCTTCGTAACGAAGAAGTGATCTGACATGAAAATGCGTTGCAATGCGCGCGTTCATTCTTCCCCTCTTATTCGATTCCCCTTCTTTATTCACGAGTTCTCCTTTATTTCTCGGCTTATTCACTTTTCTCCTTTAATACGCACCACACAACCATACCACCACCATCACCATCACCGCGAATCAACGTCCACTTTTCAAAAAGCCCGCGAAACTCTCTATCGATTCCTAGGTTTATTATTATTCTTTTTTCTTTTATTTTTTTTTTTTTTTTGAATTACATACCCCACCCCCTCCCCGCTGCACCATCACAACTCACTCCACCTCACCGTCAAAACAAATATGCTGGATCTTTATCATCTCACGTATTCCTATTACATATTATTATACTATTATTATTATTATTATTTTTTAATTTTCTCTTTCTCATCGTAATACGTAAAACGTAAAACGTAAAACGCGTAACATTGTGTTGGAATATTTTTATTATCTTTCAGTGTTTATTTTATCCTACGAGGAAGAAACGAGGATGACGTTGATCGTTGTTATGATGGTAATCTCGTTATTCATTTGTTCTTTTTTTTCTCTCATTTTCCGATATCCGACGAGGACGCGCGCGAGGTGTGCAATTTGATGATGAATCGTAGCGAAGGATTTTCGTGGTGCTAGTAACTATCTCGTGGTATATTATTTTCCTTCGAAGATAATTGTTTCAACAGGGTCATGCTATCGAAAGAGAGAGAGAGAAAAAGAAAGGTTATAAAAAGATACAAACGAGATGGATTTCCTTCTACGTTTTAATCTTTAGCTCTTATAGAAATTGTTCATCGATCACGTTTAACTTACCATAGGTATTTTTTAAGTTACGAAAAATATCAATGGGCTAGAACGGGGGAAGAATGATGATGGTGATGATGATGATGATAATACGTTATTATGTTAATTTCAACGTAGATTTCATATATTTTTAAAAGAAAAAGAAAAGTAAGGGTTTCATTGTTTTTGTTAGTCATAATAATAGACGAAAGTTATATGAAGGAGGATGATGAGGATGAGGAAGGGGTAGAGGGGAAGAACTTTCTCCTTTGAACGAAAATCGACAGATATTCGTCACGATTAGTTAAATCTTATGTAAATATGTATAAAACAATATGGTCAAACGAATAGCAGATTAAAATGAAAAAGGAAAAAAAGAGATATAATAAAAATTACACGCATACAAATGTAACCAATATGGTGCCGTGAAAAAAATTATTTCATTATGGGTGGGTCGATTGGCCATCGTCTTCAATGATATTTTCACTTTTTCGCCAATCGGAAAATCGATATTAACGCGGGATCCAATATAATTCCATTATCCGTTTAAACAGAACTCCGCCCAAGTTAATAATCGTAAATCTAAATTGGACCAATCAGCTATCATTCTTCCACTCTCATTAATCCTTTTTATAGTAGAATTACGCGGGTGTGACGTCCTAACTGACTAAATAAATTCCAATGCAAAAAAAAAATTTGTACCGTTCGATCGAGTGAGATAAAATACATACGCAAACACGAATTTTAGTGGCATAAATTTATAATCATCGATCAAATAATTAAATAACTTTGTCATGGTTTCGCGTTGTTAAAATTTAACAGAAGAAAAATAAGCGTGATATAATTTTGAAAGAAAAATCTAGTTTATGTCGTTGTTTTTCGATTAATTCAACTATTCATTACTATCGATCGTTATTAATTCTCGTGTATTTTGCGATAAATCAATATTTGTTTTAACCTTAAAAAAAATAGTATAGATATTAATTGCTTAATGGGATTGTTTTGCGTCTATAATCAAAAACGTAAGAAATCTTGTCCGGAATACAAAATACAAGTATCCCTGGCTTTCGTGGTATCCGCATGACCTACTTTCAAAAACGTTTATGATCTTAACATTACGAGGAAAATTATTTTTGGAGGAAGCATGTATGTAACCATATCCTCTCTGATCAATCCACTTGATAAATTACCATACGTATGTAAATACATATATACTTACATACATCCACCTGTGTATATGTTGTACTTCATGAATTTATGTAAAAATTCAATCCAGTTATTTTTATTTCTTATTGTTAGAAGGCTCTTTAGAAACGCGAAAGTTCGAAAAATCTTGTCTATCTAATCAATTATTTACAGAAATTTGAGTATCTAATCTATCGGAGTTTAGATTTGAAATATTATTCTACGTATCTGTGTATTTATCATATATATATATGTGTAATAATTTATTTACTTTTTTTTTAAATAAAACATTTTATTGAAATGTTAAAAAGCGTAATTGTAAGAAAGTGTATCAATTTAACAAAAAAAAAAAACACATCTAGCAGCGCCAGGAAAGGAAAACGAAATTTCAAAATGAAGTTTATTCAATTGGAAATTATTTGGCGCGCCATCTGACGATGGATCTCGATAATCGATGCAACAACATTTTCAAGATGGTGGCAGACAAGTTAGACTTTAGTAGGCGCGGTTCTTTCATTCGATTATTCTTTACAATTGCACAGTAGTAAGACATACAAGGATCTTTGAAGAAAAACGTTCTAAAAATATTACTTCGTCATAATATCTTAACAGAGTATTCGAAATTTCTATATTTGATTTATTGTGTCAGCTGATAAAATGTTTACCTACGTTTCATCAAATGCATTGCATATATTTCGCGAAGAAGATATTTTGTAGTTTAAATATTTGTATTAAATAATTTGCCAAAAACTAATAATAATAAAAGTACGATCGTTTAAATAGAAGAATTTCTTTATGTAAGGAAAGTTATAGTGACTGATATGGAAAAATTAAAAGATCATGGTTGGTGAGTGAACATAGTTGATTGCTTTGTTGTCTTTGATTTATTTAAGTGTCTCTTTTCATAATATTTTGATATATTATATACTTTAGATTACACATATATATATATAAATGTGTATGTGATATATATTGGTATTAGAGTAAGAGTGTCTTGCGAAATTTTATACGAAATTAAACTAAATATTTATATTAGGTATCTTTCCAACGATGGATATAATCTTGTCAGTGATTCTGGTAATATCAACAACACAGATGAAATATTAAGACGTTGTTTGGATGTAAGTTTTTCATATAAGATCTCTATTATACAGTCAGCTTATATGAATATTTTTTTTTCTAATATTTTCTACTATTTTCTACTATAGCTTGACTTGAAAGAAATTGGTAGCGGTCAGGGAGATATTCATCAAGGAAATATTGTATTGCAAATACAAAAATTACGCAATGTTGCTGCCCCTAAAAGTAATGAAGAATCTCGTGGTGCACCACGCATGTTAAAGTTATCTTTAACCGATGGTAAAAACAATTATCAAGCTGTGGAAATTGATCTGCTTCCTTCCATAAGGTAACCGATAATGTAAAGGTATTCAAGCCTGAATTTAAATGTTATTTAATGAGGCTTGTGTATTTTTTTTTCTTTGTTTTTTTATAGTTTGAATACACCTCCTGGTACAAAATTATTACTCAAACCAGGAAATGTTCCTATATCACATGGAATTATTCTGTTAAGATCTTTGCACATAGGTCAACTATTAGGAGGAAGAGTATCAGGTCTCGTAGAGAAATGGGAATTAAATAAAGTAAATACAAACTTTACTTTAATTTAATTATATTTTTAAAATTCTATTTATACACTCAGTTTTAACAAAATATTTCTCGATTATTTCTAATAGAAATTAGCGAATCATTCAAGAGTAAGGTCTGCAGAGGAAGGTGGTCCTCCTCCATGGATACCGTTTGGAAGAGAAATTATGAGAATTTCTGATCAGGACAAAAATTTCAAAGCGTTGGCGGAAAAGGATAAAAGTAGTAAGGAAAATGCTGAATTTGAAGCACAGAGAAAAGATGCGATAGCTGAGGCTGCTAAGCAAGGTAGCAAAAAAGTTTTTGGCGGTGGAAATAAGCAGGTTAGTTTTAAAGAATATGATTATTCTCTCAAAGTAATTTATTCCTTAATTGATTCTATTTTTATTACTTTATATTGCAGCTACTAGATCATAGTGTACAAAGGATAGTAGAACAAGGATTTTCTGTAGAGCAAGCTGAATACGCTTTGCGTGTAAACAGAAATAATGTCGATAAAGCAATCAAAAGTTTACAAAGAACCAATAATAAAAACAAGTAAATTTTATTTTATTACTTTCTTATAACTAAAGTAAATTATACACAAATTATTAATAATTTTATATTTATAATAGGGATTCAAGAGAGCCAAGAGAGCCAAGAGAACCAAGAAATAAACGTTTTGATAAAAAATCTGAGGATAGTAAACCAAGCAGTGGAAAAATATCTTTATTTGATTTTCTTGAAGACAAGTTGCCAATTCAACCGGAACCAGTAGAAACTGCTCAAAATAATTATGTACAAAGTAATGAAAACAATATTGAACGTCTCGAATCAAAAGCAGATATGCATAGTGCTAGAGGGGGACGGTAAGCATATTATAGAATAATAAAATAATATAGAACAAAAATTAGAGTCTATATTTTTTAATACATTATAGATCTCAAAGAGGTGGTCGTGGATATCAAGCTCCTCCAAGACATAGTGAAGAGAATAAAGCAAGTAAAAGATTAAATAATAATAACTCAGTTTCTCAGCAATATTCGCAGTACAATGGGAATAGTAGTACTCAAAGTAAACCACCAAGATTTCAACGAAATCAGGATACACATGGTTATTATCATCAAGACAATGGAAATAGAAGTGGTTCTCAAAAAAAATCAACATAATGAATATAAAAATTCTCTTCCTCAATCTCATTCTGGTATTGGATATACTGATGATAATGGAAACAATCATAAAAATCATCACGATCAACAAGGAAAAAATCATTCTAGTAATAGGAATTATAATCATTTTGATTCAGAAACTAGGAACAGACATCTTCCTGAAAATTCCTATAACAGACATAATCGATCGCAAGAGACAGGAAGTAGAATTTATGGAGCTAATACGTCCGATAGAAATGATAGAAACCATTTGAATAAATATCATTTGCATGATAATGCAAATAATAGTAGGGAAAATATAGGATCTACTGCACATAAAAATGAAAATCATCATTTCAATAATCAAAGTACTAATGTTCCTACCAGTAATTCATGGGTTTGGCAAATAGGTGACAAGTGCATGGCTAAATATTGGGAAGATAATAGAGTATGTATTTATTTAATTATTTATATTTAATTTTCTATATAATCAAATAATTATTTTTATACCCTTGTTTTTTTATTTATAGTATTATAATGCTGAAGTGACTGCCGTATCTGAAAAAACCTGCGTTGTACAATTTAAAGGTTTTGAAAATTATGAAGAGGTTCTTCAAGAGGATTGTATACCTATAACTGAAGACATTCATATGGTATGAAATAATTTCACATATTTGAGATATTATTTCAATGTTATGCATTATTAGATTTTATCTGAAATATATATTAGGAAAAGAATGATCGAGGAAGGGATCAAAGAGCAAACAACAGGCAAACTCGAAATGAGCAAAGTCAAAATAACATTGCTGGTTAGTCATAATATTGTTTTTAATCTAACTTATTACATATGCGTATACGTAATGAAAATAATTCATCTAGGTGGTATGGAGTTCCGCAGAGGAGGAAATGGACCAAATTCTGGAAATAAAGGTTACAATAAAAAACGTGGTCCAGTGCGTAGTACTCAACCAATCTATCAACCACCGGCACAACGAAATCATTATTCCATGCCAACTAATTTACAAAATAATTCTCTACTCTAATGTGTGTAATAGCAAAATAATTTTCTTTAGAAAAGGTAACGGAAGCTCTACTGAATATTCAGTCATAGTTTTGCTGCTGTTCAAGACTGACTTTATGGAGTACCAAAATGCTTTCCATACATGCAGATATCAATTCTACATGTGCAAGTCTGTAGATTATTTAAAAGATAATTCAAACGATGACATTTTTTCGTGTGGCAAATGATTTGTACTCAAAGTTGAAATTCAATGTGTAATAACTGTATAATTATGATACGAATTGTTTCCTTATGTGGTATGTGAAGAAAATGGAAGTTAAAATAACTTCTTAACAAAAAAAAAAATATATATATGTATATCTATATTAAAATATTATTCCATATTCTCCTAATCACATAACAAATAATTAAGTTGAAATAATTAGTGTTACCCTTTATATAAAGAAAAATGAAAATACATTGTCAATAACACAGTCGTAGAAATAACGAAATGGGAAAAGAAAAGAGAAAGAAGAGAAGGTTCTTTTAAAGTACGCCTCTACTGGAATAATAAAATTAAAAAACTATATCTCTCTATTTAATAAATTTAACATTGCATGATATTTTTACGTAGTTACAAGTGATTCTTATTTACCATCTGGTCATATATTACTGTCTAGAATTATAAATAGAAAAAAAATGTAGATAAAAAATTCACTCGGGTGAAATAATACTTTGACTTTTATATATATAAAGATAACACGAGAAATACGAATGTGTAAACATTCGCACACGTGCCTACATCTGTCAAAAATGTAAACAAAAAAAGTATTTCAATGTGATGACATATTCGATCGTCTAAGAATTGTTATTTTCGTAAAAATTATTTTTTCACCTGTGTAATATTAATCGTAGAATATTATACTTTATAGATAGAAAAATATTATTTTTCAATGAAAAGATCACAAATTTATCGGAGGCGTGCTTACATATTAATTACATTGTTTTATCGCTAGATAGCGTAACCAGTACATGACTTATTTTAAATTGTTCATTCTTATTTCTGCGTTATCACTGGTGCTACGATTTCATTCTGTTTAGTTTCTGATAACGTTGCTCGTAATACAAAAATGGTAAGCAACCTGGACAAAAAGTATTCATTAGTTGTTAACTCTATGATACAACTCTTCAGTGTTAAAAGATAATACGATTTCGTATTAGAAAAATAATTGACGCTAAGCATACAATCTAAAAGTGACATCATACATTTTAACGCAATTGTAATAAAAAATCAAAAAAAGGAATTGTTATAAACAATGGCGAACGATCGAGAAGTTTTGAGAGAAATTTGGGATGGCAAAATTCCCGTTTGTTTTACACTCGATGCTGAAGAAACGTCAGAATTGCAAGGTCCCGATCCGTTTTATCTTATGGTGCCTAGATTAAGTTATTTTCCAGTGTGCACAGAAAAGGTACACGAATTTGTTGTTATTTCTATCTCTTTCTTGAATTTTTGTTATTGTGAAAATTGTTTATGGTATATAGGTGAGAAAACATTTTATAAAACATATAGAAACCGATAACAAACAGGATCATGAAATGTGGTTAGAATTTAATGGAATTCCTTTAAAGTGGCATTATCCTATTGGTGTATTATTAGATATATATTCTAATGATATTCAATTACCATGGAATATTGTTGTTCATTTTGATAAATTTCCAGAAACTGTCTTGATGCATTGTCAAAACAAGTAAGTAAAGATTCATTGAGTGATTCAATGCGATAACTTTCAAAAAGTAAATTTTAATTTTTTCTATTAATATTATTTGCCAGAGAAGTTGTGGAGTCACATTTTCTTGCTTGCGTCAAAGAAGCTGACGTTTTAAAACACAGAGGACTGATTGTATCGTCTATGCAGAAAAAAGAACATAGCAGTTTGTGGAACGGATTAATTACAGACAAATTTGATCAATTTTGGTCAATAAATAGAAGATTAATGGAAGCAGCTAATAGTGAAGAAGGATTTAAATACATTCCTTTTAGATGTTATACAAGCGAGGATAAATATATTCAAAAACTTGTTAAGCCGGTTAATGAAGAAGGTCAAAGAAAAACGTTAAAACATTTATTGAATGAAGTATTTCCAGATCAAGAAAGTGGTAAATACAAAGATCATTTCTGATTATTTCAATAGAGAATAGGAATTTGTTTTTTATTTAGAGATTTTATATTTTATAGTTAAAGTACGTACTCATGGGACTATACCACCACCAGAAACACCATTGCAATGGATGTCGGAACATTTAAGCTATCCTGATAACTTTCTTCACTTAGTTGTGACTTCCTCGTAACCTACATTGAAGGGATGCAATTAACCATAACTTCGGTGTTATTATTTAAATGTCGCTGGCAATCGTTTAAGAAAGAGAGATCCTTGTATCATGGATCATCTTCTTTTTCTTTTCGTCTGTACAAACTATTTTATTTTTTATTTATTTTTAAATAAGGATCACAGAGTAGTGATGTATTTTATTTTCTTGGTTCTATACAAGTTATTATCTGTACAAGAGAAGTAAGGAACAAAAATATTTATTTACTTACGTCGAATCAATCGATTGTGTAACCGTAAGTTATCAATGTATTGTATAAAATCGTTAGTGAAATAATTTTTAAAGAAAAATTTCTAAAAAACATCGATAATTGCAAACAATTGGGTATATTCATTTATTATGTACAAAGTAAGATGATATATAATTAATTAACGAATATATTTATTGAATGATTTTTTAACATCATTTAAGCTATAGCACAATTCTCACGAGGCTTACGATACATTCTTAAAATTCTCATAGGCAAAGTATCATTTACAACATTCGAAGCTTCACGAGGCCTACGAATTATTACCGGTTGATTTCCATAATTGCTATACTCCATAGTCCTACGACTTGTACCAAAACTCAAATAGTTCACCACCTCTTTATTGTTCTGTTGTTCCTGTAAAAAAAAAGAAAAAAAAGAAAAAAAAGAAATAGAAAAAGTTGAAGGTGAGCTAAAATTTTGTATACAATGAAAATAATGCAAAATATCAAATAATTCTAATCCCGTGTGAAATTGTAAATTACTTGAAATATAATTAATGCCGTATCTTGATATCTTTTTCGTATATCCTCTTTAGTCAATATAGTATGATCGTGATCAGGTGGTTCATATCGTGTAGTCATTTACGATCTTTCCAATGTATTGCCTTTGTATATCGTAACTCTACCCATTAACGTTTCAATCTCGTTTCCAGATGTTCCTAGAACGAATCCCTCTCTTGATTTATATTTTTTTTTTTAACTCTGTAAAGATTATTAATAATCTTCTGCAAAGAAAAATTATACTTGATGGTAATATTTTTGTATCATCTCATCGATAATCTGAAGGAAAAACAACGAGAGAATTTCATATTATGGAAGAAGATATTAGAGGAGAGAAGAAGGGTAAGGATAGGAAGAAAGAAGTTTAAAGAAAGGCACAAGAGGAGTTTAGGATAAAAATATATACTAAGAACCTCGGGTTTACTTTCGCAACGACAGAAACAAGAGAAATGAGGCTTTTTCTACTACTAAGCTGAAGGAAGGATCAAGATGCATGCCTTTGTTTCTCTCTCTCTCTCTCTCTCTCTCTCTCGCTCTTTTTTCTTTCTCTTTGTCGTTATGCGCCTTCAAGAACTGGTGTTCTCGCTTGTCCCTATCTCTTTGAGTGCAAGTGCGCTTTATAATTAGCCGCCATCGTGAAAATGACTCTCGAGAGTGGCAAGAACGTTCACTGAAGGTTTTCCCAGTCAAATTGCTGCTCGAATGTGACGGTCGTTTTGATGTCACGACTTAAATTATTCCGCTCTAATCACGGTTCTTTCCCGATTATTCTTTCCTATGCATTTGTCTCTTGGTTAAACCGTTCATTTTCGTCGACTATATTTTCAAGGAAAACTTGAGAAAAATGGCTTTCTCTTATTTTTAATTTTTTTTTATTATAAGAGATAGAAGAAAGGAGAAGAGAGTTTAATTGATGCAGTAACTAGCATGCAAACATATATCTTTTAGGAATATAATAACAACGTGCTTTTATTTATAATATCATTTTTTTCTTCTTACCAATAGAAAGAACGTTCGTCTTGAAGAAGACTAGAAGAATAATTAAATGAGAGTAGAACTCGCATTGTATCTACCTACCGATCACCCCTTCGCAGTTCTGATGCGAACAGAGAATCAATCACGTTACTAGAATTTTGGAGTAGGGCCAGAAAATTTGTTTGGGTATTCCTTTAGAGTTTCCGGTGGACAAACGTTAGTTGATAAAGATGTATTAGTATGTTTTTATTTAATCAATTAAGGACCGATCCTTCATCAAATAGTAGAAACAACGGTGAAATTTTGTAATTCTCCAAACAAGGAAAAATATAAAAAATCGTTAAAAATAATCGCTAAACGATTCTAAAAATTGGAGATTTTCTTATGAGATTAGTGTCATCGATGTCACGTACAACGGTCGATCATGTGGATTATTTTTTATTTCTTTTCTACATGCCGCCAGGGACAGTAAAAAAAAAATCCTTCGTAATAATTGCATTGAAAAGTAAAACAAAACGAAACAAAAAAGAAATGATCAGACGAATAAGAACTATAATTATTTCTTCGAACGAATAGAATTTTTGTCTTATAATATTAATTATGATTTTCCCGGAGACTTCGTCATTGAGAGTTAGGCCGATCCTATGGAATATTTTTCTACGTGCCAGTGCACCCTTCCTAATTGCATTGCACCAGTCTGTGACATTTATTGGCGCTGATTGATGCGTTGCATCAGTCTCTTGCTGCTTGCTCTACGATTCAAGGTTTGACTTGTGCGCGTGCGTCTCCCCGCGTATGTTACAACACACATGCATTCACATATACACAAGTTATATATACAGTAGCCTCAATAAAAACGAGTGGTGTTATTATCATCGCGATATATAACGTCGTAGCTTTTGGCAATTGGTTTTATTTTTTATATATTTTTTTTTCGGTTGGTCGTCGTCCTCGTAAGCATATGCATATGCATATACATATGCAAATCGAAAGAAAACAAACTTCATAATAGAATTTCTTCCCTCGAGTTAATAGTATTAAAAAGAATCGAGTTACCTTGATTTTGATTAGACTCTTATTTCTTAGATGCATGATTTTTTAATTAACCCGTTTACTTAGTAATCTATTTGATTTGTTTTTTTTTTCTTATTTCAAACGCGTCTATTATGTTTCTTCGATAATGTTCACAAAATTGCGATAAAAATGTCTTACGAAGATATAAGGATTTAATTTTTATTTATAAATCTATGATTCATAAATGGTTTATAAAATTAATGCGATTGATTAGTAAAGAAAGGAAGAGACTTAAGAAATTTTATTTGAAATCATTAACGATATCGATAAAATTACGGGTCTGTTTTTATCTTCGAGAGTAAAGAACCGATTTTCGAATATGTTTGTTTTCGCAAAAAAAAAAAAGAAAAAAACCATTCGATACAAGTGCGTATTTCATTTATTCCCGATAAGTTAACCCAGGCAGTTTAACAGATGTCAATCGAAATAAATTAAATTAAATTTTATTTTATTTATTCTTTTTCTTATACAAGATAAACAAAAAAGAATCAATGAGTCGAATACTTGTCGGGTTATTTTAAAAGAGAGAAGAAAGGAGAAAAACGTAGATTGAAAAGTGAAGAAATCGTATAAAATATATATTTTTATTCTCTTCTACAAAATATATAATATTTGGTATCTAATATAAAATAGTAAGCAGAGAAGAGAGTATCATAAAGAAAAAGATGATAAGATCGGAAAGGTATCTTGAGGGTCCTATAAAAAAGCATCACGCCAACTAAAATCGACTAAACAGGGAGTGCATCGTCACGGTGAAAGCGCCAAGTGCTAAAGCGAGACCGTGAGCGTGTAAAGCTTCATTCTGATACATACCTAAGTATATATGTATACTTACGTGTATACACGTTTATATATATATACACATACCACGCGATCACAAATCGTTCTTATCTCGTAACGTGGTCACATCATTTTCCACAGAAGAGCCGAGCACGAGCGTGACTCTTTCCTAGAAACTGACAGCCCATTTTCTTTTTTACAGATACCGATTACGTAATCTTCATTGGGTGTTTACTTATTTTTCCACCGAGGAGTATCTATATACATCTTTACCTTCATCCGAAGTCACGCTTGTAAGAAATAATAAACGAACGTAAATAAAGTCAACGAATACAAAAATAAAATGTTCAACCCTTTCAAATTCTTTTATCTAAATTGTCGGATTTGTTATTTATTTGTTGTTTTTTAAGTATTTCTCGTTCCAATGCATGGAGAAATAAAAAGAAAGGGAGAATAATTTCTCCGTAATAAAATAAAATAAAAACGGAAGACAAAGAAAAATGTATGACAAAAGTAATCGAACGTCCTTCGGTGCAATGAGAAATTGTTACGAGCTTGGCATTGCTTATTTCAATAGGATACGTAGAATTTAGCAAGTTCATTTCAAATGCATCGTGCATTTATCGACTAGACCGACCGACCAACCAACCAACCAACCAACCAACCAACGTTTATCATTTACGTCAACGTGAAGAAGAACTAAACGCATAGGTCTCTTGGATAAACGTTGGGATTTCATTGTGCGTCGATACTACCACTTAAAATACACGTATTGTGCGTGCATGCGTACGTACGTACATATATATTTAATATATATATATAAACGTATACATATTTAAGTATCCAAGTGCTTAGCATGGCGTGCTTAGAAAGTTTAACGAGTACGTGTATGACCGTCGCTCGTTCACGCTGCCAATCGTCCGCGATAACGGAAATAATGCATCGCTGGTGCATCGTTCGTGCATCGTTCGTGCAACTTACAGCCGGTTGACTCTTACTTATCTGTATAGTTCTAATGTGTACTCGTAAATTGATCAAGTATAATCGAGGATTTCGAGAAGTTCTCTGCTACTATCAATTATTTAAATATCCTCTATTTATCTATCTCTCTTATTTGTTGTCTTGTTGCTGTTGTTGTTTATTTATTCTAAGAAAATGAGAGAGACGAAACTACGGATACGTTGCTTTTCTTCTCTGCAATCTAAAAAAGATAAAATAGTTTAGTATTCAAATAAAAGCAAAAGTTCATTTGCTTTTTCGATTTATTTGAGTCTTTCTTTTATATGATTAGATTCTAAATAATTAATTGCGAGGAACCTTTCTTGCCAGTTGGAAATCAATTTAGCAGCTTCGATCAATGTGGTCTTTTGAAAAGATATTAAAAAAGTAAGAATGATATTGATTCGATTGTATAAGTTTTGGATGATTTATTAAAAAAAAAAAAATTAATTTTCTTAAAAATAACATAAACTAACACGGTAGAGGTTTAGGATCGTAGGAAAAAAAATGAATATGAATAATATTGATGATATATAAACACAAGATTGTTTTTAAAATAATCTCTTATATTTTCTTTTAAATTCGGTAAACTTCTAATATCTCGTATGATCTATGCGTAATTTTTTACGCGTTTATGCATATATATATAAGTATAATACAATATTTAATACAATGATTTAATGTGTTTCTCAGTTGGGATCTAATGTAAGAGAAAGAAAACGTTATCAGTAGCTTTCTCTCTTGCACTAGACCAGACAGACAGACAGACAGACAGACAGACAGACAATAAGATCGTAATTTTCCCTTTCATTCTTTGTCTCTCTCTATCTTCATCCCTCCCTCACATTCTTCCTCTTCCTCTCGATAAATCACAATGACGGATATGGTCGTTTCGGGCGAATCCCACCAATGGAAAAGGATACGATCGCGTTCACGAGGACGTGGTTAAAAATATAAAATAAATTTATATATTTATATATATATATTATTGAATGAAAATATATATAATTTATAATTATATAATATAATAAATATAAACGTCATTAATTTATCAATGTCTTTATCATTCTCATACACACATTACACATAAATTTATTCTCATTTTGTATATTTTACTTTATCATCTTTATTTATTTCTTATTATCGGATAATTTCTTAATCATCTGACAAAGTTAAGGCGAGACAAGTTTTTGATTATTACAATATAAATCACACTTTAGAAATATGTCGTTAAGTATCTCGTCTTAGAAAGAATCGAATTTATCTTTCATCATTTTTATTATTGTTCTTGATGTTGTTGGTTACGCATAGATCAATTAGAAATAAATAAACTTTTAGCTAACGGGGAAAAAAATCAAGACCCTACTACGTAAAGGGGGTTGTAAAGTAACGAAACGAAGACAGGAAGACGAACCATCGACGTGGCATGATCGATCTACGTTTCTTCGAAATTATCGAACGGTTAAAGTAAATACGTGGAATACTACACGAACGAGTAAGGAAAACTCTTCCGTCTAATACTATTGTTGATTTTTTTGTTCTTTTCTTCTTTTTTTATATTTCCTACAAGGAATAAAACCGTTTGTAAGAAAATTTATCTATCAATTTGATCAATTTTCCTAATACAACGGGAGATATACATATTACGAATGGTCATCCTTCTATCTTTTCATCGAAAATTCATCAAAATTTATCAAATTATTATTTTAATTATTTATTTGTCGCAGTGATATTTTCGAATGATCGTTTCTCTCATAGTAGGCCAATAATTATTTTTCAACATCAATCGGAAGATTCGTATCTCTAAACGACAAACAAATATATATATAAATAAATATATTGATTGTAATTATATATATTAAATTTAAAAAACAATTATTGATTTTTCTTTTTTATTTTCTCAGTTAAAGGCGGGGGCGACCTTTCAGATAATCCAAGAAAAACCTTGGATTCGATTATTTCTAAAGACGAGTTACATTAGATAAGGCACTTGACGTGGATCGAAAATTTTCTTTGACAAACTAACGATTATATTTGTTATATTTCCTTTTTCCTTTTTTTTCGTTTTCTCTCTCTCTCTCTCTCTCTCTATTTCATAATTTATATTACAAAATATTTAAATTTGTTTATTTCAATTGAGTGGTCTTTAATATGCGTTAAGAATTAGATGACGATGATGAAAATGAGAGAAAATGAAAGATAATAAAAATCGAAAATAAAAATAATATTATTTAGTTGATGGAAAAAATCCGACACTTTGTTTTTTCCCCACCAATCAGATATTATTTCGTTAATTATTATATCACTTAATCGTTTTTCTTCTTAACGATATTCACGTATTATTTATTTACAATCGTAAGATTTTTGTGCGCTCAAAAGGACAGGAACGGAATCCTCGTGACGATGTACACGACCCTAAAGAAAACGGGGGCTCGCCCACAGAACCACCATTTATGCACTTAAAAATATTGCTTATATACGCCTTATGCCTCGTTAATAGACTCTTGTGGGCTGGTTTAATACACACACACACACACGCAAATGCGCATACACATTTACAAATATACAAACGCATAAACGTACGCATTCGATCTAGAAACACTTCCAATATACACACACACACACACACGCACACATATACAGAACACCCTCACGTATATGTAAAAGAGTTAACGAATTTCTATCTCTCTTTCTCTTTCTTACTATCTTTTTATCTTTTTATTTCTCACTTTTATATTTTTTAAATCTATTTTTCTTTCGTTACTATCAGACACACTCATATGACCACCTTTACGTCGATCTCGTTGAACTATTATTTTCTTTATAATAATAATAATTATTATTATTATGTTATGTAAAACGTTATGGCATTATGTAAATTCATTATGGCTCACCGATATTTAACGCTAAAGAAATTAATTTGTTTTTTGTTTTTTATTATCGTACGTTTCTCATACTCCCGTCGGCACTCTTTTCCACTTTTAATATCTTTTTTTTGTAAGAATTAAACAACAATCGAAGAACTAAGACGAGACTATTTGATTTATTATTTATATATATTTTATTGTTAAATCATTCTACGACGAATAAACTTTATCGATAAATTCTTTTCGTGTTTTAAAAATACTTATTACTATTATTATTATTATTATTATTATTAAATTTAATTAGGAAATATAAATGAAAGATCAATTGCGTCCCTTTTCGTGAAATATTTTTGTTTTATATATTAATTTTTTTTCAATTTAATTAAGAAATAAAAAAAAATCGTAATTAAAAGATATAATAAATAATAATAATATTAATAATAATATGAGATACGATTCCTCGTATCACAAATGTATGCAAATATATATCTAAAATACCATAAATCCTTTTAAAAGATTAAAGTTGCGTACTATAAAATGGAAAAAGGTTATCTTCCAGTTGTGATCTTGTAAAAATGCGATAATGCAAAAGCGCGCGCGCAAAAATCTTTAAAAGAATCCGTTAACTTCTTTTTTCTTTTTTTCAATTGCATCAAAACGTGACTCATATTTACTTTCTTCTACAAACGACGATTAAAAAAAAAACAAAAAGATTTGATTTGATCGAAATCATAGGAAGATTTAGAACAAAGAGAGAACAGAAACAACGGTAGAAGAGGGTCGGTTGGGAAGGGGGGGGAAGAAAAAGATAAGTTAGGCGTTCTTATCGGCGGTTCGATAGTCGATCGCGGATGTTCGCGAGTTATCAAACGCGTCTCGATATAAGGAAACTTGTATTATAGTAATTGTTAATAAAAAAAATTATGGCAAAAGAAAGAGTGTGTGAGAGAGAGAGAAATAATATTAACTCTTTATAAATTCATTTAGTATAAACTTACGTACGACCCAATGACGTTTTATTCCTCTTTTTCATCGTCTCTCTCTTTCTCTCTCTCACACACACACACACACAGAACAAACTCTTTAATAATTATCTTTAACGTCCGTAATAGTTATTTTCTAATTGCAGTATCGTTTGTCCATTCGAATAGGAAATCCCAAAGAGTTATTTCTCTTTGATCATCCCAACGCGAAAATAAATATCGCGTTAACGATACGAGGAAATGTAGATAGAAAATATATCTCTACTCGTATGTTATTTCTTTTCTATTTTCCAATGATTTTGAGATATAATAAAAAAAGGGGTGGGTTGGGGGATGAATTTCTCTCTTTCTTTCTACGAGAATCTCATTTTTTAAAATATATTACGACCGATATTATTTATATAATATTAGGTTGTCAAGTATAAAATGGAGCAAATTTCAATTCAACTATGTGGATTTTTTGTTCCACATCATACTCAATCTTTATTTATTTGATTTGATTTGATTTGTTCTATTATCTTAAAGATCGTTATAAGCAAATAAATTTTGTTCTTACTGTTGTTTCATTGGTTTACCAATTGATACAGTATCCACATCAAATATACACACTCAAAATAATTATCGATTTGATATACTCATTTACAAACGAACTTTACTTCTAGAGTATTTACTTATTTCTTTTCTCTAATAAATCATAGCCTCGTCTTATTTCGAAATGAATATATTCCTATCTTTATCATAGTATATTTCTCACATTATAGTTTAGACTTTTGGTACACACGAAGTATTATTAACGTATTGACAAACTTTGATCCTTTCTTATGGTTGACTACGATTTTAAGGCACGCGATTTTTACATTGTTCTTCTTTTTCTTTCATATATATATATAAATGTAATTATATTATACATAATTATTTACATAAATTATCGTTACAACCTAATTCGCTTTGTCATTTTTTCGCGACGAGATAATTATACCTCTACGTATGTATAAATATTTATACATTTTGTTACTTTTTGACAGATCCTTAGTATAAAATATTTATGTACATATATTCCTTAATATATATATACTAGGTTAGGGAAAACAAAAATCTATTAATTTTACATTTATTTCAAGCTTAAAATAATGAATTTCTTTTTCCCCAATCTAATATATATGTATATATATAGTTATCCTCGCGCACGCGTGCGTATGTGTTCGATATGTACATATACACATACACGACGTACGCGATATAATATACATAGAAAAACGTTATTTATATTCTCGGTTAAAAATCGACAATTATAAGATAAAATGAAAAGGCACGCGAAGTGATCTGTCTCGAACGGAAGCGCGTTGGTCCGTGTTTGGTATCTACAGTGACGATAATCCTAATTCTCGGCCATTGTAACACTTCCATCACGCTGCTGCTTAACCATTCCTTTTTCTAATATTCTCTCGTTCTTTTTTTTTTCTTTTTTTATATTTTTCTTCATCTCAAATTCTCATATCTCGTTTTTTCCCTCTTTTTTTCTTTCTTATTTTTCATTGATCCTTCATTTTCGGTTCTTTTATTTTTATCTTCCTCTTTACGTAGAAAAATATTTTAGCTAAATTCTATGTGCATCTTATTTACCATCTATCTATCTATCTATCTATCTATCTATCTGCCTACCTGTCTATCTATCTATCTAACTATCTCTCTTTTTTTTTCGCACACATTTCCCTTCCTCCAAAAATTTTTTCTTTTTATCTTTTGACGATCACGTGGGCAGCTGACATAATTCCGTAATAATAGCACGCGTACTCGACCTCTAAACGGCCTAGCTGATAGTCACCAGGTTTTAATCTCGGACAAAAAAAAAACTTAACCAACGTTTAATCAGCGTCGAGTAAATCGGAGGTGATAGCCGAATGGAAAAGAGGAAGATATACGATATTCAGAAGAAGAATAACGAGCGGTGACTTTATCCTTTCTCTCGACCAATGGCCGATTATATTCTTATCGCTAGAACGTGTTATGATGTGGCAGCGTCGATCCACGGAAAAAAGATAAGAACGTTCGTTGAAACGTTAGTCTACGTGTCGTAGATCACGTACGGATCGATTTTTCATCGTAACATGGAATACCCCTCTCCTGCTCTTTATTTCTCTCCTTTTACCTTGCATTATCCTTCGATTGAAAAATAATATTTTAGCAATATTCAATTTCATTTCTCTCCTCTCTTTCTCTCCTTATATATCACTGTATTATCTCTGTATTATCTCTGTATTATTTCAAGCTTAAAATAATGAATTTCTTTTTCCCCAAAAACCTAATATAATGACTATTATTAAGAAATCGTTGCACGTCCCATAAATCTGGTCTTCTGTTCTTTGTAAAGAGATAAAATGTATGTTCGAGAAATTTGAAGAAAAATGAATAAGAAAATGATGATGATAATAATGTGAAAAAGAAAACGAACGCGTATGGCTAAATGTAGTGTAAACTACTAGTCGGATACCTAACGAATGCGCTTCTTATCGGCTGGAAGTCGGGATGCAGCGTACCACCGTTTTGATTCTTCCAAGACAACGGTACTTTAAGATTGAGTTCGATAGCGTAACCGTGGCCACTAGCTCGGTCCTCGTTTAAATTGCATATACTCTGGCAGTTGTTGTTTTCATGGTTAAGATGAATCTGTGGTCCGAGTGGCGAGAGAGGATCACGATTAACGCCATTTTCTTTGTTAGGTTTACTTATAGGATTGTCTAAATAAGGTTTGAAGAGTATGGCATCTTTACTATTGTTCGGTGGTGGTTGTTGTTGCAGTGGTGGTGCTTGAGAGACCGGAGAAGTTTGAATAATACCCGTGACTGGTTGTTCTACGACCGACGAAAAGAAATCTTGAAATCTTTTCTCCTTGACCAGACAGAGTGGCACCTCCTGCGGCGGCGCCTTTTCGTCTGTATCCAAGCGAGGCCGCTTTGGTGAGGAAATGAATTCCTCGTAACAGCAAGATAAAGCTGCCGTACATCGTCGTCGTTTAGTTGGTGATTCTTCGACCGACGTTTCGTTGTATTCTTGTGGAGATAAATAACATCGGGACGACGGTCCGGTTACAGAATCCGCGTAGGAGGATCCTCTAGGTGAACGTAGTTCTGGATAACAAGATGAATTAGATACTGGATCCATGCAACACGAATATCCAAAGATCCTCGGTGATTCTAACATCGGTTCCGGTGACAAATCAGTTGGACGATAATTTGGAAGATATTGCGCTCCAGATTCCCACTCGCAACAATAAAACCGTTGATTCTGAAAATGATGAGACAGTGGTGGTGGAGATCGTTCGACGTACTCGACATCAACGGATTCTTCCTCGGCAGTAGGCGAAACTGAATAATTAGTTGTTGTTCTTAAATCTACTGGGAAGTCCACAGAAGTGATTGTTTGATCTTGGCTCGGACCTAATCGTTGTCGAGCATTACCCCTCAATGCAATCTCGCCTCTTAACTCGCTCTCTTGGCCGAGCCACTTTTGTACCTGGCGACGATTAATGCCAAACTTCCTCGCAGTTGCACGTTGATTTCCCGCTACTCCGATGTCCCGATGGAAAGCATCCAATACGTCGAGTTTGAATCGCAGAGAGAAGGATCTTCGTCGGCTCAGATCGTTAGAAGAGGCCCTGATTTCGTTAGATGGACAACAGTCGACCAGACTGTCCATTTCGCTGTCCGAACAACTGCCGCTACTGGATACCGCCGAAATACTTCCAGGCTCGGAATAAGTTCCCTCTTGATCGTCATCAGGACTCCTGGAGTCAATGGGAAACGTAGTCTGTCGAGCTGGATGAGAATCAATGAAAAAGGACACGCCATCTTCTTCGCGGGTCTCTTCTTCTCCGACAAACCTCGATTCTTCTTCTTCTTCTTCTTTTTCCTCCTCCTTCTCCTCCTCCTCCTCCTCGTCTATCTCTTCCTTCTTGATCTTGACGTCACAGAAAAGCCTACGTCTTTTTTTATCTTCATTTTTGTCTTCTTCTAATACAGTTAAAATATTTCTTTTTTCAATTGATTCGGGACATTTGTCCGAATATAAAGATTCACAAGTACTGAAGAGAACGACGGATGTGTTATTTTCAGCATAGCAATCGTTAACACCTCCTCGCGAAACCTGCTGCTGCTGCTGCTGTTGCTGGTGAGGAGAGAGAGGCAGGCTTTGCGTCCAGGTCGCCACGGAGTCTGGGCTAGCTCGTTCTGTCTTTATCATTGATGGTGTTAATACTCTACAGTAAGCATTTCCGTCCATTGAGGATGAGTCTGTGCTACCAAGAGTAGTAGCAGGACTGCTCGTAATCGTTGATGTAGCGACCTCGATTGGTGGGTATGGGAGATCTCGACGGGTTGGTCGAAAACAGGTCGTCAAAGTTTCGTATATCTTCGTTTCGTTGTCGACATCGTAATGAGTACTTTCGAGATCACGCTTACGTTGTTCCTCAGTGTTATTCCATTCATAATAAATCCTTTCGTGATCGTTCAATGCGGAAACTTGCTGCATGGCTCCATTCTCAATCTCAGGATGACATCGTGAACGTTGATGTTGATCACGTGGACCGTACCCACCGACAATAGTCATCGTTGTTGTGGTTGTAGTAGCAGGTAGAACGATTTCGGAGGTTGAATGCGTGTAACGTGGTGACGAGGGCGAATCTCGAGTAAGAGAAGTACGTGATGGAAGAAGAGGTGGGGGGGGCCGGACGGCCGACTCGTCGCCGTGCAGTCTGGCGAGACCGAGGTTCAAGGCCGGCGCCGGCACCGCTGGAGTCACGCCGGGCATCGTAACCCCTTCCGACGTCGTCGACAGCGTTACGTCGTGTTTAGAAATCACCGTTGTCGTCGACGTCGGCGACGACGACGACGACGACAACGACGACAACGAAGACGGCGAGGAGGAGGACAACGACGGTGGCGAAGTTGATACTATAGAGTTAGAATTATTTGTTTCGGCACAACTGTTTCTCAGATTGTCTTCGCACTGAAGCCATTTTTGTATTTGTCGACGATGTATACCATATTTTCTAGCTGTAGCGCGTTGATTGCCACGACAATCGATGTCATGCCTATAAGAATCAAGGACCTTGAGCTTAAAGGACGGTGCAAATATGCGCCTGCTGCCCATCACAGCTACAGACTTCCGTACGTTTTGTTGCGACGATTGTTGTTGGTGTTGGTGTTGCTGGTGATGGTGGTGTTGATGCTGCTGCTGCTGTTGATGAAGCGATCTTTGTTGTTTACGATGCACTATATTTACAGTAGTTCCTTCTGCAAGTAACTCACTATTACCACGGGTCATGGCGCGAGAGACAAGCACGTAACGGACAACGCGTATCTCGCACGTCGCAACCGCGAGTGCGTTGAAAGGCGTGTCAATGGGAATAATCACGAACCCATACGCACGTTTTTTTTTTTTTATTACACAACAATAAAACGTGGGTACGTTGAAGAAGGCGAAACACTTATTAGAGAGGCACTATGAACATCTACAGCAAGAAAAACTAAAATGACTAAAACGACGACGATGCACAGGGGTACCTCGACGCGTAACATCACTCGAACTAGTCTGACCGCACGGAGTACGGAGTTCCTTTTAGGTCTTGGTAGATGCCGTAACTAATTTTCATCCCCTCTTACGAGTCCGAGACCGTAGCCACTTCCCACCGAAACGCTCTTTTCCCCTTCCCTTAGGTCTCCTTCTATCTATCTCCTTCTTTCTCCTTGTAGACTCTATATCCCCACCGCTGCTGGTCAGAATGCGACACCGGCGCTCTCTCCGTTTTGCTTTGTCTCACCACCCCCCCTCTCAGTGCCGCTTCTCTTTGGCCCCCTCCCTTCGTCTGGAGCTTAACTCGGTTCTTCTCAAACGAGTGCGGCCGGCTGGCTGGCTGGCTGGTCCACCGTCCACCACTGTCCGTTCGTTTTTCTTTTTCTCCTTTGGTGTATGTGTATATACATATATATGATGATCTGTGTATGTGTGTTGTTCTCTACCGACTCTCTTCCTTCTACATTCACCCTCATATACACACACAGCATGCATATATATCCAACTCATACATATCACCCTCCTCCATCTATCTCTTTCTTGGTTTCTCCTAGCTGAGAGCGTAGGCGCCCCACCCGCTGTCCCCTCTGGCGTCTCGGGCGTTCGCACCTCGCTCAGTAAAGCTCCGCCATATTGCGGGCTCGCTTCCGTCGATGACGCGCGCGGGAAACGTCACAGCGGCGTGACGACGCTCCAACGGCGCCATGTTGTCTGCCGCGCTCTCGTCCAGCCGTCCGTTGTCCGTCGCCCGCCGCTGCCACAGCCGCCACCGCAGCCACCACCGTCGTCGCCCTCCGACGGCACACGGCAGCCAGCGCGGAGCCTTCATTTTTGCGGGCCTTTCTCTCCTTTCAATCTCCGTCCTTCTACCAGCAAACTACTAGTCTCTATGTTTTCATGCGTTTCACGCTCTGATCTCTCTTTTCCTATCTCTCCTCTCCTCCTCCACCCGTTCCTCCCCACCCAATCCCTTAGGCTTTTTCTCTCTTTTACTATGCTATATATATATATATGGATTTTTGCCCTTCTTCGCAGAGACCAAAAGGAAACGTTTCAAAGAACGATGCATTTTGGATAAAATTAGCACTCTTGCAATGTCCTATGTATACTCCCTCTCGTTTCTAAGTCAGCCGTCTATCTCGGGATTGCGTTAGTAAGAGAGCCTAATAAAAACGAGTCTTCGGACTCGTGAGAACAAGAGATGCAGCCAGCCCAGCCAGCCAGCCAGCCAGCCAGCCAGCCAGGCGCAACTCGTTCATTCGTTCTGTGATATAACGATGACGTAGGTATCATGACAAGAAGAGTTAGAAGTAAATAGAATACGTGTACAGGATACAAAAGGTTCTGGTTGATTCTTATTATTATTCTTCTTCTTGTATCTTACTTCCTTTTTTCTTTTTTTTTTTAAGTATTACTTCCGTCACGATCTAAAGACCGTAGGATGGTTATTAGTAAAAATAATAAAGAACAATCATCGATCTTAACGCAATGAGCGTGGAACAGGAAAGTTTTGCTTTACGTAGATGAAGGTGGTAAAGAGGAGAAGGTGGAGGAGGTGGAGGAGGAGTGGAGGAAATGCTGACGGAGGTGGTGTTCAAAAGGAGAAGTAAGGGGGGGATTTTGCCTTCCAAGAAAGTGCCCATGACCGCTTAAGCTTACCGTGTAATCGTAGTTTCATTAGGGTAGAAGTTGTCTCTCTAAGTATTAAGTCTATAGGCCAATGCAATTGGTACCTTACTTTTATTATTAATAGTAATCCGTTCAATATTTTTGAATTATCGTTAAGTTCCTCAAATTTATGACGATATGAAAAGACCACCAACAGTTCCATTATTTCTTTAATTCTCTTGACGTTAGGAGTCAAACCTTTCTCTATGGTGGAAATTGCGGGACTTCTTGGAAATCGGGATAGCAAGAGAACGCGAAATGCTCGTCGCATGAAACACGGGTTTCTCGGTGCATGCGCCGCGAAATGAGATCATGTTGTTTTTGTGGCATGGAGTTGACGGTTAATACGTTTAGCTACGCGTCCGCGCGGTTGCCATGCTTCTACGTCTTGCGCGTAGGCCAACTCGCGAGGCGATGACGCAAGCTGCACGTTGGCACGTATACATACTTCTTCGACGAAGACGACGACGACGAAGATGACGACGACGACAGAGAGAAGCAATGAGAGGGTACGACGAACGAACGAATGAACGACCCGATAAGCTGAGCTAGCGATCGACGTGACTTGGAAAGAAAGAAGAAAGAAGAAAAAAGAGAAGGAGAAACAAAAGATGGAAAGAGATAAAGAAAAAGGGACGTGATCGTAAATTTTCAAGTCCACTTCAGTAGTTTCTCTGAAGTATAGAATTGTCGGCATTCTTTTGGAAATTCCCTAAAGAAAAGTAGCCTAACCGTTTTTCTAGAATTCGGAGGGTTTAAATGATTCGAATCAGGTATGAAACTAATCTCCCAAGGTTTTTCTAGTACCGATCTGACGGCAGCAAAAGAGGAATAACACCACACACACCTGCTTCCCCCGCTCGATCCCGACCTTCGTTCCATAACAGCTCATCGTTTTGGCATTTGAACGGAATCTCTCTTGAGCTACACGATTATGATTTCCTCACCAAGATACGTGTTTCATCATTATTTTGTATAATTGTAGTTGAAAGAATTATTTTCTTTTTTACCCCATCGTGATGAATTTTCCATTCGCATTTAAATCACAATCTAAATCCCGTTAAATAGAGTTGTTGAACGAAAGGAAAGAGAAAGAGAGAAAGAGAGAGATAAAAAAAGAGTAGATTGATGCGACGGACGTGGCGCAGCAGCAGCAGCAACAGCAGCGATAGCAGCAGCAGCTTGCAGCAACAGCTAAGTCAGACCGGCAGTCGCCCAGCGCGCCGCTACGGCTGGCACGGCTCGTCGATTTGTCCTTGGGATCGAGAAGGTAGGCGCAGCCCAAGGAAAGAAATGTGGCAACGTGGCAAGCAGCAGGCAGAGCTTCCCCTCCTTTATCCGTCGTCGGCCGGTCTTGCCAGACAGGGTGTCGCCAGCTCGGTCGGCCTGGTCGGCCGGGTTTGCGAGAGGGAGAGAGAAAGAAGATCGACTGGTGAAAGGAGGAAAGGGACAAGGGTAGGGACTGTAACAGCAGGAGGTGGTAGCGGAGGAGAAGGACGAGGAACGCGAAGAGGTGAGGTGGGGAGGAGCGGGGAGAGGGTTCCGGTATGTATGCTGCTAGTCGTAGAGTAGGGAGGCTAAAGCGAATCGCGCTCGTACAACGGAGAAGAGAGTCCGGAGATGGATGAGAAGGAAAAAGAAAGAGAGAGAGAGAGAGAGAGAAAGAGAGACAGAGAAAAAGACAGAAAGCCGCTCCTGCGTATCGTAGGATCGGTCGTGGACCTACATTCACGCGGGTAGCCATGTTTGAAAACTCGAGTCTCGCTGGAATGTGCCTAAGGGGGCCCCCTGTCCCCTCCTGCGTTTTCCTTCCTTCGCCATTCTATGGCCCCGTCGACGATCTTCCGATGCCTTTTGCTTTCCCCTCGCTCCACAATTCTCCTCTATACACGAGTTGGCGCCCCAAATGGTCGCGTAACCAGAGACGCGCCTCTGGCCTGCCCTGGTCACGCCAGACTTCTCGGCGCCCAAATGATGTGTCGACCGACCATTCCCTCTCTCTCTCTCTCTCTCTCTCTCTCTCTTTCTCTCATACTTTTTCTTCCTCCTACTCGTTCCTATTCATCTCGTTTAGTTCCCTTTGCTTTCCTTTTTCTTCTTCAGCATATACGTATACTCATGAACCCCTCGAATGAAATCTGAAGGAGACGACGAACACACATAGCTGAATTTCTTCGCACCTTCAATACAGGATTCTTCTTTTATGGTATTTTGAAGTCGAAGTCCTTTGAAAGAGAACTGAGAGAACCGAGAACGAACACCACGTTGGTGTTTCGAGAATGTTTTTAGTAGGGATCTACTACGCCGAATCTATTGTACTATCTTGAAATTTTGGATAGTCAAGATTTTTAAATGTTCTTGCCGAAACGTGGTCGGTCGGTAGCCAGAAAGAGACACGAAATTGCTTGGTTTGATTTTAAGAAACGAAACAAAATCTTTTTCTCAATAAATGACGTCTATGACGAATCATATTTTGTCTGATGATATTTCTTTCAACTGTTACAAAAAATTATCGGTTAGTTTGCTTGTCTCTGTTTTTCCCTCTCTTTCTACCTGGCCTGTTTCTGGCATAACTTTAAAATGAATTATTTTCTACGTATATAATATAGTTTCTATCTTCTTGCCGTTGTTCTTCGTGCCGGACTTTGGAAAAGACTTTGCTATCAGCTTTGTACGACTTCTTATCTCAAGTTTCCTTTGAAAAAAAAAATCTCTTCTCGAGAAACGATGAGTCTGTCCTTCGTAATCGTACGTATGTATATGCACATCATACACACATAAGATTAAGTACACACATACATGCATATATAACACATAGATATTATATATATTTACTTGTATGCACGTATGTCGCGTTAGGTCGATTACATCAGTAGCTTGTTAGCTCGATAAGGAGTTAATAAAACTAATAATAATAATAATAATAATAATAATAATAATAATAATAATAATCGTCATCATCATCATCCCATTCGTTCAATGAAGAGAAAGATAGAAAGAGAAAGAGGGAAAGATAGAAAGAAAGAAAGAGAGAGAGAGAGAGAGAGAGAGTCAATGTGCTTGTTAACGACACGGTTGGAAGAACTTTAAGAGTTCTCTCCATATGTTTTCATTTTCATGTAGAATAATAATTAGATATAACTGTTGCGAAAAGAAGATAAAACTCATCGTAAACGTATTTTCTTTCCGATAAGGGTGGTAAAAGGGTTTCGTTTAGCTGTTCTTTTAAATCGCAAACTCGAGTTTATAGTTTAGTTTATTTATGTGCACGCCGCCGACTGGGAGAGCGCCACACGTGCAACCTCGTGCATATTAGTATTAATCTTCCACGTGTTAGTTCGTAATATCCCTGTGTGCGTGGTTTACCATTTCGTGCGTAGTGGTGCGTATTTGCGCATACACGCATATATACACACATATACAATCGTGAATCATGTATGCGTGTATAGTGTCGAACCTAATCGCGCGTAGTATACCAGGGCCGCGCTTATATCGGCCGTAGTTCTAGAACGAATCTCTTCATTTCATAAGCAAAAAATAAAAAGAGAGAGAATGAATAAAATAAAAAAGAAAAAGAAAAGAAAAGAAAAAAACAGCTTAAGGCGTTTATAATTAATGCGCGCGAAAGAGAAATGGCCACGTGATGTTGTATCTGGTAGTGGGTTGGGGTGGGGTGTAGGAAGGGGGAAGAAGGGGGATTGGGTTAAGGCATTTTGACGACTTTCTCTGAAAAGAAACTAACCTATAATACTCTCGTATGTAAATGAGATACGAGCGCGCGTTTCGTTGGCTCTATTCAAAATACTTACAGATCGATAACTGTTAAAATTGACTCTTAAATTAAAACTCAATTAGTGTTTTTTTTTTTTCATATCCGGAGTAATATAATTTATAGGGTATATATATATATATAATAACTTTCATAAAAAAGGGTCAGGAGTTTCGATCGCGGGCCATTTACGATCGCTCCTATCCGGCGTTGGGATTTGGTACTTGCTTTCTCTTTTAAGATCTTGTCTCCTGACCAAGAATACAAGAATGCCCAGGTACGTACTTTTAGAAATTCTTTTATACTAGGGAGACGGAGAATAATAGATAGAAAATAAAGAAATAAGGAACTGAAGAAAGAAAGGAAGAAAGAAAGAACAAGTGAGAAAGATCTAACATTGTTAATCCATTTGCATCATAAGCGCATATATGTGCACATTTTGCTTGATAACTATCCTATCACCAGAGCGCATTTTATTTAAGCCCTTATCACTAAAGCGCAGTCAATGAAAAGTTGTGATCGGAAATAATTTGAGGGAATAAAAATAACGCAGAAAAGTAGACAAAAATGAAGGGTTGTTATCCGACAACAGTGAAGAGGGTGATTAGACCTAAAGAAAGAAGAAAATTTTGCCGATAAGAAAGAATATTCCATTTTTTCCGTGTAATGCAAATGGGTTAATAGCCCATCTGAGTTCTCACCAACATTCCTACATTACCGATACATAATTTCATTAAGAACCTTGCGGTGCGTCCCTGATCATCGGGTGGTTCGCGTAGGTTAAGCGTCACACTTGGCCGCACCGCTCGTTTGCCTACGTACGACGTACACAGAAATATACCTTCTCCGTGGGCGGTCGCACGATGGCGCCTACTCGCGCATACCTGAACACACCGTGTGTGCAAGAGAAAGAAAAAAAATTAAGAAAGAAAGAGAAAGAGAATGAGAGAGAATGAGAAGGAGCTTAAGAAACCTCTCTCTGTTAAGAGAACGTTTCTCTCCTTTTATTACTCACGCACCTCATACGTGTGTTAAGACTCTTCTTATTTTCCTCTTTCATCTTTTTCCGCGATAACACGTGGAAGACCAGTGCAAATAATTTTATAATAATAACAACAATAATAATAATAATTGTAATAATAATTATAATAATAATAAAAATAATAATAATAATAATAAAAATGAAAGTCTTATCATCGATAAGAGTAAAGTGTGTACACCACACCACCACCACCACCACGAGACTACGACGACGACGACAACGCCTACATTAGATTCTTTTTTTTATCTTACTTTATTCCATTTTCTCTTTCTCTTTATTTCTTTCTCTACGTTTCATGCATATACGAGCTAACCTTTTATCTTATCATTGGCGAAGGCGTATCGAGGCTGACCGCCATGCGTTTTGCCTTTGGCACGAACGCTTTAGATGACGATGCGAGGAAGACTTCGTATTCCGGATCTTTCATTTTTCTCTTCCCCAAATACAACGAACGGAGAGAATTCCACGTATTAACACACGAGAGAATGAGATATAAAATATTACGTTAAGTTTTTCTACGAAACTCTCAATCTTCTTTCCTTCCTTTCTTCCAGCTTTCCTTCCTACCTTTTCTTACTTACTTCTTTCTTTTCTTTTGTTTTATTTTAACCTCAGAGTGACGCGCGCATTCAATTTACCGACATTACCGACCGAGCTATTCCAAATGTAGCAAATAATATTTGTCCTGTTTTATCGGCAGATTGGATCAAAGCGAGTAAAGGATCATCTTACATATTTGAATTCAAGCGTCACGTTATAATATCTTTCTATTCTCGTTAATTAAATCTGGCACAGGGATTTAACGAGGTCATCAATGAAGTCATATACTTCTTTCACACACATACACATACGTTAGTAGTAGTACTTAGAATTGAGAACTTTCTTGGAAGGATAAGGAACGTTTATACATATTCAATTTCTTCTTTCCTTTTAGTTTTTTTTTTTTTTTTATTAAATTTGGTCTTACGATAAATCACGAATGACTTTTTTTTCCTTTTTTCTTCTTCGTATGTAAGCAGAATTATAGTTTTGAATTTAAACCAGGCGTTGAATTTATAATGAGAGAGAGAGAGAGAGAAAGAGAGAGAGAAAGAATAACGGAAGATCATTTAAAAGTGATGTATTTCTTCCGTTCATATTGCAAAATGTCTTCATATCGTATTTTTCCTACGACACGAAACGTTGTTTATACCTCATTAACTTCGTTATCCAGATAGATCTAGCAGTTTGCTCTTTCGTTATTATAACGCAATTTATGTTTGATTTAAGATTTATCTGTCACATCGAATTGGATTAATTCTGAATCTATATTACGAAGGATTGAATTTTAATTGAATATTATTATTATCATCATCATCGAGAATAAAATATATATACTACTCTTATGAAAGGCTAAATCGTTTGATATTTTTAATAATAGATTATTACGATAAATTATTATTATTTTTTCCTTTTTGTTGTGTGTGTGTGTGGATTTTACGGATCGATAAGATGTATATAAATTTAGGTAAGGATTTGATATATAAGATTATATAAAATTCGATTTCATTTTCATTTAGTACGTCAAAGGTGTTATTTTTAAAGGATGAATGTCAAGTGATGTTTTCTTACCTCGCGACTTGTCAAATGATGTTTGCTATTATTGTCGTATAACGCTAATGTAAGCGTTACTTATTCACTGTAAGCTGGCCGATGGCAAATACGAGCTAGCAGATACGTTCGTTCAGTAAATGGGGGACAGGGTATAACCGGTCAAAACAATCGCTTGTTTTACGAATTTTTTTTCAGGGATATGGGGAAAGTAAATATATTTAAATGTTTTGCATGTTATAAAGCATCAATCGAACAACGTTCTGTAATTTTTCTGTAAAAAAATATCGAGAAATAAGCCGGTGACGGAGCATTTTCAAGGACGCTGTTTAAAAAAAGGTGATCTGCTGTCTGAACGAATATCTCGGCGTAGAGTAATCAGAAATCAACAAATCAATAATTTATTATTAAGAAACAAGTTTTTCCTCCCTTAAAATTCCCGTTTCTTTCTCTTTCTTTCTTTACCATTGAATTTTTTTAAATATATCTTATTATTTGTGGAATAATAATAAATGACATCTCTCAAACATTTCTTTAGCCGATCTTTTGTTCCTCTCACGTTTTCGTCAAATAATATTGAGTTAACTTTTAAGAATAAGTTCTTCATCGTTGTAAATTTTCGAAGGTATTCTTTCTCTATTGTAACTTTCTAATAAAAGATTTTCAGACAAAGCAGCTTTCCTATGAGAGATTTAATTTTTTTATCTGGCTTTATTGTACAGTTCATCTCGGCTTTTGTGGACACCATTATAAATCTATTTCTTTCTTTTTATTTAGTGTTTCGTAACTATAAATTTAAAAAGTCTTAACTTGTAGACAAAACTGTTTCTTGACATTTCGAACTTTGAACAAACTTTTATTGATTTCTTATGAGAACAAGATGAGAAGGGGAGAGGGTAAGGGTAGGAGAAATAAAACTTGTTCTATCGTGTTGTAAAATTTTCCCAGTTTCTCGTGCGAATGTTTTTCTTTTCAGGAAGTATTATTAACGAGTAATATGGTTTCGACAATCCGAATGTAATTTAATTAATTTTTTGTTTTCTTCCTTCCTAATTGGCACTTAGCAACTGGTAACCGTACCAACGTAAAAATAAATTATTTTGTATCAAACGATTATGCGTGTGGCGCAAGAATGATCGAACCGAGAGATGAAGGATATTTTAAGTAGGTGGAAAAAGTGCGGAGGCGAGAAGAGAAGGAAAAAAAAAAAAGAAAGAAGGTTACCACCGAACCGGTATTGTGTTGACGGACTCGGGAAGAAGAAAAGAAAAAGATATATTCTCGTCGACATTGATCCTCCCGCCGCGTGTATAATTAATACAATAATAAAATAAAATAAAGCATTCCATCTCTTTTCGTCTTGTATACATACATATATATATACATATATATATATATATATATATATGTATTTATATATTTATATTTATAAATAGAATACAAATGCATAATGATATATGATAGTTATGTGTCTTGTTCTCTGAATGCTTAATACAATAGATCGTAATATATACATTTTGTATTTGTTTTAGCTCTTAAATGGTAGCCCGTTTTATCATTTTTTTTATTCTCTTTTTCGTCATTAATTTTTCTATCAATTATAATAAACGTTTAGATACAACAAAAAGAAATATTAAATTCGTTTAACAAGTGCTACACTAATAAAGAATAATAATAATAATAATAAAATAATACATACATGAGAAATAAAAAAGCAAAATTAGATCTCGATTAAAATATATAACAATTATTTCGAAAGATCAGAGTAGCTAGTCTTTTTTGTTCCGTACCAATTATACTTATATCGAAATAATTTTCAAATTATACGGGCAATTTACATAACAGAGCATCTTAACTCTGAAGAGTAAGCACCTTAACCGGGAGGGAAAGTCTTGCTGCACTTCAGTCGATTCACAAGCATACGATAGTCATTAGAATTTCGGTACGAAGATATTATAAAATAATAATCTTACCGAAAGGTTCGAAGAATCATCCTTTTCCGTTATTTTAACGAAGAAGAATTAATTATCTTCGAAATTCGCATGATCGCGAATAGACTGGATTTTTGTATTTATTTATTTATTAATTAAATGATACGTTGTTAAACATTACGTTACCGTTACGTTATGTTACGTTACGTTACGTTGAGTTGTTAAAACACTTATACGATTAATGGAATGCAATTTCCATGCGCACCACCAAAAACTATGAAACTTTTACATAGAGTATTATTTCTTTAAACTCTTTAAATTGAGAACTTAATGATATTATTCGTTAAATTATGTGTTTTCTTTTTTTTAACACACTGAGCGTACAAGAACGAGATTGAAAATATATCGATCACGTATAGCAGTGCTTTCTCTCTTTCTTCCCTTCCTTCCTTCCTTCCTTCTATCTTCCTTTATTTAATTCTTTATTATATTTTTTTCCTATGCCCTTGCATACTTTTCTTAATCGCTAGCTTAAATTCTATCAGTATCGTTAGAAACGTTAGTGAAGCGTGAACCTTTAAATATCGCTAGTCTTGATACGGGTTATAAGCCGACACTTCGTGGAAGAGAAAATAATTAAAAAAAAAAAAATAAGAATAATAATAATAATAAAATGTCGATCGTTATTCGTCGTTGAATCTCATGAAAAAAAAACATATCTTTTTTCTTTTCTTTTTTTTTTTCAACGAATTTACGTCGATCGAATAAGATCGAGATGATTATCTTCTTGCAACCCGATCAGAAGTAGCCATGAGAGAGAGAGAGAAAATATTGAGATAGTTAACGTTCTGTTTAAATGATCTTAAATAAGTAGTACCTAGACTTATTTGCATCTTATCGAACCTAATCGCTCGTAAATGAATATTAACGATTACGTATAAACGTAAATGTGTTAGCGTGAACGTGGATAAGAATGTGGGAGGATAGAATCTTAAATTAGTATACTTAAGTAACACATTGACAGAGTGATCGAAAGTAGTTAAAACGTTGCACAATGTTATAACGTCTTGTGACTGCTCTCCCAAGCGCGAACACAAAATGGTCGCTAATACACGTTCAACGTTTCATCGAAATTATTCTAAAATTAGAGTCCGTTATTGGAAAATTAATTAATGAAATTAGTTTGTTGTTAAGTGATACGATCTTATGACATTTTGTATGAATCTTTCGTATATGTTGCCAGAGAGAGAGAGAGAGAGAGAGAGAGAGAGAGAGAGATAGATAGTTTCGAAATTTTACGCGAAACAGAAACACGAAATGATAATGTTAGGTACTTTTGTTTTTTTTTTTTTTTATAAGAAACGAGCGATTAGGTACGGCAATTCTTCTTCTTCTATTCTTTTTTTCTTTTTTTTTCTCTCTTTTTTTCCGTGAACATTTGTTGCTGAATTTGCATCGGTGATATTTCTCACGTCTGCGATTTATGTTTAATGTATGATATTATTGCCGCAGGGTAAAATGTATTTATGTTTGTGTGTGTGTATGTGTGTGTGTGTTTATATCGTATTAAAACTTTTCCTCTATTAATCTTTTGCCTTTGTTCGTTATCGTAGAAACGAATGGAATCTTCTCAAGGCATCATCTTTCGCGGTGACAACCATTTCTTCATGTAGTAGCAAAAGATCGTGGAAATATAAATAAGAACCAGAAGAGCACACGTAACTCCCAATGCCAGTACAGATGTTTTTGTTGGGCATGGTTCTACGATGGTCACGGTTTTATCTTTATAAAAGAAATAAAACACAAAATATATCAAATTGTTGAATGAATCGTTTCTTTTAAAACTCTGACTGCCACACCGAAATCACATGTTTCGCTCAGAATGCCACGATAGTATTTTATGATGCAAGATTTCATATAAATTAATTTTTTATTTTTGATGTTCCAATAAAAATTTTTCATCGTTCAATGGTGCATTTTTTACTTGAAAATATATTCTAATTAGCGGTAATGTTATAAATGCACCAATTGTAAATTTTCATTGAATTTTTACGATTGAAGTATTTCAAATGCTCCGGTCACCAATGACCACCATGGCAGTCAAAGTGTTAGAAATTTTAAATCGATAGTCAATGTTTTAAAACAAGAATCATTTATCATGTTTATAGTTAATATTTTACCTGCTTCATTGAAGTCTATGCTAGCGTCGCTTTTAAGGAAATCCGATTGTTTTTCATCGCCAAAGTCCAAGACCAAAATCTCTTGAGAAAGTGTCATGTCCTCAGCTTTTTCTTCGGTCGTATTCATGACATTCCTTCGACGTCTTTTTCCCCATGACTCGACGGATTCACGTCCCCACTCGCAAACAGCCTGTTAACGGGCAACAAAAAAATTTTGGCTCAAATTTTCTTCTCCCACTATGTTTTTTTATACTCGATGCAACGGAGAATGCAGGAGACTAATATTTTCCGGCTATTCGAGGTAATCTCGTAAGAGAGTTAAAGACGTTAATAAAATATTTATATTACCGGCTCGCATGGTCCGAGACAATACTTGACGTTACATTGGAAGATGACACCATAAGATTCTGTGAACCTGAAGGCTTCGTAAACCGATTGAAGGGCGTTACCGTCTGGCGTGAAGCTCGGGAATATTGAGGGATCAACTGGACATCTAAAATTACATCCTTCGGTTAAGATACATTTTATTTTGGATTAATTTCTGAACAAAAAATAACTAACCCTTCGTCGTCGATTATTTGGAAGGTACTCTTAGAGTCTTTGGCCATAGCAACGCAGCTGCGAGCAAAGATTCCGTAAGGTGCTGTTATAAAATAAAATATTAAAGGTAATTAAGATAAGATTAATATAAAGCATATTCTAATTGGATATTTGTTAATTAAACTCACTGTCTTCGGGTATTTCAATCCTGAAAGTCAATTTATCTCCGATTCTTACAGTTTCAACTTCCCGTGATCTGCTATCGAGAATACGTATCCTTGGTGGTGGTGCTTCGGGTGCGCTAGTAATGCTAATCATTTCCGGATCTCTAATAGGCATCATCCCGAAGGTTATGTTCTTGGATGACATGTCGTAAGTACATTTAACCTTGTAGATTTTATCAGCCTTTGTCATGACCACTGAATGATGTTGCAGTACCACTGTGTTTGAGTAGATGCCAGTCTGAAAACCGTCACGCTGCCATGGTGAACAAACAGTTTGAGGAAAATCTTGGGGATACATTAAGCCATGTGTTCATGTAAGATTTAAATATATATTTTATTTAATAATATTTTTCTTTTTAATCTTTTAAAATCGTCTCATTTACGAAAGATACTTACCACACTTTGAGTATTGCAATCCTGTCCGCTCATCGTCAAGTCGAGTCTGAAGAGATCGCTATTGATAACATCGATGTTGCAAGTTTCAGAACGTCCGAGGGCGTAGATCCTACCATTGAATGGCTTGTTTGTACGAACTTGAACGGCGATACGTGTGTCCTTACAATCGACGGATACTGTGAAACGTGAAAGGATTACGATGTTAGACTATTATCGTTTAAATCTTATATTTATTATGTTGACGAGAAATCGCGTTGAAGATTTCTTACCGTCGTAACAGGTGCCAGTTTTATCGCAATTGATATCGTTCCTTGTCAAATTATTCACGGTAGGATCTTCCGTAGTTTCGAAAACGACCGGAAGCGGATCTGCCAAGGGACCGGTTCCTTCTGAATAATTCAAAAAATTCGATTAACCGTGCCTTTTTTCTTTTTTACTATTAGTTAGGATTATTTTTGCAACAAAATTTGTTTCTTACTCTCGCAAAAGTTTTCAAAATACGTTCCAACTCGTTCGCCGTTATCGATCAATGGTCTTTCGGCGTTGAGATAGGTCGATGGTCCGTCAGGTAAAGTCCAATGATCCAAATGAAACAGATGACAATTGTACGCGGATCCTTGAGGTGCACCGCGATAAAGGAACGATCTGCAAAGGAACTCGTTCTCGATTTCGCAGGCCAATCTGCAAGCTGATTCGCTTTGTACTTGTAGTTCTTTGTCGGTATAATAATGGAGACCAGCGTATTGGGCAACTTTATCATCGGCAACACCGATTCTAGGAATTTGGAAGATCCTTTGTGACTTGCAAGCTTCCTTTCCTTTCAAGCAAAGATTTTCGAAATAATCAACGCCTTGAGCGTCAACAAATTGCACGTATTGTCCGGTTGTTCGTCTATCGGAATCACTTAAATGACATTGTAGAGTAACATAATTGTATTCGAGTGATCTACATGTAAATCTGTGCTCGTTCAAACAGGCAGCGAGACATGCTTCCTTCGTCGACGTATAAATCAGTGCGTTATCCAATCCACGAATCATTTTGTTCGGTATACGTTCGAATGACCACGGTCGTAGACACACGTTTTCTACAATATTATTCAAAAATATTACATTAGATATGTATTTTTATATTTACAAGACAAATTATATTTTTTTTTACAAACCCAAGAGAATATCTTACGGGACTTGAATGAAATTCTTCGTTTAAGGATGGTTTTCTCTTTTTTCTTTTTATACGCGATAAATGCAAGAAATAAAATTCAAGTATAAAAAGAAAAAAGAGAAAACCATCCTTAAACGAAGAATTTCATTCAAGTCCCGTAAGATATTCTCTTGGGTTTGTAAAAAAAAAATAAAAAAAGTTCGTTTGAATTCAGTCGTCACGTTATACGTCTCGGTTGAACGATCATTTCTAGGATTATCAGCAGGATGCTTGGAATCTTTCTTGAAACTCTCCCTCAAGGTTTATTACGATAGTTTCGTAACTATTACAGGGAGACGGGGACGAAAGATCGTGTGAAAGAAATCAACTTTCCTGGAACGGTTATGTTAGTAGCTCTGCTTGTTGGTGAAGGAGGAAGAAGAGGATTATGAGTGGAGATCGGGGGCAAAAGAAAAAAAAAACAAAATAAAAAGAGAAGAAGAATAAAAAGAAGAAAAGAAAAGGAGGAAACAAAAATGATCTCGTGGTTCATCGATCACGCGATTTAAAAACAGTGCGAGACCAGAAAAGGTATGTCAGTTTTGAAATCACTAATCGAAGGCACACATGTGACTTGGCAAGTCGATCATGCCATCACTATGACGCACGCTATTTCTCTTTACGACTTTTTGGCACGCGAATTAAAAGGAAGAGAGGGAGATAATGTTAGTGCTCAACCGTTCCAATTTCTTTTCCTTCGAGGAAGCTTGCCGCGAAAACCGGCGCTTCTCAAATTGTCTTCTTGGTGCCAACGAACCGATGCGTGACTACTCTTCACGGATGATTCACCGTATCTTATGAATCCAAGATTCGTGCATGACAAATCGCACGTACGACCGCGAGAAATTCTAATACTTGAGTTTACTCTGATGGACACTAGTGTATATAAACCGAGAGGAAGAGAGAGAGAGAGAGAGAGAGAGAGAGAGAGAGAGAAATTCTTAAGTATTTTTAAACTAAGCGACCCGTTAAAAAAAGTTTATCTTTGTTCGCTAGTCATTTGTATATATTTAGAATTTTTTTAATTTTTAATACGTGTTTTAAAGGAGGATGTCTTCGAACACCTTCAACTTTTTTGATTTATATAATTAAAAAAAAAAAATAAAAAAGATTTGCAATTGTATATATCATATTACAGATTTTTGGGTATATTTTTGTTGAATAATATATATTTTTTTTATTTCGTTCCTGCAGAGAAATATATTTGTCATAGAAATGTTAAAAATAATTTAAATAATTTAATTTTAAATTTTACGTGGAATTCAATAGAGATTTTGTAAGTAAGATTATTCCAAATTGATTACGGCTCTTAACGATCCTTCGAAGTTTTAGTTAGGGTAGGAAAAAAGGACGCTAGCCTAAGGGTTTTCTACAGGAATTCGAAGAAATATGAAGCGGGAGAAAAGAGACTTCCTCAAAGTTTCTTCAATAATCTTCTCTAGCGTGACTTGACGATTTTAAAGGACTCAGCTTTCTCTTTCCTCTCCTTTTTTACATTTTACTGTTTCTATTTGTAAGATGACGTTGAGAATATTTTACGAGGTCCCTTGATGCTACTTTAAAGGTTTTTTACTAACACCCGACTCGTTAGACCAATATTAAAGATTTTCTTTAGGTTTAGAAAAATAATAAAATCATAAAAGATAAAACTTATTCATGGTTTTGTAAAGAATAGTTAAAGTTCTTTTCAGTGACAAATTTCAAAAGGTTGCGTCAGGGTTTTCTCCGCGAAAACTTGAGCTAGATTAAAAAGAAAAGTATGGGCAGATAGCCCAAGGTTCAGAGAATATTTTGATATAACTTACTAATAGTTTCGTCAAGGTAAGTATGGGTTGCGTCAAGATGAAGTAAAGAATAGTTAAAGTTCTTTTCAGTGAAAAATTTCAAAAGGTTGCGTCAGCGTTTTCTCAGCGAAAACTTGAGCTAGATTAAAAAGAAAAGTATGGGCAGATAGCCCAAGGTTCAGAGAATATTTTGATATAACTTATTAATGGTTTAGTCAGGGTAAGTATTGGTTGCGTCAAAATAAAGTAGAGAATAGTTGAAGTTCTTTTCAGTGACAAATTTCAAAAAGTTGCGTCAGGTTTTTCTGAACGAAAACTTAAGCTAGATTCAAAACAAAGTGATGGGCAGATAGCCCAAGGTTCAGAGAATATTTTGATATAACTTATTAATGGTTTAGTCAAGGTTAAGTATGGGTTGCGTCAAGATAAAGTAAAGAATAGTTAAAGTTCTTTTCAGTGAAAAATTTTAAAAGGTAATAACACGTCAGAGTCATTCATTTACAGACAGTTCATTCAAATATAGACTGTAATTCTGCTTTTGCAGGATAATCCTGACTTGAATGAAAAAACTAAACAAATTTTCGGTGAATTACGTGTTAATCGATCTTAACTATAACGAAATGCTTACCTGATCTGATTTGCAGTTTCGTCATGTAATACATGTTAACAGCTCGTTGTGGTTGAGCTGCTGGATTGGATGCTGCAGTCTCGTTTTGCAATTGGCAAAGAGTGTCTTGCATTGGTGCTAAAGGATTTACCACGAAGGAGAAAGCTGCTGCTTGGCATTCGGCTTCTTCTCGGCACCAACCTTGACACTCGTAAAGCGATAAATTTCTCACGCTGTAATATGTTGTACCACGGTAATCGTAATCGGTTAATTTCTCGAACGCTGTTCTCGCTGTAAGAACAAACGAAAAAAAAACGAAAAGTAAAATAAACTGTTGATTAATTGGATAGGAAGAATAAATAAAATAATTATTGTATTAGGTCGAGTTATAAGTAACTTCTGTTAACAGACAGATAGACAGACAACTATCGTTATTTTCACGAATATTTATAGTTATTGTTTCAATAAGAAGCATAGTAGTGTATATAATTTTGTTATTTAATTAAAGTAAAATAAATGTCTGATAAAACGAAACAAATTGGAAGTTACTTATGACTCGACTATATTTGATTCGATAATATTAAAAATTTTTTTATAGTAAATTTCTGTCTTTAATCGAGATTGTCCAAAGAATAACAGGTATACTTCATTTGTATTCCACATGAAATACTTACCCAATGCAGCGTGACCACCGGTTAACATCGCCATGATTATCAGGCATGCAGTTGCAGCTGCAGCTGTGCCGATTCCGAACGAGCCCATCTGTAAGGAGAAAGGGAAAAAGGGAGAATAAGTTACCTCGTGTATGACATTTATTTATTTATTTTTTTTTTTGATTAAAATCTGTCGCGGTACGAGTATCTATTATCATCAAACAATAACAATCATCATTATCATCGTTACATTTTGTCTCATATTTCTACGTAGATTCTTTCGAATCTCAAAACTAACTCGTATCACCCCTTCAATGACGCAACGTTTGCGTTTCTACACAACATTCCAGATCGTATCGCGTGCATGAGTGTTTGAGAATGCGAGGAGTATATAAACTCGTAGAAAATCGTATTTATGATATATACACACGCACGCACGTACACACACACACACACACACACACACACACACATGCACTCATACGTGGTTTTGTTAACGACTTCAGATAATCACTTTGTAAATAGTACCCTAAGTAATGATAGGCTCTCTCTTTCTTTTTCATGTTCGTCAAATTAATTTGTAGAACGTGTAACTTGTATTAATGTATTTTTTAAGAGAAATGTAGGTAATAAAACTGTAATAATAAGGCTGGAACGACACAACGAATATTAACATTTATTTGTCTGTTAAGTATTAACAATTTATATTAGATTGACCTAAATAAATAATTTCCAAATTCGTTGATTATATTTTAATTCGTAATTTCTATATTATATGTAATTTAATATAATTTATTTACTGATCATGAGACAAAGTCCCCTAATGATCAAAAAGCAATACAATAATAATTATAATTTATATAAACTTATACGACATGAAAGAAGATTGATATATCAATTTGTTGTTATTAAAAAACAAAAGATAAAAACCGAGGACAGGAAGTAATAGACAGGTTTAGATAAAGAGGGCACTTCAACTAGCAGATACGATCCTGTATTAATCATCAGGAGCCGGTTCATCCAGCTAACACTTGAACGAGTGGCAAGAGTAGGTAGGTTCATGCTTCATCGGCGCCCGCTGTGAACGCTGGGAGGTGGAGGGGTTGAGGTAGGGGGGCGATGGTAGCTCTGGTTTATAAAAATTCTTTAAATACAGTCCACAGTGTGGTGATCTAAGAAGAGAGAGAAAGAGAGAAGAAGGAAGTCCAGTGGAGGATGTACCTCAACGCCGAAGAAGCAATTCTCTTGTACGTGTGCCAGTTGGAAACATGCGGAGTAAAGCCATCGACTGACTTCCCTTATTTTGCCTTTTTCTATTTTCTTTTTTATTTTCCCCTCGTGTTTTACTGACTCCTCCTCGAGCTTCCTGGATTACTTCTTCTTACTGGTTTTTATTTTGTCCTTGAGAAAGTACCGTCCGCTTATCTAGTTGCTTCTTTTTCTTCTCTTTTTTTTTCTCTTCTTATTTTTTTTTTTTTATTCCTTTCCTTTCCACGCTACTTATCTTCCATTCGACTAACCGGCGTATCTGGATAGGAAAACGTTTCGTTTTTTTTCCCATTTTTTTCCTATCCTCTGTCTTTTCTCCATTTATCTATCTATCTATCTATCTATCTATCTATCTATCTAGATTTTCTTTTCCTGTTACTCTTCCAGCGACAGATTAAGCGATCATCCTCGCGAGAATTCGCACGTATCGAAGTTGGAAGCTGAGATTAAGATAAGCTTCTTTAAATCGTCGTCGTTATATCTTCTTTCTCTCTCTCCCTCTCTCTATCTTTCTTATTCACACGCATATTTTCTTATCTCTCTCTCTCTCTCTCTCTTTCTCTTTCTCATTTGCTGCGTAGCAAAGTACTTTACGATTACAGAACGGCAAGTTTAGCTCGGCAATTTGAAGCAAGGGATAAGCTGTAAAGTTGTGCCAGGGAGTATACGTCCTTCGGTTCATTTACGATTCGCTTCCTGGATTTCTTCCTTAGTTCCTCCTAAGGCTATAATACCATGAACTTACTCTTACCAATCTTTATGCTCGTTTTCTCGTCGTTTTCCACCTTACCTTCTGGTAGTAATACCCAGTATAGGCGAATTCCAATATAACGCTCGTTAACTCGACATTAAGCAATCTGTGTCTTTCGATTCGTTAATGAACGTGGTTTCGCTGGTTGTTAGACCATGGAAATTGGAAGGATCAGCACGATCGTTGTTGAGGCTTCGTCAGGTTGTATTCGAGGTCATAGTAAGTCGACGACGACGAAGACGAGGACGATTTGAAAAAGAGAGAAAGGAAGAAAAGAAAAAGAGAGAAAGAGAGAGAAAGAGAGAGAGAGAGAGAGAGCTTTGTCGTGGCTGGTTCCGAGGTCAAAGGTTCATACCTTCCCCTTCTTCTTCCCTTTCTTCTTCCCTTTCTTCTTCTTCTTCTTTTCCTTGCCATGACCTCCAACCACCGTGGCAAAGTCAGCGCTAACAATGAGGAATGTGCTTAGGTTCACGAGCGGGCGGGTTGATGCACTGTTACGAAGATTAATGCTCTTACTTTTCTCTCTCTCTCTCTCTCTCTCTCTCTTTTTCTCTCTTTTTGCACTCGTAATCTCGTATAAGGTTTTGCTCTTTCAGTGACACTTTCAAATAATATTATTAATATCCAAATAATAAGAGATTTATCTTCAGTTCGTGGCAGGAACCAACGCGTGGTTCCTACCACATATGCTTCTAAATAATTTTTAAATCGAAGTTTTATAAATAAGAAAATAAATGATTACAGATAATATTCAACAAATCTTTAAGAGTACTAGTAAATATTTTTTTCCGATTTTTTTATGAACAAACCCAAGCCTTTTTGTGGTGTTAGGAAAATCCCCCATCATGCTGATAGGGGGGTTTAAAGAATGCTGCGTAAAAACCTACATGAAGTATATAATTATAATCACTTCTTTGGATTAACGGTGCCACTACGTGATGATAGTACATGTATATACTAGCTACCTTAGGAGAATGTTTCGAATTCTTATAGGAAACTTCGAGTTAACTAGCTTTTTATGACCCTTTTAAAATGACTTTGATAATTTTGTCTACCGAGTGAAAAAGAATAAGAATAAGAAGATAGGGAGAACGAGACGAGTACAAGATAGCAAGAGTGCAAACTTTAATGTCGCACTATTTACGGTAGTCGTTGGCTGACCTTTACGTCACACAACCGGTCTACGTTGATAGGAAACCTGGTCGACGAGTTCACCTCGAGATGTTTTACCTCTTAGAAACTATCTCGAAGCATTTGCCGTGCAAGATCATCATTTTCGTTACGTTACGTTACGTTAAGTTGCCTTACGTTATACTACGTTACGTTATGTTAAGTTAAATCACTTCGTGATTCTCTCTATAAGTTTCATAATTACTAAAGAGATTTATGAGATAATAAAATCAATCGTCAACGAGATATAATATTTCTTCGAATGTAATTACGTTTGTATTTATTTTTAAGAAAAGAATAACTCATGAAAACGACATTAAAACATTGATAAACATCGATACGATACGGTTTATAATAATACGACTTTAATCGTGTTTAGTTTTATTAGAATATATTATATTATCTTCTATAGGATCTTTTCATTTATAAATTATTACGGTAATTATCTTACGTACTAAAGAATATAATTAAATAATTGAAAATTTATTCATAAGAACTGCTGTGATCGATAGATTCCAGAAAAAAAAACAAAGAAAGAGAGAGAGAGAGAGAGAGAGAGAGTGAGAAAGAAAGAAATAATCTTTCATCAGTGATTATATGAAAGATCACGACCATGACGATAGATCGTGGAATCTTCGAAGCGTTTATCCGTATAAAAGGGGGAAACCCCATGTAACGCCGTAAAACGATATTTTACCGAGAACGTTGAACATGATGGTAACGTAATTCAAGGTCTAACAACCCTTACAGGGTTTGCTTAATGAACTGCGACACTCGATCATAAAGATTACCTAGGATCTCTTTGATGCATGAAAATTAACATTTGCCAAGAGCAATGGCCGGTGTTCTCGATAAGAAATATTATTTTCAAGATACCTATCGTTAACTTCCTGTATAACACTCATTTTCAAGGCCATCTTCTTCCCATGAGTTGGGTCATCCTTACGGCTATTGCCATTCATCGAGATAAATACTATCAATATATGATCGTGATCATGTTGTTGAGGTAATGTAAGAGGGATGCTGGATATTTCTTCCTAGGTTAGACCATTGGACCTGGCTACTGGAACATGCAGATTTATGCTACCTCTAATGTCACAGCAAACCAGATTAATGGCTTCCCGTTTTAGAATGGTCTGTTCCTAAAATGGTAACCGTGTTTTATATTCTATCCATCTTGGGTAAACTAAAAGAGGAACGTTATTTCTAGTATAATGGATGGATACTATTATCTTAGTTCTATTCAAAATCCCTATTTAGAATTCTTCTTTCGATTTTTCTTAAGGACGAAAAAGGGATCGTTTCGATACGTTGGAAAATAAAGGATTATGCGAATCGTGACTTTAAGCTTTTACGATCACCTTCCGGAACTAATTTTAAATTTAATGGAAAAAGCTGCTAGGTAATACCTTTTCTTTCTGAACAAAATCACTTCATTCTAATATATTATACAACAGCTAAAGGGTGTATTTACTTTAATTAGTTCGGTGTTGGTTAAAAGGAAAAAGAAAATAAAGTAAGATAGTTGGAGGAAGGTAACGAAAATGATCCTTAACTTAAGGATCGTTAGTGTCATTAATTGGCTCGGTACCACCGTTCGCACGATTTTCCATAGAGTAGTAACCTCTAAATTATTGGTTACATGGGGTTTGGATAAGTTTCCATAGAGTATCTTTTTCGACGAAACATCTGATTCCTGTCAGGATAACAACAACGTAAGGAGTTATCGTAATGGATCGGTTTGTTTGTGGGTGGAATTTGCGTGGGGTAGCTGAATAGAACATGCGGGTTGGTAAAGAAGAAGATGAAGGAAGATAAATACTATTTCTCTTTAACTTTCTTATATGTTTAACAGACGCATACATAAACATAGTCAGCTTAACATCTTTCGTAGGTACTCGAAGATAGGAAAAGGGCTATGAAAATAAGTTAACTTCTATGACCAACCAACAAGACGTCTGGCTTCTTGAGAAATCGTCTTGTTCAACGGTCGGTGTATAACTGAAGATCGATAAGAGGAAATTGCTGAATCGTGTGGGATATTCGATGAGAATAAAGAAAATCTTTCGCTAACTTCTTTTTTCTTTTTTTCCATTTATATCTTCTTTTTATTTTGATTTTTTCCTATGCGTTACACTCAACGTTACATTTTTTACGTCAACTTTAATGTCGAGCTAGACATGGCATTATAAGTAGTTAATTAGAGAATTGTTGGTAGGTAAGGAGAAAGAAAAGACAAAAATTAAAGAGTGCAAAGATATATATGCAGTTATCAGAGCTTTTTAACCTAATGCATTGTATAATTATTTATATTTATTTTTATAATGAAAAAATTTCAATTACGTATTTTAGCCTCACATATCTGGTCCCTAATAGAAAATACGCATAACACATATGTATATAAGTTAACCGTTCTCTCTCTCTCTCATTTCTATTGAAATATTAAAACGTTCTTTTAGGTATATAAGGTATATATACTTATTTACGTAGATACACGGGTCAAGTAGAACCCCTTCCGTCCCCCCGATAAACTCGATGAACTCGAACATGGCGTTAGACGGTAGCACTCTCGGTTTGTGCGGATTCATAAACAATGAGATCGAGGGAACGAGACAAGCGAGAGGAACGTTGCTTCGACGACGACGACGACGACGAGAAGAAGAAGAAAAAGAAAAAGAAAAAGAAGAAGAAGAGAGAAGAAAGAAGAATAAGAAGAGAAAAGAAGAAAAGAGAAGTGAAGAGAAGAGAAAGGCGAACACGCGTGGCCAGGTGGTTCTCGTTTAAACCGAGGGATTCATAAACAATGAAGGAACGTAAATCGGTCTGGAGCTTCCTGCTGTAAAGGCGTTCCTCTTTTATGTGTGTGTAGATGTATATAGAAGAGTATATATCCAGATCTTGGATCTCTATTTCCTACGAGGGCCATTCGTTGGTCAGCAAGCATCAAGCAACCAACTGAAGCAACCAACTAGCACCACTTGGTCGATCATTTTTCCAGCTCGTTTGGTAGATCCTATAAATCACTGGATCAACCGTTGGAATTTACAAGAGGAAGTTGACCAAGTAAACATAGCGTGAGAAGTTAGAATCTAAAAGAAGATTGACATACTTGTGTATGTGCTCTTTTTCTTCGTTCCCAATGATAACGATCTAGTTAGTATCGATCAATCGATCTATCGATCTAACTATCCTACCATCGAACGATTCAGATAAATCGTAGGCAGTAATTAGCAGGTTGGATCGTGAGCATTATAGGACGATGTATTGAAAGAATGTATACCGGGAAGTAGTCATAGGATACGGGGGAGGTAAAACTAAGAAATATGATTATGTTCGCAGACTCTCTCTCTTTCTCTCTCTATTTTCTTTTTCTATCTATCTATCTATCTATTTATTTCTTTCTTTCCTTACATGATCTTATGTGATGGTACAACGACCCCGTTCACCAAGCCCTTGACTTCCCTTCTCGCAATATACCCACGCCGGTACAAGAATTATAATCCCACTGGTATATCCTTCCAGTTCGTTTTCTTACCGACAACGTCTCGTCTTCCTCTGTGTTATTAGCTTGGATTAAAGGGCGAACTCGCAAGACGTGCTGCCAACCAACCAACCAACCAACCAACCAACCAACCAACGAATGAACCAATGGAAACCTATTGCCTTTTAGTAAACGTCTATTCGAAGAACTTATTGCTATTTCAGGAGAAGCAACAATATATTTTCTTCGCAGGGAACGTGCGAAGGATAATTCAATCTTTCTTCTCTTTTTTTTTCTTTTACAATGATTAAGGTCTTCTCAATCGTGATGATGATGATGACGAAGATAAGGGGATTCGTTAAGTTTCGCAAGAGAAAACAACTTCATCCATCGTTCTATTTCTTCATTTTCTTCGTTTTATTTTTATTCTTCTTCCTTTCATCATCATCATCGTCATCCTGATAATTGTCATCGTCGCTGAAGAAAATTCTCGGCCTCGTATCGTACTATACTTTATACCGGTGAGATCAAGCACCGGATAATGCACGGAAGTTGCTAGGTAGTTCGACAAAGTGGCAGTTTTGTTCGGTACTTCGTAAAAGGATAGGAAGAACAAACGGAACGTAAGATTCGCGTGCGACGGAAAACTATAAAATCTCACAGATAAGATATCCATAATAAGAGAAAGAGAGAGAGGAGAGGAGAGAAGAAAATAAAATAAAACAAGTAATGTTGAAATTGCATAGTTCACGAATAGAGTTTTGCTATCAGAAATTCTCCAATTATATTTTTCGTAAAAATAATTTTCTTTTGCGAATAATAATAATCTTCATCTTTCTTATTCGAGCTTTTAATTATCTTATCGCTTATTCATAAAGCGTGTTATCCAGCATATACGTATTTACATGTGTATGCACATATGTAAATATTGTGTAGGAATAACACATCGGTATTGTTTTAAAAGAGAGATAATAAAAGGGATAAAAGTTAAGGATAAGGATAGAAAGAAGAAAACGTACAGGAAATGAATAAAAAGAAGAAAGAATAAGTAAAGTTACGTCATGCGAGTTAGTATTTAAATGTATCTACGTATGTATCTGAATATGTAATATTTTTCATTTTTTATTGTATTATATTTAATACAAAATATATATATATATATATATATATAATTATTATTGAAATATATGCAATCCGTTAAATCACGAAATGACCAATAAAAATGGTAAAATAACGATACTGATCTAAAAGTATAAAAAAAAGGTAGAATTATATACTTTACTTATGTAATATAAAAATTCACGAGAGGTGAGTAGTTAAAATATGAAATTGAAATTTGACCCTTGGATTAGACACGATAGAACAGCACGATTAACAAAATATTGGTTTCCAAAGTGCAGGAAGGAAACAAAAACGTAAAATTAACTAACTTTGGATTGTAGAAAGAAAAACAGGACTTTAAAATCTGTCTATCAAAAATAGACTTTCTAACGAGCGAGTTTTGTAAAGAGAAAATCAGACTTTAAAATTTACATATCAAATCAAACTCACACAAAATAGGATTAAATTTCAATAGATATATTATTTTTAATCATTACTATAAAACCCATGACGTAATTATCTATAATCAGAGAAAAACTTTGTCTTTAAAGTCAAAAGAAACCACACATCATTTATTTGAGCTAGGAATAATCTAAAAATAAAATAACAATAAAATAGTATAATTGTATGCGTGTGTGTGTGTGTGCGAAGAAATGAAAAAATAAATATGAAAAGAAAATAAAAGTGGAACGAGGAAGGAAAATTTGAAAAGATAAAGGGAATAAATAGAAGAAGTAGAATTGCTGAACGTGTCAGTTGTTACTTGCTGTTGAGGTAAAGCAAAGTGCCTTGGGGCCACTCCCGTCTTTTGATTCGCGTGAGATAGTAGTTTTAGCCTCTTCTCTTCTTCTTATTTCTACTTCTTTCTTTTTACTTCGAGCGAAGAGGAAGAAGCATCAGTGGAACGATAAGCAAACGATAATGGAAGGCAACGGAGGAAACTACTACCCCAAGTCCATTTTAAGATTCACGAAAACTTGGAGGCGACTACGACAAGGCCAAGAACAAAACGTATTGTTTACTATATATAAATTTTATGGATATATTTTGATTTTACAATGTATCATTTATATGATACATTATTTTTATTTTTATTTTTATCTGAGAATGGATCGTAATGATATCATCGATCTTATTAGGAATCATATGTTAAGAGTACGTAATGCTTTACTCAGATTTTTTTTCTTATTTTAGATAATCCAGATTAAAAAAAAACATAATTGTTCATTGACGTTTTTAGATATAATAAATATATTAGGTTGGTGGAAAAAAATATGTCAGATTTTTGGCCACAACTCAATAGGGGAAAATCCGATATTTTGTTTGGTCCATCAATCTTAATATATATTTATATATAATATGTATTTGTTTATATACGTACATACGAATGCATGAACGTACAAATACTAATGCGAATGAATTTACCGAAACGAAATATGTTCGTTTCTTTTCGTTGAACTATTATAAACGTTCAAGTTTTTGATGCATTACGAATTCCGTGTAACAGAAGCGTTGAGAATCGTCAAATCGATTCCATCTTTACTAACAGGTGACGATAATGTCGTGAGAAGTTAAGTTGGAATGAATCATTTTGTTTTTTGATATTTTTTTGTATTTTTCTATCTCATTCGAGCAAGAATAAAACGATAGATAAAAAACGTAACGTTAAGATAGTATTTAAGAATACGAATAACAATGTAATAATATTTTTGTAAATCTCTTGATTTAACTCAAGAATTAATATTAATATCTCATAAATTTCTATGTGACACTTATTTACGAATACAAATGTTCATGAAACCGTACATAGAGAGAAAGAGAGAGAAAGAGAGAGAAAAAGAGAATATTTTATATAAGTTATTTTTAGAATATATACATGAAAAATCTTGATAAGTTGTATGCATTTATGTTGATAGATAACGCGTTAGAAAATTGTTCTAACAACCGATAAAGATTCCGTTATTCGATATTCTAATGATACGTCTCGTTTGAAAAATAAAAGAATAGAAGAGAAGAAGAAGAAGAAGAAGGAGAAGGAGAAAATAAAAACAGATTCATGGAGTGATGGTAACACAGTTGAGAGAAGAAGTCCTCTCATTTACAGTTAACCCGATGTGCAATCTCTCGTTTATCGTGTGGTAGCATTTAAGCGTGTTACACTCGATACCCGAGATAGAACTGAGGACCGTAAGAGACCGTAATATAATTTAATTTCTTTTATCTCCTTTTATTTTTTTTATTTTTTTATTTTCTACGAGATCAAACGCGATTAACACGAGTCATCCCCGTTAGGGGATAACGTTGCTTGTGACTCTTACGTATTTCATGTAATAAAATATTCCCTATCGTATTTTTTCTATGATTATTTTTTATTTTTATCATATTTTTTGTTCTCTTTAACGTACCTAATAAAAAAAAAAAAAAATACAAAATCTAATAACATCGATAAGCACGCCGCACGTTGATTTTCATATAAACATATAAATGTGAAACGAAATATTTTTAAGTACTATTGATACGAAATGGTGAAGATAAATATAGTAGATAAATATAGGAAAAACAGGGTGCTTAAATTTAAAAAAATCAAAGTTGTGACTCTACGACGGTAATCGTTGTTTATTCGTCCATAGTGAACACACACTGTTAGTATTCACACATCAGTGTAGCCAAAAGATATCACGTTAAATAAATTTACACGATACTTTTTAATCGAATAGGTAAATATTTCGTACAATAATTTTTGATCGTCATAGTGAATGCTCTCTTAGTATTCAGTGTAGTAAAGATATTACATTTAAAATAATGAATAAGACGTTAAATAAATTTACTATAATTGAATTACGTTAATAAAATGCGGTGAAAAGAGATATTACGTTTAAATAATGAATAAGATGTTAAATAAATTTACTTTTAATCGAATACGTAAATTACATTTTATACAGCTATCTTTTAATGCATTGCATATTTTCGTATAATAATTTGATCCAAATATAAATGTATTTAATAAACACCATAAGAGAGAGAGAGAGAGAGATAAGAATATTTATCCGAAAAATGTTAATATTCTAAGAATGAAAGTATAAGATTATTTAGTGTTAATAACTGGAATGATAGTAGACGCTTATATAAACCTTTTGCAACAGTGTGAGTGTTTACATTCGTTAAGATCAAAGGTGTAACTCGGCAGTCGTTGTTAATTCACTATAGAGAATGCACTTCACGCAACATGGATATTACGTTATAGCCGTAACATCGCGTAAAATTATCTTACAGGACATTTTGACTCTACTAGCTATTGCATCTTATTGCATCTTCTACTACAGAGTGAGTGGTTGTTTCTTCTTCATCCTACGTCTTAACAATTTTTTCCAAGACTCGTTCTAAACGCGGATCTTTCTTCTTCTTCTTCTTCTTCTTCACTAGAAACAGCAATAGCAACAGCAGCAACAGCAGCAGCAACTCTTCTCGTGCATTTTTTGAAAATAAAGAGGAGGGAAAGGAAGGAGTCTTCTTTTTCTTCCCTTCGTTTCTTGTCGGTCGATGCAAATGGAGTGGCCAGGAATAGAGGAAGAAGAAGAAGAAGAAGAAGAGGAGACGTAGGAGGAGGAGGAGAAGGAGGAGAAAGGTAAGGAGACAGGGAGCGTTAACGGCAAGAGGAGATGGAGGAAAAGAGGGAGGGAGAGATGAAGAGGAAGAAGAAGATTAAAAAAGAAAAAAAGAAATACCGAGGAGGAACTGGATGTACCGCTCAAGGACACGATCTACCTCAACGGCCAGTCTCGTGACGAGGATGTACACTGAAAAAGAAGGAAGAGGGTGGTAGTTGCCAGACGGGGAACGAAGAAGAAGAATAAGAAGAAGAATAAGAAATAATCGAAAAATAAGTCAAAGAAGAAACCACATTCGCAACAGCAGCAGCACCAACAGCAGCAGAAGAAGAAGAAGAAGAAGGGATTGAATCCTGGGGTGAGTTCGTGTTTACATTAAACGAAACCTTCGAGATCCTTTTTTACGTTGATTCCAACGTCGTCGTGAAACTTCTGAATCCAAGGATCGTGCAGTAGAAACGTCGTGGGATATCGAAAGAAGGAATGACTGAAGAAAACGAAGAAAAAGAAGGTAAAGATTCCTTTGTTCCTTTAGCTACGTGCTCGATAAATTAAGGGCTTGGAAGGACGTAATCCGTATGGAAAACGTGATGAGTATATGTTAATGTCATCATTTATACTTCTCTTCTTTCTATCAGTCAAAGCTTGACTTTAAATGCATAAAAAGAGTTGGCTATTTTTAAAAAAATATAGTGATTTTCTTTATATATTTTACATAGTATGTAAAATGGTTGGGCAGAAGAAATATGCCGTCTTGGAATCCCGGGAAAGAATGATTCTCGAGTATCGATTTTCTAATAACACACCGCCTGTGTTTTCTCATTTAAAATGATATAGAAAATATATTCCGGTAAATATGATTAGAGGATCCTTTAGGGTCTTCCTTTTTATCTCGTTTTTATTATTTATTGTTATCTATGTCATTTAACTCTGGTATCGTTCTACAAAATTATGGTTAACATCGTCAATTCTAAGAACGCGACGTAACGCTGCGAGGTGCCGCGATGATTATCGGTAATTGCTCTTCAAGATTTTGCATTTATGGGCCTCTAGGCAACGAACAAGCAATCCTATGTTAGCAGCAACAGTAACAGCAGCAGCAGCAACAGCAGCAACCACCAGCAACAGCAACAGCAACAGCAACAGCAGGAACAGCAGGAACAGCAACAGTACCAGCATCAGTCTTTCCTACCTATTCAAATTCCAACCCTCTTCGAATACTCGTACATACATAGGAGGATAATTATAGATTTAACGTCGCTATATTCCTGGAGGAACAACTCTGGGTATATCTTTTTTAGTTTTTACTTTTTACTGCGTCTACGACATTCGGAATCTTTTAAATTCCAAATACCTTCCTCCCCACCCCTTCATTTGCATTTATGTAAATCAACCTATTCTACGATAACGAAATTCTCTTTCGAATTATAATATTTTTTATTAAAATTACTTCACCGCGATAAAATCAGATTTTTTTACAATCTCGTATTAAAATTGGTCATAAAAATCGTGTTTAATATTTATTCTTTTTTTTTTTATTTACTAATAAAGTATATCAGTCGCAGACTTAATATACGTTTCGTGACAAATGTTGCTGAATTTAATGTAAACGTTTTACAAATGTCACGTATAGTTAGTTGATTATTCATCTCGCATGGAAATTAACGATAATTATCGATGCATTATCAACAAAATAATATTTATTTCTTTCTTATCCCCTCAACGTGTGTTATGATCCTCGATTTGAATATTACGTAATAATGAGAAATGAATTATTTAACGATGTAATAAAAATAATTACTTTGAAATGAGAGACGAGTAGATATACCATAACGTTGTTTCGAAATCGTTTCAAAGTCAACGCGTTAGAATTTATTAGATGTAAAGAAATAGGTATACGATCGCTTTCGAGATTATTATAGGGAACGATCGCATAAATGAATATATGTAATAACTAAGTTAATAAGGTATAATTTCTATACTCTCTTATTTATATTTATAATTGGTAAGATAATATATATATCTCTTTCTCTCTCGAGTAAAAACTTTCGTGTTTTGTTTTCACGGTCGCGTAAAAAAGAGGGTCAGTGTCGAGAAAGGTAAATAAACTTTCACCGATTTATTCGTTTTCAGGTAATCCATATTGGATTTATGTAATGTCAAAAACCACAGAGATTAATGATAGTTTAAAAGGTAAAATCATTGTTGAGAGAACCGAACCAAAATGATTAGATCGATATCGTAGTGGTCAGTTATTTTTTAAGATACGAATGAATACAAGCAAATACATATATACACGTACATGTATATGCACACACACACATATATATATGTATATACAATAAAATGGAATTATACGTGTGGTCGAGGTGAGTTTATGATACTCCGTTAACGTTGACCGCGAGTAGATGTTAAAGTTGTATTTTCCACGATAAGATGGGAAGAAACACGTAACCACATTTATTTCCATTAAAAAAAATACAATGATTCTTTCATAACGTAAAATCGTCTTTTATAATATTTCGAATGAAATGAAATACCTGATCTTACGGTCATAACTAATTAACTTCCCGTTGTGATCTTCACGATCTCGAGACATAATTAATGAATTAATTAATCTATCGATTATTATATTAAAAAACATCGAGTAGTACCTACCATTCCCATAAGTTTCACGACTTAACGTTTGCCTTGACACGACCCTAACCGAATGTTCTTTATTTTAGTCGGTTGAGAAAGAGAAATTGAAAGGGATACTAATGGTACGTAATCTTTTGATATCAGCCGCGGAATTACACACCGTAGAGATTGAGAAATGTAGACAAGAAAATGAGATAAAATGAAAATAATATTAATAGTTATTGCAATAAGAGATCTGCAACGAGACTGGATTTAACCGATGGAAAAAATTTTAAATAAACATTCCAAGAAGCAATAGCATAGCTATTTCTTCTTCTTCTTCGCAAACTTCTCGAACGATTCTCGACTCTTCTCATTTATTTTCTTTCGAACGATCGCAGAAAAGGGAGTGTACCTCGTGCACCGGCACGCCTGCACGCCTGCACGCCTGCACGCCTGCATAGCCGTTAATCAATCTCCAGGCGCTAGTTTCGTGATCTTTAGATTTGTTTTTCTTTTTTTTATTTATTTATTTCTCGTCTCTTCAACGACGACTAATGATACGCTGTCGTTGTTGATTGACCGATGATGATTGTTCATTTTTATCTGATTCTCTCTCTCTCTCTTTCTCTCATCCTATTTTTTATTTTTATTTTTATTTTTTCTATTAAAAAATCTAAGATAAAAATAGTTTTCTTTTTAAATACGACTCGGTTATTTCGTGACACTCGACGTTGAGAACACAATCAACTTTGAAAAAATTAATTAATTGTTCTAAAGTTTAAAGTTAACAAAACTTAAGTGGAGAATCCATTTGTTTTTTGTTTCTAATTCACGAGACCGTTATCAATTACAATTCAATTCGAAAACGATATTACTTAGGAGGAAGAAGAAGAAAGAGAAGAAGTGGTTTCATAGCTGCCACAAGCTACGGTTAGATGGATAACTCTTTGCTGGTGGTCAAATCCTCTTTTCATACTTCTCTCTCCTTTATTCATCTCTTCCTATCTTCCTATCTTTCTCTTTCTTTTTCTTTTTCTTTTTCTTATTGTTAGTGTCGGTAGCCACAAACAAAACCGAACGGTGGGCGTTGGAATCGTTGGGATTGGTGATAACCGTTTTCCGTAACCACGAGAGAATATTAAAGAAAAAGTATTAAATAAAAAGAAATATATACGAAGTATAAGTTTGAAAAAGTATAGAGAAAAAATTACGTTCATAAGACTTTTTTACTTCGAACTTCTCTGTCTTTTTTCTCCCATTTGTTTTTCGTCTACGCCTACTTTCTAACGGTATTCCCATACTAAAGAATTCGACAAAAAACAGGTATTAATTTAACGATCTTTTCTCACGTATATTTTCTACGTTAGATTTTTATATTTCAATTTAATAACTTCATCATATTTTTCAATTATTTTTATAGTATATATAAAAAAGGGGGAATATTATTATAGTTAACTTTAATTAATTTATTAAGTTAGATTTGTGCAAATTAATTAGGATTAAGTTAGAAGGGGAAAATAAAATATGAAATATTGAACATAGTGTATAGAATATCATAAATGATAATAATTGTGTTGGATAGTATTTGTTTAATTACATTAACGCGGATGCTGTGCGATCCTTGATAAATATCGCATAGTGTGGTAAGTGATAAGAAAAAAAAAATATGTTAACGTTAGAAACACATCAGTGGTTGTACCGTTCTAACGAGCCACGTAACTCCGATGGCATCCCGTATACCACGAGAAAAAGCAATAACGCGAACGGCGAATGTATCGCGCTCTCAACACCGATAGAAATCTTCGTTCTCGTGAAGGAGATCACGATGAAGGAAAATACAGAAAGGGACGAGGAAAGGAGAGAAGAGGAGAGAAGAGAAGAGATAGGATATAGAAAAGAGATGAGAGAAGTTCGCAAGAGGCGCTCTTGCACCTTTGATCTCTCGGAGGAAAATTCAAGCAGGAAGTTTCTCTATTGGTATTGAACTTTTTTATCTAATCACAGACAGAACGGTATAGTTCTCTTTTAATTTTTTTTTTACAATTATTTCTCTCGATTGGAATAAAGTCACGTTCTCGTTTTGTTAAATGTTAATGCGTTTGTCACAACTTTTTATACTTAATTAATTAATATTGTCATAGTAATAATGATAATAATAATAATGATGATATTGCAAGCTTAATAAATAATTTGTTAGTTTAAGCTAATAATCATTATTGGGTTTGTGAGGTTATCATCAAGGTTTATTAATCATTAAGTTAATAATATATACATTTTTGCGATTTATCGGAAATTTAATTAAACGTTTCATTTTTAACAGGCAGGTAATAAATTTTTGTGTATGTATTGATAAAGAAACCAAAAGAACCGATAATTTATAATTTTAATCATAGATCGATAGAAATAAAATATTATTGATAATATAAAAGATAGAAAGATTTAAATAAATATTCGAAAATGTTTTCGTCGACACGAATTACGCCTAACCCAGATTCCAAAGATCACGTTTTTCGACGACCTCGAAGGTAAAAACCGGTAAAGGCAGGTAACGTCGTAAGGAAGATTTAAAGGGTCTTTAAAAATGAATATCAAACATTTGAAAGAGTTCAAATATATATTCGTACTATTATTTATTTTATTTGTTTCACATTCTAACGAGTGTTGAAGTATGTATATCGAAGAAGGATAAAGTAGGTAGAGTTATGAATGAAGATCGTAAAAGAAATTTGTATTTGGGTGCGTGTTAGAACTATAGTAGTTTGAATAGTTTTATTCTTTTTTTTTTATATATATATTATAGGGTAAGAATAGCCTTGGCACGCGAGAATATTATTGAACGTGAATTAGAGCCACGGTATGGCAGTCGTGCCATTTTTATTATTGCGTGGCCTTAAGAACGTTGATAATCGTGCTAAATTATACGGATGCAATTAGCGTGTCGCGATCTTGCGAGTAATTTAGGCCGGAGTTGTGAGAATGAGAGAGAAAGGGGGGAAAGAATAAGGAGAAAAAAATATGTTAAGGATGAAGATAAAAGGAGAGAAGGTGTGGATGAAATGAAAAGGAAAACTCGTTTTGTTTTTTCTAAAAGAGGGTATTTTAAATCAGGTTTATTCTGAAGGAATATGAAAAAAAAAGTTACAGAATAAAAAGAGAGAGAGATTGAGGAGGGAGAATAAAGAAATGTAATTGAGAGCAAGGGTCGAATAAAAAAGAAAATACTGGTTAAGATAATTGGTTAAAAAGTTTCGAAGGAGAACGTATGACAAAGGTAAAATGAAATAAAGAAAAGTAATGGTAAGAAAAAATCGGTCATCGTCGAATAGAAAGGGAACAAGACGATCGAGGACAACGCATTGTTTTCGACCTAATCTTATATAACGGGATTAGGCTACGTCATTCGTCGTAGACCCGTTCCGAGTTCGTTTTAATGATACCACACACAATTATATTATTTAACGATTCCCAGTGTTAACCCGTTCTTCCATCATATATTTTTCTTTTCCTATTTTTTTTAATGCGAAACTTTCTTCCTTTCTTCATTTCATTGTCTACCTGCACCCTCCTTTCGGTACGTTTTAATTAAAATTTATTTTTATATTTATATTAAATTAATTATTTATAAATTATTATATAAATTGTTACAATAATTATTTATAATTATTATTTATATAAAATTTATTTTGTTGTTTACTTCGGTTTTTTCTTTTTGCTGAGACGTTGTTTAAATTTTGTTAACTAATTATTTCTCTTTTCTTTTCCCAAGATCTTTTTGTTTGTTATATTTCTTATTTTTTCGTTTTCATTAACATTCTTTACAATACACATCGTTTATCGTGAATGATAGAAATTCATATCAAACAAGTGGTAATACCTAAATACATATGTATTCTTCCCATAGAATTTGATTAGCTGTATAATTTCCAGGCTAGAATTTCTTTCCTCGAGTTAGATTATTTTTTTCTTCTAACGATTCGATTATATGTAGATTGTCATAGTAAATATTCTTAAGCGTAACGCGTATCATCGGATAAACGAGTTCATAGGAGTATAAGTAATTGTTTTGTTGTGTAATGTGTTGAATATTAATCAACGCTATAAAGTATTTCTTTATTTTAATTATTTAGTTTATTCTTTTTTTTTCTATACAAAATTTCTATTCAATCGCGAATACTTTCGAGATAATAATTTGAGAGAGAAATGTTGTATTTAATAAAAATTTACGAGAAAGGATTTTTATAATACTCTGTTCAAATATTAGGATATATATTATTCGATCTAGTGGACAGAAGATTGACGATATATTATAGTGATTTCAAAAGGAAGTATCTATCTCGTCTCGCATCTGCAGTTATAACGGTGCATCATCTATCTCCCCATCGGCAGTTAAAATCACACCAACGAGAACGATGGTAACGATCCAGATATACTTACGTCATGATTACGGTGATTTTACATTGTGCGAAATTCACGTGAATGATTCGCCTAATCCACCGTGCCTTAAATCATAGATTACGTTGTCTGTTATTCGTCCCGGAAACGGCGCTATAACAAGTACAACGAACGACCTAGCACGAGATTTAACAAAACAAGATCGTCAACCTAATAAATCACAAGATCGATCGTATCGAACTATAATAAATTTACTATCGTTTTAATAAAATCTTATTTTTATATTATAGAAATTTGTTTCGATTTATATGAAATTTGCTCCATTTCATACTTTACAACTTAATAAAAACCATAGAAAAAAATATTTTTTTTAAGTGCAATCTCTGTTTCGAAGGAAACCAACCGTATAAATAAATAAGTATGGGATTAAAAAAAAAGGGAAAAAGATAATAAACATAATGATAACAAAAATAATATTATAAAACGATGCATGTGTATGATGGTTCGCTGCATAGCCATCAAAAAGAAAAAGAAACTATAAAAGAACGTAATTTAAAGTGTATATATCGTACGTTACGATAAAATAGGAAGTTGAGTTTCCGTTAAAACAGCGCACGAGCCAGGAAGATCGCATACGTGAACATAAGCGGTATTACATAATCATGGATCTCTGAGGGATATTTCCCGTTGACAATCAGCGAACCGTCAACGCGTTTAAAATTATGAAATTCTACGATCTTTCTCTCTCTGTCTCTAAAAAGTTCTTATTTTTATCTCTTTTTTTAATACATCTTCTTATTATTTTCTTATTTTTTTTTTTACACAAAGAAGAACAATGCAATCTCGTAGTTGGTGCATTCATTCATTTAACCGATTCTAATATCTCAAAAGATGACTCCAACTTTTACGATACTTTTTACGAGGTATTCAGTAAACGTTTATTTCAAAAATTATTTGTACTTATGATATACAAAGTAACTCATTTGAAACGTTTAAAATACAATAGTTATCATAAAAATGTAAATTTTGTGTTACATATTAAGTTTAATAGTTAAATATGTAAAAAAATAATAATAATGAAGATGGTAATAAGGCTATTGAGATTTTCTAATGATTAGAGTACAATCTTGTATTATTTTTGTTTTTATGTGTATATGTGTGTTTATAAAAATTGTTAATAACATTTCACATAAGAATCTTAACGTTATCTTCTTATTTATTATTTTATTTTTCATTTGATTGTTATAGTGCAACTAGGAGAATAAATCACGAGGACGGAATCACCTAATGTGGTATGGCTGTGTTTATCTTTTCATTGAACGGTTTAAGGGTGAGATAAGAATGGAATAAAAAAAGACGACATGCAAACATCGTCCCTTGCTGAAGTTCCCATTGAACGAATCATTAAAGATCTCCCTACTAACAATAAATAGGATTTTCTTTTTTCTTCTTTTTCTAACGAAAGATTCGCGTTAAATTGCCAAGGAACGGAAACGATACACTCCGGATAAGGTGGATCGCGTGCTAGAAACGATCTAGTGGAATTCAAGACCGATGTTAGAAAGAATGAAGGATAGAAAAACAGAAAAAGCGAGAAAGAGAGAGAGAGAATCTTATGGGACGAGAGCTTAAACAAGTAAATGGGTTTTCTAAATCCTCGGGTGTATTGCTAGCTTCTCGTCGATAATTGAAACGGATTAAGAACGATAAGGATTTTTTTTTTCATCCGAATACGGTCAACAACGTTCATTCTTTCCTACGTCGTATTTCATGACTCTTATTTCAACATTTTAGACAACAAAAATATCGTTTCAACAAACTCCAAGAAGATCAAAATCTATTTCTCTGTGATTGATTTAATTAGAAATAAACTTAAATGAGAGAATATCGAATATAAAATAAAATCTAATGAATAATAGACAGGAAGATGTCAATTAGGTGTAGAATATCCTCTCAAGGTCTTTTAAGTAAAATCTTTCAAAGGTTGGAGGTACATCGTTAGCATTTGTATAAGAGTAAAATTACCTACACTGGTATAAACTCGAACGTTTTATGGATTCCTCAGTATGAACGGCCATAAGTGTAACGGTCTTTGAATGCAATGGTGAGAGCCAAAGAGGTACGGTTACCGTTGCGCGGTCCACAAACTCCGACTAGCCGATATCCTCTTTTAGTGAATCGAGTACATCGCAATCTCTCTCTCTCTCTCTTTTATAGTTTTTTGTTTTATTTTTTTCTATTTCCAGTCAGTAACTTCCTATACGTTTTTTTTTTCTTTTTTACCTACTTATGTCATCTCGTCAATTTTATGGACAACGTAATAAATCATTTTGAAATTCTTAGTTCAAACAGTTTCACGTTAGATGATGTTTTACCGTGTGTCGTGCTCATTAATAATAATAATAATAATAATAATAATTGAAAGGTATGTTTAGAGTATGGTCGCAGCGTAGCGCAGACGGTGAAAATCATTCTAATGTAAATTGTTCGGGGTCCAACATCTGTAGCAGCAAGATGGGAATCGGTTTTACCGTTATCCCTCGTAAATGCATATAATGAAGAAGTGCACGCGAAGTTGGGTTGGTAGGAATATGTGTACGTGAAGAGAGAGAGAGAGAGAGAGGTCAGTTGGACGAAAGTAATGTCACCGTATCGACTGGAAACTATTGCAAATATTACTTTTAACGAGATAGATACTAGATAGAAGTACCGTTATTAAATGGTTACGTGATTCTTTCATCTCTCCCTTTTATTTCTTTTTTTATATATTTTCAAATAACGTGATATTATACCGTTGAATAGTATAAAGAGTACCAATTGAAATTATTAATATACATAAAATATTTAATATCGGTTTATATATTTATTGTATCTTTTCATTGGATTATAAAATGGTTATATACCGTTTAATAATATCCGGAAGAGAAGAAGAAATAATATTTATTATATTAAAGTAATATCATACACACGCATACATAAATAAATTTAAGATTAATTTATATTTATTATTAAGCAAATTATTTTCTACTTTTCCTTCGTTAAATGTGCAAATATGAAAAAAAGGAACTGATAATAATTATTAGAACTATTACGTTATCTTAATTATAAATTATATTAAAACATATTCGTCCAGTAATTTTTTTACACCGCCATTCACAAAATGCCATTTCTTTCAAATAAAGAAATCAGTTCTTTATTAGAATCATCTCTGTTTAGGGTAAAAGATTAGAATTTAATTTATTTAGAATTAAAAAATTGTTTGCGAAATCAAAGTTAAACCTAACGCGTGGGTTCTACCATTCCATTTATTTTCTATCATTATTCTTATCCTTTACACATAGCTACCAATTCTAGACGAAGAGTAGTACTCTAATGTCGTACTGATCTGATATCCATTTTTAAACGTGCATCTGAGATTAAACTACACCGAACACACTAGAATGTAACTACTTACATGCATTCCTTTTCTCTCTCTTTCTCTCTCTGTCTCTTACACAAAGTCTCATCGTGTTCGATAAGAGATTACAACCGTTCGGTCAATAAAAGTTACCTCGTAAATTGCCCACTGAATTGTCTATTTCTTCCCCAACCCTTAAAAAAAATAATGATATTCGTTAATAAAGGTAAGTTAAAAATTCTAATTTCAAATATTTACAATTAATTGGAAATATTTTCATTTAAATCAACACCAATCTTCCGATCTATGATAATAAGTAACCACTAACGAATAGAGTAAGTAAATGTGTAGTTCTGGTATTATCGTAAACGTTAATTTAACAATTAATGAAGCTTAACATAGAGCACATGGTACCGAGTTGAATTTATCGATGGGGAACGACTACTACTGGGAATGATCGAAATACCAAAGGGAAAGATACACTTCTTATCGGGTTACATGTTCTCAATGGCATTAGATATACGTGGTATTAGATAACCACATGTATCCTTGTTTCGATGTTCTCAGTTATCATCTAGATCCAGATTATACATATAAATTGTATACACAGTTATTTATTTATATATATATATATACACACACACACACATATATATATATATATATATTTTTTTTTGGTATAAGATTCTTGTTAGTTAGCTATTCGAGTACCGGGAATTGAAATTAGCGGTGGACGTGAAGAAGCCTTTTACTACTTCCGCGTGCATTTCCGCGGTAACAACCATTGGAAAAGGAAAAGCGAAATAATCATTCGATTCTATTGTGTTATCGTGTAAATAGTCGAAAGTACGAGGCAATTATAAGAACCGTTTGTTGGTCGATATTAAGTAAAAGAAAATAGAAAATAGAAAATAGAAAATATGCGGGTGGTCAAGGTCTCGATCTTTTGATAAGGAATAAGAGAAGGGTACTCGTTTGAAAAAGGTCAGAGATATTTTATCGCAACAGCTGTCTCTTATTCTCTTTCTCTCTTGCCTCTCTTCGTGTATCTTCGATCTCGTTTCTCGATCGTGTTCAGAGACGATTTGTGCCAATCGAATATGTTTCGTTGCACGTGTACCACATGATGATCTTTCAAGTTGTATGGTAAATCTTATTTCGTAGTAGCTTCAATGTCGATTACGTAAGCTTGTATTATTCAAATTACAAAGTACTACAAACTACAAAATAGCTGGCACTTGCTCGTTTTTTTTATATTTTTTATTTATATCAAGGAAGTAGTTACGAAGCGTGCCAAGTGTTTGGTAATGAGCCGGTGTTGTCTCTTCCTTGCGAGTTCGTTCGCCCTTACGCACCTTCTTAGATATATTCATCTATGTATATGTATATAATGTGTGTATATATGTGTATATTCGCTCGAGTGATCACGCGTGTAGAGAGCCTTGACCTGCCACCGTGGCTTTCTCTCTCTCTCTCTCTCTCTCTCTCTTTATCTCTCATTCTTTTTCTCTATCTATTTATCTATTTATCTTTTTATTTATCCATCTATCTGTCTCTTTCTTTCTCATTTTTTCCTTTACATACAAACTGATACGGATGATGAACGTGCATGTGACGAATTCTTTCTCATTAAAAGAATTACTGGGAATGAAAATAAATGTTGAAAAAAATAACTCTTTTCATTTTCGGCAAGCGTTAAGTTGTTTACTCGTACCTGCATATTTTCTACCGACCTACTATTACAATAAGACCTGTGGGAACAGCTAACATATTTAAGATATTTATCTCTCTCTCTTTCTCTTTCTCATATATTTACACCTATGCTTTGATCTTATTCTTGAACTAATCTTAATCTCTTTTTTTGTTCTAGATAAAACCAAAGAAGATTATATATGAAAAATAAAATCAGGAAATATTGAGTTGGTACAAAAAAAAAAGTCAGACTTTTGGTCACAATTCAATGGGGAAAAATTGTTATCCACCAACCCCCAATATATCAAACATTTAAAAAATTCAAGAAATAATAATTAAATACAAATAATAAAGGAATAATAATTTATTAAAGAGTATAAAGAAATATTGTAACTTATATTAAAGTTCTCTTCGTGTATCTAGGAAGAAGGAAGATTATTCAGAAAGAATAATATTAGATACTGAAAGACATTTGAGATTGAAGTTCAAAGGTTGAAAATGGTATAGAAAGAAAAAGAGAGAGAGAGGTTAATTTATTGAAATACTATAGACACGAATAAACAACTCGGATTATCGAGCACGCGTTTCCGTGCAAGCTCTCCTTCTCCTTCATGGAAGCGTAGCGAAGAAAGAGTCTTGGTCAGGGCCGTAGTCAAGACTGAGGTCAACGTCCAGGCGGCGCCTGTAAGATCCTCGACCAGAGGTAGGAACGACGGACGGATAGTGGGGCAGGTCGTGTTTTTAACATCGAGAAAACGAAAAGCAAAACTAACGGAGGTAGTAAAAGATACGGAAAGGAGACACCACTAACCACCACCACCACCACCACCACCACCACCACCACCACCACCACAATTGGACTTGATTCTCTTCAAATGCTTTCTTCGATACCATGTTAATCCATTTTCTTCAATTACTTACTATAACTAAACTTTCGATCCTTCTTTAGACTTCCCCAGTTCTTTTTCTTTCAACTTGTTTTTTTCGAAGTTAGTTAAAGATGCGAATTGATCGTTAACAAGAGAGGGTGGTGGTTTCTTCTTTTATTTTTAAGAATGTTGGATAAATTAGTCTTAAGTTTTGTTTACTGTTCTTCTTAATCTACTCTTGTTCGTTATCAGCGTATCTATGGGTAACGATTCTCAAGAAATAATTTCAGTTGAAGAAATGCAACGATAATGACGACGACAATGATCATGTTGATAATGATGATGATGATGATGATGATGATGATGAGACTACGTGGTATAAGAAGAAGATGATCTGTCACGCTACGTTTAATTCGCAACAAACATAATAGAGTAGTTTCCTGTAGGGATACCAACCCTTTTTACTCGTTAACTTATCTGTTACGCGATCACGCGAGTTAATGAAACTTTGATACCATTCTGTCAAGGCCGTTCGTTAATATCGTATATTATTGTTTCATTATTAAGGACCATTGCATTAAAAGAAAAGAAAAAAATGTCTTAACAATGCCAAAGGAATGTCTATTGTATTATGCTCTTACTTATTTCATATACACTTCAATGAGATAGATTTACTTGCGCCAGGTGGGCGTAACTTAATTGGTTCAGTAGGATCGAAGTCGGATATTATGTACTATTTCTTCAAGCGTATAAATGAATCATGGATAGAGGTTCGAAAGGAAGAACGCGTCTCGCGGCCATCGGAGTATCGGATGAAGTGTTACGCTTCCCTGGCATTGAACTCATCGGCTTGGAATGGAAAAGCGATTGACCTTTTCGGTGTATCCAATTAATTGGAGCATTGCAAACTAGTTTGATTAAACTAGTTGGTAATAAAACTCACTATAAAAATATTCGATATTATTTTTATTACGGATTTATGATTGGAATATTTTAACGTCAATGAATTAATATTATTTTACGAATGTTTTTTAACAGATGTTGGTTACGTAAAGGAAATGTTCTACAACGTTGTATTCAAACTTTAATCGTTGAAATAATTAATAGTACAATTCAAAAAGGGAGCAGCTTTTTTTATAAGATCGGTAAAGCATTATTGGATGAATTCGGAAACCAAAAAAAAGAAAACTATTTTTAGGACGGGGTCATCGGACTCAACGAATCACACGATAATGTCCAGATACCAGCATGAGTATTCGGCTGTCGTAGTTCGTTAGTTACACGAATCGAAATACGTTTTTGGAATACCGATGTGGATTCGATCGTCAAACCTCTCTCTCTCTCTCTCTATCTCTCTCTTCATTATCTTTCTTATTTCGTTTCAGCAACAGTAGAAGTGTTTCCTTTCGTTAGTTCTCAAGGTACTATACATGAAATTACGAAGCACGAAATTGCTCAATAGCTACGTCCCTGACTTTGAACTGCGGCATTCACCGTGGGAATGTTGAGAGAAAGAGATAGAAAGAAAGAAAGAGAGAGAGAGAGATCTAATCCACGAGGAGTAAACTTTTTGGAGAAAAAAGAATAATATTTTTCAATGACAAAAATTAATGGTGTCAAAAAATAACATAAGATGACAAAAATTAATCAATCGGATAATAATAATAATAATTTTCTTTGATGATTTGTTTAAAATTAATCCTGAATCAAAAAAACAAGCTCATCGTCGTTCTCTTCTTAAAGTTTTTAAATTAACAATTTTCGATGAGTAAAAACTTTAGGATAACACATCCGATCATTTTCTCTCTTTTTCTATTAATCCGAATAATTCTCCTAGATGATATAAAACTTGGCTCGTTCACCACAATGAAATAAAATCTTCACTATATCTTGCACGTACCTTGGCGTTATATCCACTCGGCACCTTACTCTGCTTCGTTACGAGGTTCACCTTGTCTCTATCACACGATAGCACTTCGAACGTTCTTTTTCTTCTTAAAACAAAATTTCAAATGTACCCACGCTTACAAGGTTGGGATAGAGGGTGATAATTACTAAGAAAATTTAATAATAACAATAGTAATGATAAAAAGGAAAAAAAGGAAATAGGAAGGTGGAGAAAGATAAGAATAAGAAGATTGATGAACCTTCGAGACGCGGATTAGCGGCCGAACGAACACGCGCGCACGTTCTGGACACTTTTTCTTTTTTTATATCTGTCAATCGTCGAATTTATTCTCTGTTATCAACGAGAGAGAAGATTGATTATAAATTAATTAAATATAAGAGTTGGAATAAAAAAATATGAAAAAAATAGAGAGAGAGAGAGAAAAACACGCGATAGGAAAATAAAGGGAGAAGAGAGAAAAAAAAGGGATGATTAAAAAAAAAAACACGTTCCTGATAGGTAGGCTGTCGACACGGGTCTGTCTTCGAGGCGGCGCATCGGGCTCACTTTATAAACCGAGTAGGCCGAGTGGTGGTCGAGTCTACTTGCCGATCTAACTTACTAAAGGATTGGATGTAACCGGTTAAAGATGCTCCCTGATTGGCCAATGGAATCTAGCGGTACCGTCGTCTCTACGTACAACAAACGGGGAGGAGTGAAGGGGCCTGAGGGATCTTGCTCGTCTCGAACCCGAGAAAGCATACAACCAAGGGAACCTCGCAATGTTTTCTTCTCTTCTTCTTCTTCTTCTTCTTCTTCTTCTTCTTCTTCTTCTACTTCTATCTCTACTTCTACTTCTATCTCTACTTCTACTTCTACTCCTATTTCTATTGCTTCTTATTCTTCTTTTCCTTTCCTCACAAGTCCAGGTTAGTTACTCCCTGTAATTAGGTAACAGTGACATTTTACCGTTTTCCTATTTGTTTTTTTCTTCTTCTAATTTTTCCTTATGTGTTAGTAGATATATCTATTGTTACATGCTATCAAACTATCAGATTGTCAGCATAGTTTATCTATCCTTTCATCAATCTCGAGAAGATGTTAGTGACACCTTTTTGTTTCTCTTTCTCTCTTTTTAAATATTACGTGAACCGAAAAGTAATTTCGTTTCTGAGTAATGAGTAAGTAATTTCTTTCTATAAATACACCTGATAATAAGAAATTGATTCGATCTCGAGAAAATGTAATCCCCCCTCCCCCAGTAATATTTTATAAAAATTCTTCTTTCTACATTCCAAGGAATGTTAATGCACGAAAAATAGTCGATGGTAGATAGATAATCTTTGGTATATGTCTCTTCTTATGTTTAAAATGATAAGAAATGATAGTTACAATTAGGTGGTGTATCGCAAAGGAAGATGAAACACGACAGAACATCGGCAGGTGGCCCATACTAATGAGTTTCTTTCGCGGGGGTTGATGGGTAATGTGTTAAGGGTCACGGTTAAGAACTAACGAGTAAGATTAATTTAACGTGGCATCTCTCTCTCTCTCTCTCTCTCTCTCTTTCTCTTTCTCTTGGTATTACAAACTTATGGCAGTTACAGATGGCCAATGGAATCGAAGCTTCGACGAAGGTACACGCCAACCGATCCATCGATCCGTAACTTAAAAGAAAATTTTTCTGATTCCAGACGAGATCCGAACAAGTGTGGAATTGAAGTCCACGGTACCGTAATAACCTCGTCAAGGATTTATGACGTCGATATTTTCCAATCATCCTCTTCTCATCCTCTCCCCCTCTCTATTTCTTTCTTTCTCTCTGTCATCCCTTTTAATCCACGATTTCTTTATTTTCTTTCAACTAAAGAAATATTCGTAAACTTCGAGGAACGTATAATTCTTTTTTCTTTTTCTTCAATTTTCATCGGGCGACGATAAAAGGATAAAAGGGTGAGAAAATATTGGAAAAGAAATCATCGTACGGTAACTTAAACGTGTACGTATGAACATAATTCATAGTGAAGCCCGCAACGAAACAATCGTACCCACCTAACTGTCGACAAGAAGGATTCACCGTCTGCCTCCCTTCCTCTCTCTTTCTCCCTCTATTTTTCTCTTCCGAAAAGATCTCGAACGTGAACTTTGAATACATGTTGTTCGTTTTAAACTCAAATTACACCTTTCGCCGCTACTCGCTAGAAAGAAAGAGATAGATGTTAGAAATCTCTGTCATAACTTTAACTTCCATGCAGTTTCAGCACCGTAAAGGTAATGGCATTTACCGACGTCGAACCGTGAAACTGTTATTCGTAAAACGGAAAGAATGAAAGAAGGGAGTGGGAAGAGGAGAAAAAAGAGAGATAGAGAGAGAGAGGAGAGAAAACGATGTTATTTTTTATTATCGATGGAATGTGAATAACTATAATATATGAAAATACTTATATTCAACGTAGATCAAATTCTTACCGATCAAAAGGTAACCAACACAAAAATAAAATTTATATTTATCTCGTAGCATAGAAAAATTACTGTAGAGGGTTAAAACTGGTCTTATATATATAGGTACCCATATCAGTACAGGTTGTGAGGAGAAATGAAGTCTGGGCTAATAGAAAAGATCGATGAATCGCGATCCCCGTTTACGAGGAAAGAAAACCCCGATCATTTATGGGAGCAAGATGTTCGAATTAATCAAGATCATGGACAGTTAAGGACAGTAGTAGTCGGTTGGTTAGCTCACCTGGATATGCTTGTTTTCTATTTGTTTGTTCTTTTTCTCTTTCTCTCTCTTTCTCTCTCGTTTAATCCTTCGTCAGTGCCAAGAGTGTCGCGTTCGAAAGGGAACGAGTATCACCAGTTGTAAGATAGAGTTAACTTCTTTTATATGTAACGTTTATTTTTTTTTATTTATGACGTGTTCGGAATAGTAGCTAATGATTAATCTAAACTAACGTATATGAATAAGAGAAAATCGGTTTATAACTCTCTTAAAAATGATCAAGATTATAATTCTAAATAAATTGACGAGCAGTTATCTATCAAATCTAACGAGTTTTTACTAACGAGTATTTATTATAAACTATACACGAAATCAAATACACGGTTCTTAATTTTCTACATAAAATCATTCTTTTATATTTATTCTTATTCTTTCCAGGCTGTTTAACTCGACGTTACTGTTTTCCTTTTTTTCTCTCTTTATTTTTACGATAAAAACGTTCAGAACTTTTTACTTCACCTATTATAACAATACTTGCTAAATACGAATAGTTAAAGGAAAAAAATTTGGCTTGAAACAGAGAAGAAAAAGAAGATGAAGAAGAATCTAGGAATTCGAGAGAGATGGTACTCGATAGCAGCAGTCTACCGTGAAAGGAAAGACAAATTATTTTGCGACAGACAAAAGAGAAAATATGGTTGTGAAGCAACTTCGAAGAAGGTTGATAATGGCAAGGAAGGAAGACATCCGTCATCGACCTTGGACCAACTTACCCGATGCTTCTTGATTATTCCACTTGATGCCTGTCCCGTGCGCCGTCATTAGACTCTCGGCCTTTATCCTCCCCCTTTTTTTTATTTTTTTTTTTATATCTACCTTCCAGTATCTTCTTTTTCTGTTTCCTCTCTATCCCCATCCCTACGATCTTGCAACAGATACTCGACATAATATCCGACGCCATGGTCAAGCTGTAATCATTATAGGCTAGCCTTTACTGTCGCTGTTACCTTCTTCCTCGTAACGATTTTCAAATCACTCTCCTTTTTCCTTGTTGTCTTTCTTTTCTTCGTCGTCGTCGTCGTCATCGTCATCGCCATCATCATCATCATCATTATCATCATCAGAAGCAATAACACTACCAGGATCATCAACAGCAATGGCAACAACACTGTTTTTACTATACCTTTAAAGATATATTTTTATTTTACGTTAAAGCTTTTTTTTAGTAAAATACCCTTTGTTGCGATAGGCTGATAACCTTGAAAGAAAGAGAGAGAGAGGGAGAGAGTACTTTAACAAGTCTAGCTATGATAATTTATATTATATATCTGGTATTATGGGAACGTTACAGCGACCACGAAACTTTGCTAATTAACTACGATGCTCTGTTGGTAAGAAACCGCTTATGAATCAGAGTGCGAAACATCCGAGTTAAAAGTTTTTCTTATTATCTGTTAAAGGAGAATAAAACGATATTTAATCTTTCAGTCGCCATTCAAATCGCTAATTGTAACTATATATATATTATATATTAAAAAAAATGTATACCTGATTTAAAAAAAGTAAATAAGATGTAGAAGTATAAAACCGGGAAATTCCGGTTATATATATCGTGAATATATAAAAAAATGGATGATCGAAATCGGTTGCAAGAGTTAGACTTCCTCGAGTTTAAGTGTCTAACTGTATCACTCTTTATTTACCATAAATTTATTCGTGCATTATATGCAAATGAAGTTCCCATATATTCCAAGGACCATGTCGAGTTTTAATGCTGCCAGAACGAACGATGAATTATTATTCTATCATTGTTTAAGAATCATTCAAATGATCGATTCCGTAGACCACATTTAACAGTTTATACAGACGCATACTAACATGGCGTATTATTATTTTATTTAATAGATCCAATTATTAATCCTTTATAACGTTATAACGACACGCCTAAACCTTTATTATTCGGTATTTCACTAATTCTCTACTTCGTGGGTCATCATCATCATCATCATCATCATCCAAAGGTATCTTTCTACGTGGGCGCCTAAGAACGCGTTCAAATTAACAGTCCTGCCAGTTATTACTCGAGGTTAAGTGTCTAACCGCGTAGGATACTACTCTCGGTAACTTTACGATCTTCTTCAAGGCGAATCGAATAATATTCATGGGGCCTAGGTCTAAACGGTTAAAGGAGATTATCCAGGAGTAGTGGTTATTTAACGAGAAAGACTTACAAATAAAAAAGGAGAAGAAAAAAAAAACAAGGAAGTTGTGGGATTTTGCTTGGTGTATCAGGTACTCACGTGTTTAAATATTTTCTAACTGAAGCCAAGAATGTAACACACACCAGAGGATGGAAATATCGTTCTATTGGTACTTTCTATCTCTGTTCTATTCCTTTTGAATCAACAAACACGCGTTCTCCAATCAGCAGGAGTTATAGTGATTAGGAGGAATGCCTGTGAAGACTTTTTGATAGTCTTTTATAACACTGTAGAGAAGTTTTGCAGGTTTAATCGATTGTATTAATCGTTATCAAAGTATCGCTTCGTGTTAAGGTTAAATGATATAATGTTGGCAATAATCATTCACGAGGTTTGAAAAAAATAATTATTCGTTAATTATAAATCAGAATATAAAATGAATACGTAAAAGGTAATTTCGGAAGTTTCGAAGCAATGTTTGCGTGGCTAGGATAGGCACGATAGTTATCGGTTTAAACTACGTATACGGTCGGATAAAATGAATCGATCTTTTCCTCGAAAGAGTTTCCACGATGATCGTGATTAAATTATAAGTGTTGGCTACTATATTACACCAGTATACTGCATCTTATACCTTCCTTACCTTTAGAACGGCATTTATTCCCGGAAGCGTTAGATGGTAAAAAAAAAAGAGGAATCAAGAAAGGAACGTGTATTCTCGCATAAGAGATAAGCATGGATAATCGAAAGTCAAGAAGATAGAAAGAACTTTGGTGGGTTCCCTTTCTTCCCTTATCAAGGAAGTCTTTCACCTTACTGTTTCTCTTTCTTTCTTTTTCTTTTTCTTTTATTTTTTATCCTTCCATTCTTTATTCTTACTCTTCGTAATCCACGATTGGTTCCAGATCGCAAACGAAAAACGATTGTCGAGTCATGTCAAAGTGAGAGAAAAAGAAAGAGAATTCGACCAACCCCGTTTTTTATTTTCGATACCTCGTTCAATGAGCATGCGACTTGTTTTTTTACATCTTCATCGAGTCTTATTATTATTATTATTATTATTATTATTAGTGACCGTGGGGTGGGGTGGTTATTTCTTTGGGTAAATCGATTCGATACGCTCGATCCATTTTAACGTCGTTAGGACGAACATTACCGAAGAGAAGGATCATCAGAAAAAAAAAGGAGATACCGATTTAACAATCTTTCCTTTTTGTTTTTCTTCTTTTTTCTTTTTCTAGAAACGTTCAGACTGTATTTTAACACCCTCGTACCAAGTCTCAATATTTTCTTTAAACTTTTCATTTAATATAAATGTACCTCTATTGATTTCTATTTACTATTATATTACCTTCTTTTTCAAAATGATATTGAACAAAATCATAATATAATAAAAATAAATATTAAAACAAAATTGTTAAATCGTTGTGAATTCGTTTAATTATTTTTTAACTATTAATTCGTATATGGTTGAAAGGAAAAAATATAAAAATATAACAATCTTACTAGCTTTAATCAATATCATTTAAACATATACTTAAAGAAAATAATCACGAACACAAGTTAAAGTACTTGTAGAATAATCCACCCCCGTTTAGAATCCCCCGTTGCTAATCATATAATCACTATACTTTAGCCTGAGAGAAGCATCGACTATCGCGTGCGAGAACCAATCAGGCATCAGGTTTGCTTTCTACTCTCTCAGGAAGGGGTTCATGGTCGGTCAAGGACTCTCTCTCTCTCTTTATTTATTTCTTTCTTTCTTTAGTTCTAAAAGGCGCGCCAATGAAACGACGAAAGGATCAAAGAGGGTTCGAGCTTTTTCCACTTCCCCTACTTCACGATGATTCTTTAACCGTGTCTGTTAATCTAACGTTAAGCTTCCAACACCGACATTAATTATAGTTATTACTCATTAGGCAGTAAATTACAAGTGTTTTTCAAGGTTGAATGGCGTGCGGTCTCGGGGACAGTTTTAGTCTCGGTTTTAATTCTCCAATCCTGACACCGATGTAAAGAATTTACTCGACAAACAACTTTTCGATCGATACCATGATTTAATTACTTATCAAACAATTATTTCATTTCTTCCAATCTAAACACTTTCTCTCATCTTCTACTTGTAATATTATATTTAATAACACACATCTCTCTCTTCTTTTCTCAACTTACGTAGGTGTCTCGTACGTTCCAAAGAATTTGAATGCTCGCATGCTCGTACTCTACTTTTCTTAACAAATATCGTGACTGAAATGACTTAATAACACGTTCAAAAGGAAATAATACTATTTGCGTGTTTATCTCAAGAAAAAAGAAAATAAAATAAAAGGAATAATGTCTTATACAATTAGTTCCCACTTCTTCTCTTTTTTTTTTCGTTCGAAAACGACCCCGAACGTATTTGACGTAGACACAATTTCTCTTAAATATTATTTATTTTTATTTAAATATCGTCGTGACGTTATGTGTTACCTTTCTAAAGAGTTGGTACATTAACTTGAAGTACCTTTTCGAAAGGTATAATAAACATTTATCAAACATGCTAAACCTAAAGTATCGTATTTATTTTTGCATTTCCTATTCATATACAATTTTCATTCTCTCGCATGCTTTCATCGACATCTTCTTATCTCGACAGGGTTTGAAGACGATTTCTCTCCTTGCGTGGTCTCTCTCTCTCTCTCCCTCTCTTTCTCTTTTTCCTACTTCACCAAAGGGTTCTATTTATAGAGGGATCCAGCAGCAACATCAGGCAACAGCAACAGCAGCAACGGTGGTAACTCCGGTAGAACCAGGATCGTATCATCAAGAGGTAGAAACATAGTACCCGAGAGAGGTAGTATAAAGCGAGCATGAAAATGACTTCGACGAGGTATGCCTTAAAAGGCTCGTGCTCGTACTGCATGGTTATGCTTCCTACGAACGTAAAAGGTCGAGAAAATTTCTCTCTCTCTCTCTCTCTTTCTTTCTCTTTTTCTCCGGAAGTCACTTATGTATTATTCGTTCCTTACTATCCATTAGTTTCTATCCTTCTACGTGCTTCCAAAGTAACCCTCATAACGTTCAACTCAAATGCGATATTCTCCAGCATGCACAGTTGCGCCCGCTTCCTTCGATTAATTTAACATGCCCGCCCAGACGATCTATCGGTTAGACATTTGAATAGGCCATTTGAAGTATCCGCGTATATACTCTATCTACCTACTTGCCCAAGGTAAAAGAAAAATATATATAAAAAGAGAGAAAGAGGAAAAATAGATAGACGTGTTAATTTATTCTTACGTGGACGTTCACGCTCGGTAAAATCAGGAGAGAATTTGCGAAAGGGGACTTATTTCCCTCTCTAAAAGATTTCCCCATTCTCGTTGGTTCGTAAAGTATATCGAAAGGAAGATGCACGCGAGAATGTTTTAAGTGTTAGGTAAAAGGAGAAAGGACCGTCATGAAAACGAAGAAGAAGAAGAAGAAGAAGAAGAATAGTCATGCAATTCTAGGATCCATGTTGCGTACATTAGCTCATTTACGTTTATGAATAGGTATACCTGTAATATATGTATTTATTAAATCGTGATACGCGAGAAATCGTTTTGAAATCGATTATGCGAGTTTTATCGTAGAAAAACAGGAATAATCTTATGGGGATAAATGAGTTTCGTTAAAAGACGATTATTTTAAAATGGTATAGGAAGTGTATAAAGCGATTCTAGGATGTGTTTGATTTTTCTCGATCGTTCCACCGTGAAGCTTTTCAACAACAACAAAAAATAAAAATAAAAAATACGTTCGAGAGTAAGACGAATATATGCGAATAAGAAATTGGTATTCATGAATGGATGAATGGTTGTTCCGTATCTTTGTGAACGAGCAACTACTTTAAGGGATTACTCGGAAAGTAAACTTGCAAATCTCTTTCAGAAAGTCCCATCGTAAATAATAAATTTGCGTAAGAAATTCTAATGTGGTCATTGCGTGAAATATTATGCCAAGGGGGGAGGAAGGGGAGGAAACGAAAAAAATTGAAATTCATTTCCGTTCGATAGAATATTGAAAATGAAAATATTCGATGATTTAGTAGCAAAAATGTTAAAACAAAAAATGTATTAATAGAGAATTATTGATACCCGATTGGATATTATTAATATTATATTGTTGTTTAAAATCAAATACATATATGTATATCGAATGTGTAAATCGAAGTTTCCCTATTAATAGTCGATTAAAGTTAGTCTTTGGTTCAGTGAACCGAACTGATTTACTTCGCCAGCTACAGATTATCCAGGATACGTTTTTACGTTGAACTAAGATAATAATCAGAGCAAAGAACGCCGTACGGCATATACGTACGTATGTACATACATACGTAAATAAGTTCGATCGCATGAATCCATGGCATGTGGTCTTGGTGATGAAGAGGATGTCGCTGATATCACCTTGGTTTGCTTCTTTATATTCCTGTCATACTCCTTCTCCTCCTTTTACTCTTCGTCTTCCTTTTCTTCATCATCATCATCATCATCTTCTTCTTGCATCCGTTGAGTTCCAACGTTGATTTACAGTTCTATCTTCTTATCACCGTTTACTTATTAACGTAATTAGAGAACCCACGCGATTTCGATTTATTGTAAATTCCTTCGTTACATTTTTTCGTCTACATTTTTCAATCACGAGTCAAGTTTTCTCTCCTAATTTTTATCCGAAAGAACCGGTAAAAAGTCTAGTCGGAGTTATCATTTTCCCAGAGATTTCTTATTTCTTAGAAAAAAAAATCATATTCATTTCTATCGGATAAGTTAACTTGATCGTGTACGTAGTGGTATATAATACGTCTTACACATCGATAGATCTTTATCATCAAAATTTACTTGTCCTATAAATTGATACGCGACATAGTAGTAAGTTAACGTTTAAATCATCTCACGCGAGTAGAATAATTCATCTCAATGGGTATAATATCCACGAAATAATTGGCTCTCTTATAGAGAATATCACCCTAACTCCATAAAAAGAGAAACATGATGGCAGACGCCATCGGACGGGGGTTCTCCTCGTCGGATCAACGGGTACGCCGGTACGACGAGGTTGATTTTTTCACGATACGTTCGCGATGTGTTCACGATGTTCAACGTGGGCCCTGTAGTCCACAGGTCGTTAGGTCGACTGGTTAACTTTACAACGTGCCTACCTTCGCACGCCTTAAACGCTATAGTATGAACTAGGTATGCTGCTGCCATTCCCAAGTATTCCTATGTTGGCTATTTCTATGTTGCTATTGCTATTTCTCTTGGCCTGTTACTGCTGTTGCTGTTCCTGTTCCTTCTGTACTATGCGCTTTCTGATTCTCCTCCTACTGATGCGGAATTCAATGAAGATCTGACTTACAGATTCGAACGTTGGTGTATATCGAGTTACCTATAAGGTTCCGTTCATCGGCCTACCGTACCGAAGAGGAATTTCAGTTGAAAGTTTTCGAGGCTACGCCTCTTCCTTTCCGATTCTTACGGGACTTGATAATTATCTTATAATCGTTTGGATTATACCATTATTTGATATATTCTATACCTATTATATGTATATATATATGTATATATATGTTACGTGTATGCATGTATGTATTTTAACTAGCTACCTCGATTAGTGACCTCCATTCCAATCGCGTCGAGTAATCGAAAAGTTTAAAAAGTACACCTTGATTAACGGTTAAGCTAAGTGAATAATTTTATTATAAGAAAGTTAATAACAACCTTGATCTCTCAATTTCTTTTTTCTTTTCTTCTTCTCCATTTCCCATTTTTTGTTTATTTATTACTCGATGTAACTTAAGTATTTCGATCTCGATTTCACGTATTCTTTTTTAATAGGACCTGACGTTTATCTAACGAGATTATGAATTATTAGTGATTGAGGATTAAATGATTTGATAGTTAAATAACTTCGTAGTCGTAGTGGTATTTATGTTAACGAGCAAGTACCTGACATCCCGTCATCATGATCGATAAAATGAAAATTATAAAGACTATATAATCGTAAAAGATTGCGAAGACAAGAAAAGTGCATCGCAGTAATGTAATTTCTATCAAACGGTTTGATCAAATTGTCCGATCGTACGTACGATCCTTTGATGGTAGGACTCTCTCTCTCTCTCTCTCTCTCTCTACATCGATTGCCAATTCACTCCGGTCGTATAACAGTTTCTTCACTTTTGCCAGGAAAATAACATGGTGCACAATATTTAAGTCGTTCGTGGAGATGGGTTGTGATCGATGCAGATGGGTCAAGGATCAAGTCACCTCGGGAGAATTCAACCATAGGTTGAAAAAATGTTCATCCATACGTCGTCCTTCCTCTTTCATCTTGGTCCATCCGTGGTAGCCGATGTTAAAGGTGTATGTCGATGATAAAGTACGTTAGTTAGGTATAGTTAAAAGGGTTTTATACCTGTATCCTTGTAATATTAAACCTTCGCGTGTAATTAATATCTAAATTACATATTGTAGGTGTATATTATAATTGCATACGTTAAAGGCTTGTACTTTCAAGATTATTTCATTTTCTGAAAAATATTAATTTCGGTTTTTCTTACATGAATCATACTTATCGACAGTAAGTCGATAAGATCCCAATGTTACAAGATTATATGTTTATGTAAACATATGTAAAATATATGTAACGCGATATATATTTATCACGTATCAATATAATTATTCTAACGAGTAAACGAGAAGAAAACTATTCGTAAATCCAGTATAGTATACGAAAAAAACATAACGTCCTTACATCTTCCTCCGTATCGTTAAAATTAATATTTAAAAAAATCTTTCCCGTCGTTTTTCTAATCGAAGATCGAATATCACCCCGGAAAGAAAATATATAAATAACGTTTTATATCCTTCCTTATAGCTCGACTTAATTTCTAATATTTGTATTAATTACATATTAAAAGAATATTTTCCCACGTACGTAAAGTAGTAAACGTTGTCGTAAAATCTGAACGAAAAAAAAAAGAAAAGTTAAAAAAAACTTATACACTTATATGTTCGGTTCTGTATTGGGTAGTAAAAGTAATAAAGAAAAATGAATAGAAAAAGAGTGAGACGAAGGGAAGGAGGGTAAGGAGAGTGAAGAGGCCGAGGGGGAGAATGCACGTAACAAATATCGTTCGTGCAGGTATGACGAACTCGACGTGTTTTAACCACGTAATAAGAGGAAAGGGTGATGGAGGAAAAGGAAGAGAAGTAGAATAAGAATAAGAAGAAGAAGAATAAGAAGAAGAAGTAAAAGAAGAAAGATAAGAAGAAATATAAGAAAAAGAGTATCCTCCTCACGGTGGAATGAGGAAACTACGAATGAGGAGGAAGCAAGTACGAAGAGAAGGGTGAGGAGGAAGAGGAGGAGGAGGGGGAAAAGAAGGAGGCTCGGATGTCACCACCGGCTGGTCCACGTCAGGCGTATCAGGCGAACGGGACGACACGCTTCGCGGATGTTGCACTGCTGTTCGAGAGCTTAAGCTTGCAGCAGGAGGTACGTTTTCTTAGTTGGTAGGTAAGAGACGGTGCTGCTACGCCGTATGCTTGCACCTGATACATACGCACCGAGATACATGTCATTTAGACAAGGATATACGTATCCGACTGTAAGAGGTTTCTGACCTTTCTCACCACTGTAAGACTTTAAGGGTTAGGGTATAACCGGTGAAAAAATAACACTTTCTTTACGAATTTTTTTACAGAGATACAGTTACAGTTAATATATTCGAATGTTTTGCATACTATCATGCATCAATCTAACAACATCCTGTAATTTTGTTATAAAGTAATATCGAGAAATAAACCGGTGACGGAGCAATTTGCAATGACGCTTTTTAAAAAAAAACATTATTTGCGGTTCCGTCAATATCTCGGCGTGGAGTTATCAGAAATCAAAAAAATCTAAAATTTTTTTTATTAAAACGCAACTTTTTCTTCTTATCCCCTACTTCCTAATATCTTTTTTAAGGTTTTTTCTTTTCATTTTTAAATTTTTGGTGATCGTTTGAAATCCAAAAAAGTGATTTTTCACGAAATTTCTTTCTCTCTTCTTCCCGTTTCTTTTCTCGTTTGGTATTCATTTTTTTTGCAACTAGTGTAAACGAAAAAAATTGTTAGTCAAGAGTAGATGATGATCGTTAACTATTTCCCTTAAGGGCGGTGATTTGTTTCCAACGATTTACTCGTGAGAAACTTAGAAAAGAAATAAAACGTAAATGTTGTTTGCTTGCTTGCTTGCTTGCTGTTTATCGTGTTTATGCAACGTAGTTAGATATACATTTTCAATGTTTGTTAAAGAGTCTTTTCTAACTTGGGCTGTCCAAATAGCTCCTGAGGGACACACGATATCTTTTCCCCTCACCATCCACCCACCATCCCAGAACTCGTTAGAAACGATTTCCCAGTCACGAAATACACCTAACCCCGATGGATAGCTTCCTGAAATGGGATCTTACAAGTAAAACACGGTTTACGTGTGGATAATTTCGATTCACCGTTTTATCCGAATCGTGCTAAAATTAAGAGTATACGTTATAATCCTATCCATAATCTTTCCTTCTTCCTTCATTCCTTCTTAATCAATAAGGAAATTATACGTAAAACAGGAAGAATCAGAGAAGAAGAAGAAGAGGATCTTCCAATAAGAATATTTTCTATTATAAATACGTGTTATTTAATTTAAGTTGAATTTTAATAGCCGTTTAGAACGATCTAACGATAGTTACGAACGGAGAAGAGAAATAAAAGATAGTGAATTAATATTAACGCATCTCTCTCTCTCTCTCTATGGACTGTTCAAGGTCGGCCAAGGTCGTCCGAGAAAAGTGCAAGGTCCTTGGACTCGGGATAGAAGCTCGTAACACGAACTGGTCTCAAGATCAACTTTAGACGGGAAAGAGAAAGACATAAAAAAAATAAAAACAGACAAAGATAGGAAAGATAGTAAGAGAGAGATAGTAAGAGAGAGAGAGAAACGTTAGATAGATCGTAGAAAACACGAAAGCTTCTTCTCTTCCTCTTTCGATAGTCGAGGAACTATCGTTCTTTCTGTTCTCCACTTACCATCTCTATTTCCATCTTTCTCTTTCTCTCTTTTTCTTTTATTTTCTTGTAAGAAGATAGGGAGATACATAGAACGGGCTCACGACTAATAATAATAAAAGCCGTCCTCGTACATATTACAGTCGACCAGCATGGTTCACGCACGAACGGTCATCGTAAAGAGTCCTCTCTCTCGGTGGAATCCGGTCGTCGTATTCTTCATCCTCATTCCCTTATATTCCATCTTCTTATTTTCCCTTCCTTATTCTTTTTCCCTTCTTCTTCTACTTCATTTTTTTATTCATCGTCATCATCATCGTCGTTGTAAGTCATCGTAGTTATAGCCGCGAGAAAATCATTTCGAGAATAGCTGCAACAATCGATCGATCGATCCTTCAACGATATTCTTTTGGTCATGATACAAAAAATGAATAAAATAAAATAAAAGCAAGAGAGAGAGAGAGAGAGAGAGAGAGAGATAGAGAAAAGGAGTCATGTTAAAATGGTCACGGAGGGACCCCTTACTACGTGCCCACGTCCGATCGAGGTCATAGATTTCAGTTGTTGTTGCTGCTTTTTTCTTTATCTTTTTTTAATTTTTTATCTTCATCTTATTTTCTTCTCTCTTTTACCTTAGGTATATCAAAGTGGTCTTTGGTACGTGGGTTTCTTAATTATTTGATTATTGCGGAGGGAATGCTCGCGACCACAACGAATAATCCGGAGTACCGTAATTTCTTCGTCCTTTTGTTCAGAGAAAAAGAGATAGAAGAATTCCTTGCGCACTCTAATATACTCTAATATATACGTATATCAGTCATATATATACACTGTAATATATACATATATACATATATATGTATGTGTGTGTTTGTCTATATTCGTATACGAATATTCGTTCCCTCACACACGTGTATACACCTATCTAATATATATATAGGACACATATGTTAGTGAAACGAGCGGTACACGTAGTCGTATGCCCTGTTCCCTCAATTAATAAAAGTACTGCAAAAAACGGGATCAGCATGGTAATTAAACCGAGATACGGAAGCCACGATTCTCCTGTGAATCAAGGAAGTAAAAAAGGAAGGTGAAAGAGAGAGAGAGAGAGAGAGAGGAGGACAGTCTGTAGAACCGGAGAAGACATAGTGTGTATCAGGGGTGTACGAGGGGTACGAGGGAGAGTGGAGGACGAGTGGACAACGGTCACGCTTCGCGCCTTGCGATTTAACTCGGTTCGAAACTACGCGACGACTATGTTCTTACCATCAAGAACGAACGAGTAAAACGAACCAAACATAAGGTTCGATAATGACGAAGCTTTAAGATATAAGAAGAGAGAGGCTTGTACACCTTCTCGTTTCATTTGCATCAATGTTGTTCCTGTTGTTGCATCAGTTTCCTGTTGTTGCAAAAATTGACGATATTTCATTATCTATGATTTATTTTTTCCACCGATTTTTAATTTTTAATATTATTTATTATCAAATACATTTTTCTCAATTATGTTGCTTAAGTTTATAGACCACTGTTTTCTTTTATAATTACAAACACATATTACATATACATATCATACATAGGTGTACGAATTAATAGAGATAAAATTTCAATTTTATTCTCCTATCCCTAGGTATATATTATTAAATAAGTATTTCAAGGACAGTGAACGTTTTGAAATAAAAAGAAATTTATGCTTCGTAGGAAGAAGGAAACGATGGGGAAAGAACGGAAGGAAAGAGTCTACGGGCCCGTAAAAGAGAAGAAAAAAGAAAGGAAAAGGAAAAAGAAAGAAAAAAGAAATGTAGAGGAGAGAGAGAGAGAAAGATAAAACGTACGCGAGTGAACCGGATGGCGAAACGACTTTTTGAGCGAGTAAACACTTGCGTGACGTTCCACCCGCGACAAGATTACGGTGTTTTTTTTTTTTATTTCTTTTTCTTCTCCTCCTTCTCTCTTTCTTATTCGGCTTCTTTCATGTTGCGTATACAGCAGACCGAACTTATTGCTTAATTTCATATTTGACACCTAATATATGTGTCCATAATCATGAAAGTGGTCTAAATCTTATATTTCTTGTTTCGAGATAATTTAATGAATTGCATATAATATTGCAATTACAACCACTATTCTAATGGTTCATTTTTGACAATATCGTCAAGATTACATTGAATGAATTTAATTTAAAATAACGTGTGGTGTGAAATATTCATTACTCCTATCTCTTTCTATCGAGTTCAGGGTTAAGTTCAAGGAACAAAGTGAGTAAAGGTTCTAATGAAGTCGAAGTTATTAAATGTTAATTATTACTCCTGACACACACGCACACGCACACGTACACGCACACGATGAGAACATTCTCTCTCCTTCTTCCATTGTTTTAAGTAAAAAAAAAAAAAACAAGCGGACGTATTAAAAGTATTGACCAAGATTGTTGCAAATTGAAAGATTACAATCTTTTAACGAGTTTATCTAGAATATTATTACCACGGTTGCTTATCGGTCGTAATTTTTTTTTTTTATTCTCTTTCGTTCTTTCTTTCAATTCCATCGTTCCAATTTGTTAATTGCGAATGGTATCGGTAAACATCTTCTTCAACTGGTATCTGCTAGTCTTTTCAATAGATTCGGTACTTTTTCAGTATTACGGACAATGTTTTTACGTTCAATGTAGGATTATCTCATAAAGAGTAAAAGAAAAACAGAGATAGATAGATACAGCAAAAAAAAGAGAGAGAGAGAGAGAAAAAGGTAAAGAAATTTGCAACTTTCACACGGAGGTGCTTCCGCGGAGAAGACGAGATACTTTTTGTTCAACGAATCATCTCGATTGTTTTGTAATACCACGGGTAGGTATTTTTACCGGCAAGTATTTGAATAATAAGCAACCATGCTCGCACGGCTTCGGCTTCTTCTTCTTCTTACTCCTTATTCTTATTTCTTATATTTTTCTTCTTCTCGCGCATATATATTCGCATTACGAGAAGAAGGATCCGGGAGAATCCACGAGACTTCCTCGTTTTTGCTCGCGACCTTCGTCGAGAAAAGGGCAAAACTCGTCTGTCTCTATTTCCCTTTCCTTCCCCATCTCCCCCTCCCACCCTCTCCGACCACCTCTCCCACACCGCCTATCATTTTAATTTCATTTATACTTTCTTACATACTCGATTCTACGTTCTTTCTCATAAACACTTTTATCATCCTCATTTAGTAATGATGATGATGATTATGAATAAAATTCATTACAGAACGGATCTTCCCTGTTTTACAAAATTGTAACCAACACATCCTTATCTTTTTATCTTATAACTTCATTTCATTTCATTTCATTTCATTTGTTTTCTTTTTCCTATCTTTTCCCTATCTTTTAAATTGATATTTTCTTCATTTCCTTTTATCTTTTGTCAAGATTTATGAAGGGAACGTAGAAAGAAGAAGAAAAAAATAGTTTTGACCTAAAAATCACTGGAGGAAATCGAACCGGTACTCTCGTTAGGACTTTGAGAAGAGAGGAAACGTAAAATAATTTCGAGGAGAATAGTAGGAGATACCGGAAGAGAAATGAAACATTGTGAAATAAAGAAAGGGAGAGAGAGAAGATAAAAATAAAAGGAAACGAAAAGGAAAGAAAAACAAATAAACTAACAAAAAAAGAAATAAAAAGAGAAAAATAAGATTAACTCTCTAACGTGTTCTTTCTTCTCTTATCTCTCGCGTTCGTCGAACCCACAAAAACAGAAAAAAAAAAGAAAGAATAAAAAAATATTCCGTTAAACGGTATGTGCTAATTAAATACTACGTTGGAGTTTTTACAACAAAAAAAAAGGAAGGGGGGAAAAAATAGAGACACCTGTAAACGGAAGAAAGATGATGGAGTAAAAAAAAAGTGTCCGTCGATCTGCCTGTCCGTCCGTTCGTCTGTCTGTCGGTTTTATCGTGTTGGTCTATCGTGTCGGTCTATCGTGTCGGTCGTCGTGTTTTTCTCCACGTTAAAAGTCTTTGACAAGATGATAGAAAACTTTGAAAGAGATAAAGGATAAAGATGAGATGAAAGATTTCATCTCCTAAACGCGTACGTATACGCGTCTCATTATGCAGCATCGTAATCACCGTTAAAGAACTCATACAAATCATCGTCCTCCAACGGATCTACTAAATACATATATATATCTATATCTTTGTATGTATGTATGTATGTATAAGATAATAATAATCATAAATAATGATTAAAAAAAAATGTAGAATCCGCGAACGGTACATATTATACTACGCGCGAATCGAGTCTCTTAGCGCGTTACTCGCGAGATACAATGGCCATTGAGATGGTTGGTAACGTTACAACATTACGTACTTTTACCATAGAACATATACATATATACTTTCGTACATACCTAAGTGTATATAGCATATACTCGTCGTAGTTATCGTTGTCGGCGTAGGCGCATAGCTTTATTCGAAGTGCCGTGAATGTGGACAGTTAGTCGACCTCTTAATACAAGACGCGTTAGGCCACTCTCTTTGAAGGGGAACCAAGAGAGAAAGGGGGGGAGAGAACAATTTTTATTTATTTTTTTCTCGATGTACAACAAATCGTCGAGTTGTTAATCGTTTCGATCGTGGAAAACCTATCTCATCGTAATAATTTACAACCACAATGTTCGAACGTTTTTACACGGTGTTTCTGTTTCAATATTTCTTTCAATTCTCTTTAACGTTTTGAGATAATGGCGTATTGTTGTAAATAGCAAAAGTCGTTAGTTAAATCGAGATGTAAGTGGAAAGACTACATTAGATTCGATCTAACCATAAAAGAAATCTGTCTTGTTAGATACGCCGGAGGATATAGAACTCGCGACAAAATCGAAAGGAATGAGCAACTTTCTTGTCTTTTCAAACGACAATGAACTCTCTGAAACGCTATAGAAAAAAAAAAAGATATTGGATAAATACAAAAATTACGATTAAAATTTATATGCATTTATAATATAAAACTAATTTTTAAATGGGGTAGATATAAAATCATCTCCACCCTATATAGTATATAATAACATATAATGTATAATAATACATATTAATATACATATTAATATCTAATATTAAAATAATATTTAATCTTAATACATGTTGTAATTGTGAGAATTAAGTATTCATTTTTACATAGATTATATTACATAGATTAAAATGAGATATTGTATAATTATATAGAAAAACACGTTCGCTAAGATAAATATGTATATATATATATACAGAACCCTAACTTAGGCGTGATGTTATCGATTGTCGAGTTTAACTCGATCTCGTTAAAATCTCAACATGTGACGTGTACCAACCCTTACATTTTAACAAAGATAATCTAGTATCGGCACCTTCCGCGAGATAATCGATGTCTTAAGATATTACGATAAACGTAACGTCCCCTTCTAGTAGTCCCTTTAATTTTCTACCTCTCAGCAATTTAAGGAGGTTGTTCTGGTGTTTCCGTAGAAACGTGCAAGGGATAGGAAAAAATAATAATAATGAAAGATAGAAAGAGAACTTCGAATCGCTGATGTATCATCAAGAAAAGGGTTTCAAGTCTCATTACATCTGACTTCTGGTCACGGTATTAAGACAACCACTGCAAAGATCTTTACGTAGAAGGAAACTGCAAAAGCAATAGCAATAGCAACAGCAACTGCAACTGCAACTGCAACAGCAACGGCAACTGCACCACCGTTCTCGAGTATAAGGCGGATTAATCTTCAGCAATTTATGTGGCATTATTCGCCAATCTTCCGGTACGTGAACGGTCATTAAGCTTCGGATAAATATACAGCGAAGGAAAAAGAAAATGCGAGAGAAGTTGAAGAGCAACGTAGAAACAACAAGAAAGAAAGAAAGAAAGAAAACAAAAGATAGACGAATGGTTTAGAAACATTCTACAAGAATAGATTCTCAATTCCGTCGTTGCTGGTGTGTTTGTGTGTGTGTGTGTATGTGTATCGTTTAAATTTATTTAATGTTTATACGCATTTAAAAATTAAACATACAATTACGTTTTGTAATTCGTTCTCATTTAATTGATTCTAAGATTCTCTTTATTTTTAACGTTAGTAAAATGAACAGATATTTTATTTTCATTAGTCCACAATTTAGAGCTATATTTTTTTTTTATTTAATAACATTTTCTAGATTTTCAAGAATCGAACTTATTAAATATTTCTACTGAATATCAATAAAATTATTTTGTTAATTAATTGTTCTCACACGAAGCAATCCCCATCGTCGTCAAATCGATGTTAATTATTTTTTTTAAAACATAAACAAAATAATACAATAAATATTTTTATTTTAGTATTATCCTTTAAAAAACAAATGGTAAAATATTAAGGACTCGAACTTTCAATCCCAACGGTGACGAGCGTTGTTAGCTCGTTCGCGAACTGGCTTCGTGACATTTATCGTTATTATTATTAATGGAAAATGTGAGATAAACTTTATGAAATATTCGTCTTTTTTCGTTGTCTTCAGGAAGCGGAACGATACTCGTGGGTAGACGATCCCGTTGCCGTTATTGAACGGATACACTTTGTGTGTCTTCCCCGAACGAAGAAGAATCCTCGCGTGTGTCGAAATTTTAAGATTAGAATATATCTATGTATTGTATCTATTTACAATAATTAAACTTTGATATATACACGAGAGTAATAATACTTATTATAGTTATAAAAGCATACTGTACCACAGAGAACTGATCAATTCGACGACTTTATAGTTAGTCAGTACTCTATTTACTTTCAAACATGATAAACGTTCGTCGAATTCTCAAGGTAATCTTAAACTTTCGCCTCTTCATTCGAAATCGTAGAAAAAACACTTTATCGTTACCAACGATCCCCGGGAGTTCGTAGAACAAGGACGAAAAACACGTAATAAGGATTTCTCTAGAAGAGGAAAGGATCTCTACGAGAAAATAAAGAAAAGTGAGGATGAGAGAAGAAATAAAAGATAGAAAAAGATAATATTACGAAGACCGTTTTCAAGATTACGGAGTATGATATATCCATGAGAAAATACGGTTTGCTATACTTTGAAAGTATGATACTCAGGCGATTCTGTCATTTCACGCTGAATTCTTCGACAAATCTTCCTCCTATATCTCTTACCATTTTCTCTTATACTATGAAATAATATATTTCTTCGTAAATCCCATGTAAGAATCTTTTTTCTTCGTCTATCATTATCTTTCGTATTTCTTTAACGTTCATACCGTAATCATTATTCCATAATAATCGAGATACTTTTGATTTTTCACGGGATAAAAGAAAAATCAACAAAAAAAAATATGAAAGAACAAGATCTACTATCATTGATGGATGGATGGATGGATGGATGGATGGGGTTGTATTAAAAATAGGATAGATATGGAGCATGAATTATTCTGATTTAATCATACCGAGAGAGCTGAGGATAAAACGATTGGTAAAAGTATATTTATTGAGGACTCGCGAATGGGAGAACTCGATCGAATGTAGAACGTTGGCTTCAGTGGGGTACAGTTACCTTGACACCGGAGAGTGTATCCTTGCGGATCATACGGATTATGGGATCCAAAGGGGGTCGCTAAGAACCATTACGGCAACACATTCAAGAACTCGTACCGTATGCGAATCTTTGGCATCGTTTACACATCACTAGGCTCAACATTTTCTTACTTCGAAAGATCACTTCGAGTGTAATCAAGAAGCACGATAAAATGCATACACTTATAATATGTACTTACTTACTTACTTACTTGCTTACTTACTTTACGCGGTAATTTTTACTCATTCGAAATCGCGTTCTCATTTTCCAAGAAGATAAACCAAAACAAAATAAAAAGAAGATGATGAAGAAGAAGAGAAATTCCAAAGATGAATTCTTCGATATAAATTGCTTAGGATAAAACGAGATAGAAAAGATAATTAATTTAATAATTAAAGGTACCCCCAGGTTATTTCATTTTTACCATCGTAGATTTATTTTTCTGATTCTTTATAAACTCAACCTAACCATTTTGCAATAAACGAACGAAGCTGAGCGAATGATCGGCAAAATGCTCTCTCTCTCTCTCTCTATCTCTCCTTCTTTCTTTCTTTCCCTTTCTTTCTCTAGTATCATCATGATACAACAGACACTGAAGAAACTATTTTCCTGCCGAGTTATTTCCCGGCTTGTCGCGATTATTGCAAGCTATGTTTTACGATACACGATGCAAGTAATCAAAGCAATCCTATCAAGTATGTTTAATAGGTCTTCAATGTTTTTTTCATTATTAAAGTTAACAATTATCCTTTCTTTCGATTTCTTTCAAAATATCTTTTAGAAAATTCTTTGTTGTTGTTGTTGGTGTTATTAGTAAAAGAAAAAAAGTAATTTAACACTTTGAAACAAGTCTACCGACAAATTAAAACAAATTTTCAGCCGGTCGAAGGCAATTCTCTCGTTAGCAGAACGCGATATCGGAAGTTCGACACTGGATGACCTCGTTAAACCATTTACGGTGGCTATTATAACGGTTCTTTTCATAGGTTCTTACTCTCTTTCTCCATAAACGTGCCCACACCGATTCGTAAACGTTCAGAAAGGGTCGAATGAGAAATGTTAGTTGAGTTACGAATCCAGTAGCGATTTTAACGTTACGCATGATTAATCATGTCAAGAATATAAAGGTGTGGGTGAACAACGATAATCGGTATATAGATATATATTATTTTTAAACTTATATTACCATCGCTAAACACTCAACCGGTTTAATGTGATAAGAAATCTAGAAATAGCAACATAAAGTAAGATCCTATTGATCGTTAATCAATGATAAACGAATTTTAATCAAGTTCATTAGATCTTATTTACCATGTAGATAACATAATGTATCTTTTAATAACAATTTATTCATTTATCGAGTAATTATGATTTTAAATGTGTTTTAGTTTTTATATTTATATTAAACATTTCGAATAATATTAAATTACTTTAGGGACTCGTATCTGTTTCTTTAATCTATAAAATATATATACTCGTTATTTTTAGGAATTTATCATAAAATATATATCTCTCTCTCTCAAATGAATGTAATTATAATTAAGAATAAAATTTAAAGAAATAAATGTATAAATAACTAATGACTATAAAGAGTATAAGAAAAAAAAGCTCCATAGGTAGGAACGGAGGAAGGTTCTTTATCGAGTCTCGTTATGTTGAAAATCCTTTAATGATGCACGCATAACCGTAACCGACGTTTGCGAAGCAAATATCCCGCGAGCTACCGATGGGTAATAAGTCCTTTTTACGCAAAACGTTGGAGTCTTGTTGAAAGGAAGGAAAAAGAGGGAAGAAAGCTAGAAAGAGAGAGATAGAGAGAAAGAGAGAACGAGGGAGAAGGGATAATAATATTCGAGGTCATGTAATTAGCCTTTGAACCGCAACGAATATATTCCTTGTTAATTTTATGATTTCTTCTAACCAAGAAACGTGGCGTTAAATTAGAAAATTCGATCAAGTTTTATCTGAAGTGCGTTGGATTCTTTTCTTCTTTTTCTAAAATTATAAATAAATGCTTGATATATATATGTATAATATTATTTTTATTATTTATTATATCAGTATCCTTTTTTTCTGTCTTTTTTTTTCGTTATGGTAATCACGATCTCCATCCACGCAGAAGTGGCAATCACTCTTAATTTACATACTCGTTTACCAGCAACTTCTCTTCTCTCTCTCTCTCTCTCTCTCTCTCTCTCTCTCTTTTACTTTATTTTTCGCGATAGCGTACTCGGAGTTAATTCTTCGGGAAAAATTTGTAAAACGAAATGGTACTCCTCCTCCGGTGGAGAGCTCATGTAGGCCGCCCGCGACGATGCGTTAGGGTTGGTAAAAATACTATCGTCTTTTTAACTATTGTGTGACGAGCATACCGGTCCGAGTATGCTTGTTCGATTCTTGTAGCCGATTAGTCAAGGAGAACCTCACGAATGTGCGAGCGTGTTACACCGCAGCATGTGGCGCATGAATAGTTATGAGGAATACGTGTACTTTTTTTGCGTGTGAACAACAACCAGTGATGGCCAATTCGCCAAATAACGTTTGAATTATGTTTGTAAGAAGTATATTTATTTTTATTTCACCCCCACTTTATCGGCGCGTTAGAAATTAGGTCTACCAGAAATTTTTGTCCGTCCATGTAATAATGAAAATTATATTATTTAATAAAGTTTATTGCTGGGAAGAACAATTCGTATTTTGTTTTATTCCAAATCCGGACAGAACTTTCCGGTAAATGTAAAAAAAAATGTATTTGTTGATTACGGTATAACCTTTTTTTTTCATTTATTTTTGTTGATTATATTAATCCATTTTTTAACGTACGTTATTTTTACACCAATGAAATAATAAAATTAGATTGATAATATTTGTGTAAATACGTATACGAATTTAAGAAATATTTGATGAAGAATTGGCCACCACTGTGGTCTACGGTTGTACGTACCTTCGTGTATTCGATTGGTTTACCAAGGAATATTTCTCCTGAAAAGATTCGCAGACTCGGATCCCATTCGTCGCAAGAACGTGAGAGAGAGAGAGAGAGAGAGAGAACTTACACCACTACCTACTTCGAATCAAATTATTGCGTGGTCTCGCGCTAGTATGTGTGTTCAGCGAGTTGGTATACAAAAGGGGACGAGCGTACCGTGGAAAATTATGCGAGTGTTCGAAGGAATTGCAAGTAAGTGCCCAGTAATGGACAGGTACACACAATTTCACGAGGTTCTACGCATCGAGACTCGTTTCGCTTAAGAAAATCTCGCGATTTCTAGTCTATCGAACTTTGTTATCTTAACAATCTTCTATAAAACTTAATCGTTTAAATCTTAACACATATTTTCAACCTCGTACGATGATATTTGATCAGAGTAATACAAAAAAGCAAAAAAACAAAAAACCTACTAATCTCTTTTAAATCCTCTCTCAATTTGAGATGGTTATTAAACAAAAATTCAATTGAATTATTCAAATTAAATTATCGTTGAAAAATAATCGTATTAAAACGACACCACCTGTACGCGTAACGGTTTATAATATTTCATACGTGTAACTTGGTACACGCGTGTGCTAAGATTTACGTGTGTAGGATTTATGCGAATATTTTTTATATAAATCCTCCCTAGCCCGTAGTCCCTCTTCTCCACCCCTCGTCGGTTTGCCTAATCGACATCGACATCTTAATGGGCCGCGTAAATTCGTAGGACGAGTACCAGCCAACCGAAAGTTGTTTATTTTACGCGATACCTCACGAGCGCATCATTTTTATAAGTACCATTATGTGAGACCGTATCCTTAGGGCAGCTTTATTAGCGAGCTATCCGAGCACGCATCTATACCAACCACGATCATTTTCTCAAGAACCTGTCAATTATTTAGATTTATGATTCTTCTCTCTCTCTCTCACACTCTCTCTCTTTCTTTCTCTTTCTTTTTTCAGCAGTATTATTATATAGTATATATATGTATATATTTTTCGTTAACCATAAACTCATAGAACGTAACCGCAGCATCATAGTAAGTTTATCAACATTCTTATTTTATATTTTTAGGTAAGATGAAGATACTTTTGATTATGAACAATCAAGTAAGTATATATAGAAATAGAGAGAGAAAGAGAGAAAGATAGAAATAAATAAAAGAAAGATAAGTTAAAGCGAGGGCATGGCATAACTTTTTATCGGACGATGACAAATCGATATTACACACGCCATCTTGCATTTAGACCGGTTCTCCGCTCGGACGATTCTTCTCTCGGTTCGTTCCCTCTTAATTAATTCCCTCGCGCTCCGCTATAATCAATTTTCCCTCTTCTTCGAACTTAGGTGTATATACGTATTCATATACCTATATACCTTTACATAGATATAGGTTGATAAAAAAAAAAAAGAATATATATATATATATATAAAATATAAATATATATAAAACTTGTACGCATGGTTACGTGCATTTTGTGTTTCTATGTATACACTGATATAATTTTAATAAAAAAAACATTTGAGAAGTAGTAGTAACATCTGTCGGAGGTAGTTCGAATGATCAATATTTCATCCTAATACGTGGTGTTGTCGTCTTATCCATTTAACAAATTTTAATATCCTTCTGATAAAAGCAAAATCCACTTACTTTGAAGTAAAAACACGTGTGTACTCCAGTTCGATAGTTTGCCAAAGTATTTGTATAATGTGATTCGTAAATCTCAACTAAGAAACTTGAAAACGATAAATCTTTGAAGAATTCCACTAGATGGTTACCTTTTAACTTTTATGTAGATAATACCTACATAGAATCTTAGTGGAAGATCTATTACCGGAGTACCCAGACCTTCTTTGCTTGTTTCATATGTAAATCTCTAACCATGAGCGGGTGAAAAGCCCGTTATTAACGAAGCGAAGATGCTCGGGTTACACACCTACATATATACAATACATAATATATATACATATATACTAACACATTAGTATGCTAACTCACTCCTAATTTTATTCTTTCTTTTTATTTCAACGAAACAACTACTTTGAGCGGCTACTTCTGTAAGAGGTTCGAAAACACTTCGATTACGGATCCTTACGAAATAATAGGGTTTCAAAAATAAGAAGAATATTTTCATTAGAATATTTTTGATTATGAGAGCCCAATATCGATATAACGATAGTCACCTCATAAACAATCTTAATTAAATGAATAAAATAATAATCAAAGCTTGACCATAAAGAAACAACGGAAATAACGGAATATTACTACCAAAGATTAAAAGATAAACAACATAATCTGCATATAACTAAACGAATAGAAAAAAATAATAAAATAAATGAAGAGAGAGAGAGAGAGAGAGAGAGAGATAGGTGATGCAAGGTAGGCGACCTTGAATATAAACGTTCAAGGCCACCCTTTCACTCCTGAGCTTTAACATCGAGCTTCGACGATCTTACCTTACCTTTTATTCTCAACAATCCTGGCACGGTCCTTGCAAGAATAACAGGCCTGCGTGTACGTTTTAATGATGCTAAGAATAATGGGCCCTGGGAGCCCTTCCGTAAGGGATCTTTACATCTTCTTTCGTCCTTTGGTTGCGGCTAATTAACAACAACTGGTAGGAAAGTGGAAGAAGTGGAGAAAAACGAAGAGTGAGGTCAAAGAATAAAAAAAAAAGAGAAAAAAAGGAAAAGAAAGTATATTATAAAAGTATTTATATAAAAAATTGATCATTTTGTTAAATTTACAACATTTATTTTTAATAAACAACAAAAAACTAGTACTTTTAGGATTTCCGTACTTTAAGGATTAACAAGATTTTTCTTTTTCCTTTCTTTCTCTCGTCTTGGTCCAACGGTAGTCTATCCCCCTCCCTACTCTTCCCTCCCCCATTCTACGATAATTTTCTATCCCCATTCTATCCTTTTAAAGTTGTTCGCATGCTTGAAGAGTTCCGTACAATGTCCGCGGAAATAGCGTCGAGTGCTCCCAGTCGTCGCCTTGTTCGGCAATACCGGTGCTTCCAAGGCAAGCGCCACTTTTCCCAGGGTTATTTCAAAAGAAAGGAGAGAATGTGAATAAGGAAAGAAAGAAGGAGAAAAAGAAAAAAAGGGGAAAAACTAAAACTAAAAGAAGGGAAAGCACGTTTCTTCGATTTATTCTAGAAGTTAAATGTATCTCCTACACTGTTTCAAACCGGAAAAAGCAATTCCCCACTTGTCTTTCATTTCATTTCATTTCATTTCATTTCAAATTCTGCAGTATTACTTGGATATGTTACGTTTAGTTTTACACCGGTTACGTGTTCGATTTAAAATACTCCTACATGCTCAATGAATAATCTAATGAGAGAATAATAATATTTTCTTTTTTCTAACGCATCGTTTAATATGTATTATTATACCATATAATTTGTATATATATCGTTTTGATGCATCGTGTTAAATTAAATGATCAATGAGAATGATAAAAGAATATAAATAAGGAATGAACGTATTTTTGTCGATGCCACGGATTAATTAATTATTAATATCAATATTTGGTATGGAATTTTTTAAAAGGTTTATAGTTTACAAAAGTATTAAAGGGTAATTTTTGTAAATAATAAATTGTTTGAACTTTTAAAATATTATTTACGATCGAAATACGGGGGCTAACAAGAAATTGATTTTGAATCGTTGCACGTGTAACCTAATGGGTTTTTTGAGAAAATTCGTGATAATTACATACATAAATATGTTATTACAAATAAGTGATAAATGATAATGTTGAGATTGGTTATTGAATAATAAAAAAAACACGCGTGTTTTGTGCGATATTCGTTTGAGCACCGCTGGTGTACTCGTGTCGTCGAGATAACAGTAGTACGTTCTGGGCGTGCACGCACAATTTCCCGAGAGACTCGGCCAAGTATGCGAATAGTATAACGTCCCCTTGGTTGTTACAGTTGTTAAACGTGAAGTCAAAACCAAATCCACGAATTTTACAAATCCTATCGAAGTTTTAATAATTCAAATTTATGATCATCATTTACAATTAAATATAATTACGTGATTCTACACTGCAAAAAGTTACCTTTTTATATTACATATTTTAGTATTAACTTTCTATTTGTACAGGTATATATTAGGTGGACCGAAAAGTAATGTCCTGAAAGTAAAAGTCATATGAATAATTATGGAAAAAAAAAGAAAGAAACATGTATTAGATATACCTTCAGGCACTTTTAATCGACCAAAACTTCATTTCCAGATCATTGATGAATAAATTGCCATAAACACGTATTACTTAAAAATAAATTTCATATTTAGCATAACTCTTCTTCTTCTTCTTTTTCTTCTTCGATAAAGAGTTATTTGAGTTGGAATGATACATAGTTCGTAAACGTAGCATTTACCGTTTTAGGCGTCGTGCTTAAATGTCAAAATTAGTTTCTTAAAATAGTATTTATTCATTAAGCAAATCAAAGCACGTGCTAAGGCTAGAACAGTAGAATATATATTTTTTATCCATAACATTTTCTGTACGTATGAACGCATAAAATTGATTCTTCTCGTATGTTACTCCTACGTTAGAAAAACAGTTGGCAAATAGTTTTGTCCGTTCGCGGTTAAGAATCTACGATATCTCAAACCCCGTTAGATATTTATTATAAAAATATAATCATTAAATGTAAAGATACATTCTAGCTTTATTCGACATAATACTCTTAGAGGTTTTACATTTTATTAGATATGAAGAGTAGAGAACCTTCTAAGCTCGTTTTCGTTGTGCATCAACCGTGAGAGTCATTAATTCATAGGATAATGGTAACGTTAAAGAAGGAAATGAATGAGAGAGAGAGAGAGAGAGAAAAGTAGAAGAGAAGAAATGAGGAAGAAGAGGAAGCTGTACAAAAAAAATAAAAAAAATAAAAAATAAAAAAACTGTATAATGTCCGAAGGAGTCTCGGACTAACTGTATTTCTCATTCGCGTAACATCAGTGTGGAAATGATATCTCGTATGTAGAATTTAAACGTAAGTTGAAATTATTTTGCCATGTTATATAAGTTACATAAAAAACATTTATATATATCTGTGTGTGTGTGCGAATGTGTTACCGTTAAAATAGCTAATTCTGTTATAATTTATGAAACAATTCCTATCTTCTATTAATGAAAATAATTTTATTATAAATTTTCATGAAATATTTTAACTATGAATCAATTTAGGAAAAAAATACTCATCATGATCGTTCGTTAACAAGTATAATAATCGTTCATAATATTCTTTACTACTTTCACTATCATCGATCGGTTTTCACGTAATTAATCATCGATGTATTGTAAAAAAAACTTCATTCGTGTAAAAATGAAAAAAAGAAACAAACTAGAGAATTATATATAAAAATAAATGTAGATTATACCACTTGCGCTTGACTAATTGAAAATATTCTTTAGGAATAAATTTAGTGTGTTTTCCTTTCATTTCTCTTGAACGAGAAAGAGGTAATAGAATGCTCGCTACTAGTATTATTCGCGTAGGAACGACGATTTTGCACGCGTTTAGTGCTCGTTAGTATGCTCGTGGTTTGTTCAACGCCACGCGGAACAAAGAAAGCGTGACGAAGTCGTGTGCGTATATAAAAGAAAGAAAGAAAGAAAGAAAGAAAGAGAGAGAGAGAGAGAGAGGAGAATGCTGAACACCCGCTACGTGTCATGGGCCAGCAATTAGAATACTTGTCCATGGGAAAAAGTTGGCAAAAAAAGAATTTATATATGTATGTAATATGAGTATATAATATCTAACCGTAACTGTGTGTATGTGTGTGAAATTTGTGTGTCTAATTTATTAGAAGAATCGTTAAAATTATTTAATTGGTAATATCAAAAAATAAGGAAAACATTTTTTTACAAGAAAAATTACATGCACGATCTGCCGTACTAATTTTCATAAAAAATCTATTTTAAAAAACGAATAAATATTTTAATTTAAATAAAAAAGTATATGGAACCTATTTATAGAAAAAAAAAAGAAAAAGAATAAATTACAAGTTTTTACGATTTAATAATCATTACAATAAACGATCAATTTTGTTTCTACCAGAAATATCATATAATTGATATAGTTTTGAAGGAATTTAATAAACGACCGGTATATTGTTCTTCCCATTCCCCCCCCCCCCCTGTCTCATTTCTTGTTGCGTGCTAAGAATATTTATTTCTCGCATGGAAAACCATAGTCCATTACTGCATCATTATCGAATCGAATTATCCACGGGGGGCTTGTAATCACGTCCATAAAGAGGCGTAATTATAATTAGCATTATTGAATACACGGCTTCCACGTTTACGCTTATTAGACAAAAAGAAATAAAGAAAAAGAGAGAGAGAGAGAGAATGAAAAAAAAGGGATAAGAAGAGTAAAACAGTCGTAGAAAAATAGCGGCGTGTGAAAGAACCTCGATATTTCACGCGATTCTCCACCCCGAGTGTCTCAAAGTGTCGTTTCTGTCCTCGTTCTTCCCACGCATGTATAATATTATTAAAACATACATACAATACATATGTACTTGCGTATAAAGGAAAATCAAATTGAAAAAAGCGGCAATGGAACAAAGGAAAATAAATTTTCACAGGTGCAAGAATAGAAGGCGTAAAGCGTGTCACTGGTTTTCTCGTTATTCATCGAACCGAGTTATACGAGGGAACCTGTATGAACTATGTCATCCTGTATGCGTCTCTTCCACGCCTTTAAAACTCGAATACGATCGCGAGTGAAAGTTCAATCCCGCACCGATTTGCGTAGCTAACTAACGAACAAGGAACTTAAAAATAAAAATCCTTTCAAGTATTCGCACCTTTGTTATATTTGTTTTTTTATTCTTAATATGGATATTATACAAAAAATTATTATATCGCAATTTATTAACCGGTCTATAAGGAAAAACGTTAAGTTCATTTGCACTTGCAATTAATTTTTCGAGATACTCTACTCGTCCTCCTTCTCGCGAATATTATCACGGAACTTGATCTGGAAAATAGAAGAAAAAATAGAAAGAATAAAAACAACTATATACATATATATATATATGTGTATGGAAAGAATGAAATTAATGGTGGTAACTAACGAAGGCAATTTTTTTGTTTCTATATGTACATATATGATACACATCTTATCCAATCAAAATTTTATCATAGTATAAACAGAGATAATTCCAATAAAGAACTGATTTATTTATTTTTTCTTTGGCGATAGAAAAAATTACCGGACGAATATGTGTTAAAAATCGTATACACAGTATTATATGAAAATTTTCTTTCATAGTTAGTCCTAATGTAACGATTCATTATAACATTTCGAAATCAATCATTTACCGTAATCGGAGATTCCATAGATACCGAACAGTGATGCAACTATCGAATTACGATGTTTAGATTAGAATCGTGAACAGTTATAAGATCTCTAATCAAAATTCCATAGTGAACAATCTTGTTTAGATTTCAAAATCAATCTTTTTTTTATCGACCGTATTTTCAAAGAGAAATTTTTCGTAGTTAAGTAATAGTTAACGTAAGATTGATAACTACGAAGTTTAGATTCGAATACGTTACTATATACAGTTATACACCGAGTTAGAATGACCGTTCTACGAAGATTATCCAAAGATTCTAAAAATCTCGTAACATTTACAGTAGCAGGTGTTCCTTCATAGTCAACGGATTTACTTTTATTCTCTTTACTCCTATCCTTTGCGTCCAATATGTACGATAAGTGCATACCGTCATTTCATTTCCTTCATCTTTTTTCCTTTTCTATTTTTATTTCTCTCTCTCTCTTTCTGAATGAACAAAACGTCTACGTTAAATAGTTACGTAATACGTGTAAACGAAATCTTTGTAAAACATCTTTAAGAATAATTCTTTCAAGCATTTAATAATACTCGAGTATTATTAAGTACTATACTTGACGGATAAAGAATCGATCCCGAATCAGATAGGTTGACGCAAATTGTTGCAATATTATTTTCCTACGAATATAGCGATAATAAATGGCATTTGGTGGTTGTTCAAGTATGTATACCTTGTGTTCGAAGAGGAATCTCTCTTTGCTATAAGATTTGCTTCCGCGAAGCAACATCTCGGTTCTGTGATTTACGACTTTTCGCTCGGGTAAATACACTCTTTAAAAGAAACTCATGGGTTTCGAACATATATACGTAAATATGCGGAGCATACGGGATGAACAAAATCAAATTTTATCGAACGTTGCGTTATCTTTCCAAATTATTACCAATACCGATTTTCTATAATGATTTTATTTCTTTTACATATTTTTTTTTATTGAATTTAAAATCTAATTCTAATGTAAAATAAATAAGAACTGAAACTAAATAAGACTGGTTTGAATTAAGCTATTAAAAATTTTTTTTCGAAAGCTGTTTACATTATTATCGGAGTGGATTAATTCTATTTATTTCGAATATTATTTTCGTTGCACATGCGCTACTTGTAGGAGATCTTATTCTATGCGCATGCCAGTCTAACAGTGGATTTCGAAGAGAATGGTACGCATAACTTATACTTATTACATTTAAGTTATAATAATTATTTCCTATGATAATTTAACAATTATTTAACATATGTCTACTACTGTAATGCACTCTTCTTATATTTAAGATTGTTCTGACACGTATATATTGATTTAAACATTACATTCTATCGAACGTAATTCAAAATATAAAATAATTTCGATACCTTTTTATTCAATATGATTTTAGATAATTAATATAAACTGGATGTCGTTACTGCATTGAAATATTAATTAAAAAATGTCTTAATAATTTTTATTCTTTTCAGATAAATCTTCTGTTTAATTTAGACGTGTGGACACGCACATACACATAGAATAAGATTTCTTAGATGTGGTGTAAGTATAACGAGAATAATATTCGAAATGAATAGAATTAATCCCCTCCGATAAACATATAAACAACTATCGATAAAAAAAACTTTAATAGCTTATTTCAAACCAGTCTAACAGTGGATTTCGAGGAGGAAGGTACGCAGAACTTATACTTATTACATATTAATTATAATATTAATTTTCTATGATAATTTAACAATTATTTAACATATGTCTACTACTGTAATGCACTCTTCTTATATTTAAGATTGTTCTGACACGTATATATTGATTTAAACATTACATTCTTTCGAACGTAATTCAAAATATAAAATAATTTTGATACCTTATTATTCAATATGATTTTAGATAATTAATATAAACTGGATGTCGTTACTGCATT
>JACGTP010000007.1:3733910-3835172 GCA_023678845.1 Mischocyttarus mexicanus | reverse complement strand
AATGCAGTAACGACATCCAGTTTATATTAATTATCTAAAATCATATTGAATAATAAGGTATCAAAATTATTTTATATTTTGAATTACGTTCGAAAGAATGTAATGTTTAAATCAATATATACGTGTCAGAACAATCTTAAATATAAGAAGAGTGCATTACAGTAGTAGACATATGTTAAATAATTGTTAAATTATCATAGAAAATTAATATTATAATTAATATGTAATAAGTATAAGTTCTGCGTACCTTCCTCCTCGAAATCCACTGTTAGACTGGTTTGAAATAAGCTATTAAAGTTTTTTTTATCGAAAGTTGTTTATATGTTTATCGGAGGGGATTAATTCTATTCATTTCGAATATTATTCTCGTTATACTTACACCACTTGCTAGAAATCTTATTCTATGCGCATGTGCTTGAATAAACGTCTATAAATCTAACAAAAGATTTATTTGCAAAGAACGAAAGTTATTAAGACATTTTTTAATTAATATTTCGGGCAAGTAAAGACATCCGTTACTGGACCGACTGGTTTGAAATAAGCTATTAAAGTTTTTTTTTCCAAAAGTTGTTTACAAGATTATCAGAGGGGATTAATTCTCTTTATTTCGAATATTATTCTCGTTAAACTAACACCACTTCTAAGAAATTTTATTCTATGTGCATGTGCGTGAATAAACGTCTGTCTAAATCTAACACAATATCTACTTGAAAGGAGTGAAAATTATTAATGCATTTTTAATTAATATTTATGTTTAGTATTGTGGTCCGGCTCGACGAATTTATAAGAGTAGTTGGCTGCATATGTCGTGATATATGTCTCTCTTTTAAGAGAGTATATCGATTAGTGTGTTGTAAGGTTTTGGAGTTTACGAGTTCGAGAAGTATTGCAACATCGTGCTGAATAATTACTAGTAATGTATAAAAATTATTGGAATACTTAAATATCATTTATCTCATTAGAAACAAAATGTTAACGATATTATAAACCTTTTATATCAATATTCTTCAAATTTATTTTTTTACATCTAAAATAAACTTTGTATGTTTAATTAACACTTCGACGTCGGAACGTTTCGATTGTAATTTTTACGTGAGACCAAAAACAACATTTCACCGGTTTCTGTTTCGATCGAAAAATACATCATTTCTTTTACAGTTCAACTCCAAAACACAAAAAAAAACACACGCACGCACGCGCACACACACACACACACACACATACATGAGTAGGCTGAAAAGTTTCGAGCCTAATAAAGGGACGATGGGGCTGTAAAGTTTAGAATTAGACATGTTTGACTTCGCATGTTGATTTTTACGTGCTTGACTGAAAAGTTTTCAACCCACTCGTATATTTGTTTCTACAATTTCTTTTACTTGAATTAAAACTGTAAAAAAAAAATAGTTCTTGTTTCTATCTACCACGAAATAAAAATCCATGTAATTATAAAATTATCTCTTTGTTCTTTTTTTAAATGGTTAAAATATTGTTCAGATGTATTCTTCCTACTTAACTGTGTGGAAAACAAAAAAATCAATATCCTAAACGCCTATATATTATAAGTCATTCGATAGCAAAGTGTTGAACACGAGAAAAAAAATGAAAAAAACAGTTTATAACAGTATATTTGGGTTATCCAATATGTTACCCACTACATACACACATACGTGCACACACACCTATAGTTTGTATTTATAGTACTACCCATTGGTCTGAAAGAACGGTACAATTCTAATACGACTCTTAACGTCGCTTGTAATCGTAAGATTTATCGACGCATCTTCTAGAATTATTTTCGATCTATTGGATCGTGTCGACCTTGATTAAAACGCAACTTGACGTTAATGGGGATCGAAGTATTCGAAATATACGTCCCGTCATGCATGAAGTGTTCTTTCTCGCACGCACGATCCAATATTAATCCAGCAACCGATGACTGTCAATGACGGAAGTTTAAAATAGAGAACTGTAATTGGGAGAGTAAGTAATAAACTCATGACTATAATAGAATACAGGTCAGTGGCACTGACTGTTATAATTGCGTTCACTATGTCAATCGAACGTCTGGCGATTTCGTTAAATGTTAAACTAATTAATCATTTCAGGACGAATCTAAATTTAAGGTACACTCGTTATCTCGTTCTTTTAATTACTATAGAAAATATAATATTAAGTATAGATCATTATGTTCTTTTTTTTCTTTTATGACTATTGCAGTTTTATTGCATATACATGCGTTTTAAAAATAATTGAAACAATAATTGAATGGAAGCAATTAAAATGTCAATGCTTCGATTATTTCTAAAATGAAATCCAGCCTAATTAGTAGTAACTTCATAGAGAGGGGAATTTTCTTCAAATTATCTATAGTCTCAAGAGTTCTTAAAGAAATGAGTTATATCATTGAATCGATTATAAGAAAATACGGGGTCAACTTTCGAGCGTATTATGCCGTCGTGGTCGAATATTGGTCGAATATTAACATTGTGTAGAATCCGTTATTATCGTAACGAGTTATTGTCATGCATCGTGCTAGTTTAAAAATAAAATACGTGATATTTAAAATCAATTAAGATATGAAATCGTCCATGACAAGATTCTACAACGATTCATATGCATATTATTGTTTTGTGATATTTTAGATTAAATTGATTCCTTATTAAAAGAGATAATTGATTGAAATGAAAATTTTGATTACCATTTATTTGGGGAAATGTAATTCATGACTCGTGAAAACATATTTTTATTGTAAGTAAAGGAAAAAAAAAAAGAAAAGAAGCAAGAGGAGAAAGAGTGAGAAAGAATGACGAAGAACAGAACGTGTTCACGCATCTTACGTCAACGGCAATGACTAACGGTAATAATCTCCAAGGTTGTGTGTAACGCCAGGGATACCAGTCAAGTTCAAGATCCCAAGGCTCGATGAGCTGTTAGTGAAAGAACGAGGAGAAAAGTTGAAGAGGATGAACGAGAAGGTGTTACACGCACACACACACATTATAGTAGTAAGCCATACAATCCTTTATGTGTGTGTGTATATATATAGAGAGAAAAGCCGAGTGACCGAAATAAATACGACGAACGTTCAGAAATAGCTAAGATTATAACCATTGGTACTTGGGGTTTATGTTTTCTATCTGTAATAAATATCACTTCCATATATATAATATCAATAATGATATGTGTGTGTGTGTTTCTTTTTTATTTTTTCCAGAACATAGGAGATTTATTTATTATTCTAAAACTATTTATTTTATAGTCCTAAAACTATAATAAAAATTACTCTGAAAATACCTTTTAGATGATATAAAATAAATGAATCGAGTTAGGATGATATTGCGAACATACTGTTTGTTATAATTTACACGATACAATCAGTAGTATCTATTATATGTTAGATTCCTGTTTTATCAGCTTATTACTAATAAGATTTTTGTTCATTTACCAACCATCGGTAACAAGTAAATTATCTCATTTACCAACCTGTTCTGTTAATTAAATTTAAAATAATATTGCGTAAAAAATTCTTACAGATACAAACACACGTATATACACACGTAGTTGTTGTAAATGTAATATGTGTATCCTAAATATTTCATACTTGTTGAGTTACTCTTAGATGGGAATTATGATTTAAAAAAAAGTACCTATTTTGTTCATTCTAATATTAAAGAGAATTAAAATTTATTCCCTAACACTATATACAACGAAATAAAATTAAAAAACTATAAAAAAGAAAGAAAAAAATTGGCTATACATATAAATATTATATATATATATTTAATTTCAACTAAATTGTAAAAGAGATATTAAGTAAATCGTAAAAAGGTGTCCGTAGTTATTTATGATCAGCCTAGGAGCTATATCATCATGTAACACAATGACTATACTTTTTATTTAAAATTATATTACGAAGTACATTTATATACATAAAAAATGTATAGCTATTGCATTAAACTTATGCTTTAAAGACATCATATTCGCCATCCATGTAACAATATTTCTCTTATAACGGTTATCTTCATGTTATAATATTTTGCATTTAATGTAGCGTAATATCACTTATTATCTAATTTGTATCGCTCCGTTATAAATGATACAGGAATGTTATCGGTTTTATCCTCCTCCTCCTCTTCCTCCTCCTCCTCCTATCGTTAAACAAAAAAAAAAACTTTCACAGAATTTCTAATAAATCCTTAACGAATAATTTATCAAATAATAAAATATACAAATGTTGTCAACGGTAAGATCAACCGAAGAAAAAAAAGAGAGTAGAGAATAGAGAATAGAGAATAGAGAATAGAGTAAAGAGAAAAAGGAAAAGGAAAACAAAAAATTAAATAAAAATAAAAAGAAGAAGAAAAAGAAGGACGCAGGAGAGAATCTTTGCATCATCAAACACTGGCCATAATTAGTGAAGTACATTTAAGTAGGCCTTAACGACGAAAATGAAAAATATGTCGTCGCGATAATTTGTATTGTACAAAATGTTATCGAGTTTCTCGCACCTACATCGACGCGCTATGATTGCTTCTTTTTTTTTTGTCGTTTTGTTTTTTTTCCCTTTTTTTTTGTTACTTTCCATTTAACAATCACAAGTCGTTCTCCTAACAGACTCGTTCTTAAATTATATTTTTTCTTAAGTTAAATATACTTGTTGAGGTGGGTGGGTGGGGGCGAGGGGAGGTCTATAGAAGGATTATTTCCATAATGTTACAATAAAATCAATTTATATCATTCGATTACGTATACGAATGATATATACACTTAAAAACTCGACCATCATCATCTTCTTCTTACAAAATATCATTTGTAAGTTATATCTCGGTTAGATTGTTATATCAGTAATATTGATGTATAATACACACACACATAGGCTGGGCTCGTATTGTAAAATACACTGCAAATGAACTTTGTCAATAATTTAACATTATATCGCTCTTGTTAATCCGTCTGACTTCTTTCCTTCCTTCTTTCCTATCTATCTATGTATCTTTCTTTCTTTCTTTCTTTCATTCTTTCTTTCTCTTCCATTTGTATACATTTTTAGGGACAACATTTAACAAACATTTGAGATTCTTGCGATATATAACGATATATATCCATTTGTTTTCTTCGTTAGATATACAGCTATACAATGTACATACATAGATATATATATATACTTAATATATATTTATATATATATTTATGTATTTTCAATATATATATATGTATATATATATATTTTTTTTTATTATTATTAATTCGTTTGTATGCCAAACACTTTACATATACAATATATTCATCTAATTCGTTCTTTTAATTATTATATCAATAAACGTTATTTAAATTCATCTCTGCTTTCGTAAAATGCATGACACAAAAATAAATGCTTGTATCTGAAGTATATTTTTTCTCCTATCCTCGGATCTAATCAGCATCATCGTTTCTTTTTATCTTCTTCTTCTTCTTCTTCTCTCCGACTACTAACTCTCACTCATTCTTTTTATTTTTTTTTTTTTAACATTCTATCTAACTCTCTCACATTCCTTAGCAACCACCAAAATGGTGGTTACACACCCTCTTCTTCTTCATTTTCATTAACCATACGTTAATAAATCTTTTTTTTTTTACAAAATATCACAAAAATCACACCAGCCTTTGTCCGTAGTAAGAATTGAAATCATCGTGAAAGGTTCTTCAAACGTACACAAATTACCATAATCACACAGTAAGGACAATCTAATATTGTATACAATATATTTTATCCGTTGGGATATTAAAAAAAAAAAAAACAACAAAAAAAGTAATTAAAATGAAGTAACAGATTACCGGGGAGAGGGGGGAATAGGTAATTACAATACATCGGTGCATCTTTGCATGCTCGAGAGAAAAACTAAAAGGAGAAAACACGTTTAAACGTTGTGTTGTACATTATGCCATGTGTTAACAATTTGGCAGTGGCTCGCGTAACAATTGTTTTACAATACAACAATTGCAAGGATGAGAAAAACACATGAAACGATTCAATAACAAATTTATATATACATATTGGGTTGGTGGAAAAAATATGTCGGATTTTCCCATTGAATTGTGGCAAAAAATCCGACATTTCTTTGCCATCAACCTAATATATATATGCGACTTATGTATCGTTAAAAATATCCAATAATAAAATGGTTTACTACTAATTAAATAATATTAAATGTCCTCGAAAAAATTTCTCCATTTAAATAGAATTTAAATATTTTTTGTACTATCATCTCCAAAGAGATTAAAAAATTTCGAGCATGCACACATGTAAAAATGTAATAATTATTATTAAATACCGTAAATGTTCACATCACTATAATCGCGTTACCACATATTATATCTTAAAGAGAAAAAATGAATAATCAATCAATCAATCAATCAATCGTTCCAATAAGATAAAGATAAACGTCGTAAGACGATCATAAATCGTAACAAACATCATATTTGAGCGCAATAGCTTTTTCTTCGCAATTAGTATATTATATAATGAGTATAGAGACTGCTGATTGTGCAAAATGTACAAGGTTTTCGAACAAGAAAACTGTCTTTCTTTTTCTTTTTTTTTCTTTTTTATCAAATTCATCAACAAAATTCTTTAAATTTCTTTCTCGCATATTCTTTTGAAATATTTTAAGACACGAAATATAATATATTTATGTATCTTATGCTAACGAGCACGCTAAAAATGCACTTTTCTTTTTAACCTATTTTCTTTTTTCAAAAACCCTCTCTTTAATTGTGAATTTGTATTTAATATTAAATAAAAAATAAGTTATCTCTTCTAACGTGATGATACCTTTGTTGCGTGTGTAACTTATATACTAATATAAAAAAAAAGAAATAAACAGAAAAAGAAGAATATTACATTAATTTTTAAGACGCATGAGGCTCTAACGGTAATTGCGACTTAAACGATAAAATAAAATAAAATAATTAAAGAGACAAATTACAATATTTCTTTTTTTTTTTTTTTTGAGTTCTCATAATAATTACCAATCCTAATTCGTCCCGTCATTATGTTACACAAAATAATACAATAAATTTTGTACAGTACCACTTCTACCCGTTCACACGAGGACTTCTGGCTGTACCGTGACAGCTTCTTTTCCGACAATGAGAATGTTTCCTAAACAGATTAAAATCATGTATGTGTATGTATGTATGTAGGTGAAAACAAAGCGCCAGTGACCAGCACAACGCACGTAGTATCTTTGCCATATTTTTATTATTATTATTTTTTTTTTCCTTTTCAATTTTTTTCTTTTTTATATTTTTTTTTCTTTTCTTTTCTTTTCTTTTCTTTTCTTTCTTTCTTTCCTTTCTTCTTACTTACTTTTGTTTCCTCTTGGCAGAAGACGGACAATGTATCTTATTAACTCTACTGTCTTTTTTAAAACACTTATCAAATCCTGATTTCAATGCAATCCGAGTAAAAAAGAAAAAAAAACCAATGCCGTACAAGGGGCTTCGCGTGCATGCGAAAAATGGGATCTTTGAACAAACAACAACGATATCTCGGTCATAAGAAAAATTATACAATATGTACAATGATCGACAAATTTGTCCAAATAATTTCTTTTTTTTATCTTTTAATCTTTCAATCCTCTTTGATTGCGAAATGTCGTATATTATATACGCCCAAAAAAAAGAAAATTGCATACGCGTAACAAAAGATTTATTTACTGTTTTATTAAAACAGTAAAAATACGATAACAGAATCCAATGATTGTGATTTATTACTTGTTGCACAGCAACCAATTAAATAACGATGAACGAATAAGATATAATAATGAATTTAACGATATAACAAGTGCCTCGAATCATGCGAATGTCATAGTATAATACCGAAACATTAAGCGGATAATTTTCTTTTATAGAATGCGCCGCAGTCAAAGGGTTAATATATATATATATATATATATATATATATGAAGTATATAAGAATATTATTAAAGACTTACTGTGTGGTCGGATACTTAAAAAAAAAAAAAAATTTTTTACCGTCAAATAATGGTACAACGGGTTCTTTGATGTGCAATATAAACAATCCTACCATACCATCACGCGACAATGTATATTAAAAATTAGGAAAAAAAAAATGTTACAATTCGGTGCACAAATGTGACAAGTTTTGTTTGTCTATCTTTGCTCGCGAAGCCTTCCTTGTATGCATTGTCTTTCCTCATTCTCTTCTTCTTCTTCTTCTTCTCCTCCATTCTTCCTCCTCTTCCTCTCGGTTACCGCTTACTTTAAATTTTATTCTCGTATAAGATGTAAAATACGATTTCATAATGTAGATAAAAAGCAAGTACGATAAGCATAAGATTGTATTTTTTCTTTTCTTTTATATATGTATTTATATATATACATATATATAAATATGTGTGTATATATAAATACTTCTATTTTTTTTATTTTTCCTTAACAAGCACGTTCCAAACACTGTCAACGACACATAACACAATTCTTTGAAAAAAGAAGTATAGTTTGAAAATAAGAGGAAAAATAAATTAAAGTTGTTTAAACCTTTGATGCATTGAACGGGTCAAGCCTGATAAAATTAATTGTCATGGAGAGTCAATTTTTTTTTATTAACTCTATATATATAGTATTGTATTTATTATTAAAATAAGAGAATTATGTTGGTGCCAGTTGACGGTTTTTATTTGTCTCTTTATCTCAAACCTTGGGATCCTTTTCGTTGTTAATTATTAAGACACTGGTAAGAAGTTTTTAAATAATAGCCTTCCCTCCAATGTAAGAGGAGGACCGAAAAAACAAAATCATCCCATTTCGTACGTACGAATATCTTTCGTCCGTGATAAAACTCTCTAATGATCTATTACACAGTTACAATTACTTTTAATACAACGAAACAAATGGATCGTATACTCTGTGATAGAAGAGAGAGACAGTTGAATAAAAAAAAAATAAGAGAAATTAAAAAGAAAAAAGAAAAAACCAGAAAAAAAGATAAGTCAGATTACCCCAATAAAGAATCGACAAACAACAACACAACGGCTCGCTCTTTCCTTCGTAGTAATCTTACACGGATAGTACTCGCGTTTACACAACTTCTTTTTCATGTGGAACAACGACGATATTATTATAACTCGACAAAAATTTCACAAATTTTTATTTCCAATGCTTATTTTGTCTTTCAAATAACGTCATCTCAATTGTCGACGACGAACGACGACTGCTATGACCGACTTTAAATCAAGCGGACACACAACGTCGACGATCTCATCACCGTAGACTTTTCATGGATTTATCTTTCCAAATGAAAAACATACCGAATCCATGATCTCTACACATTTATCTTATTAGATAAAACGAGAGACACCCTCTCGTTTCTCCTATTAATTCCGGTCGTCCTACCATCTTCGGGTCACGACACATTTTTTTTCTCATCAACTCATTTTCAAGGTGATCTCGATGATCACTAACATTTAATCGGTACGCTTCATTTAGCCTCGTCTTGTTCCATCGGTTCTTCAGAGACTTCTCGGGAATGATCCGGTGTAGTTCTGCAAGATACCAATTTAATGTGTGTATATGTGTACGTTGTGCTTTCATTTATAATATTTAATTGTTGCGTTAGATATTTGTCATTGAAGTATTTAACTAAATTTCCTCTAGACAACAGATAAATAGGAAAAATAAGCGATAAGTTATAAACCAGAAATTCTCGAGTTCTTAAATTTGATGTTGTTTATCTTCAAATAATATATTATTGAAATATAATAATAATAATAAATATATTGTATATACAGCATATATTAAAATGAGTAAACTTACGTAAGGTTCGTAGGCTGCTGCATGGAAAGCGAAGCCATCGCAGATACTGTTTCCGTTTCATCGTGTTCCTTCTGACTCGCCTCAATTGCACTCATACCAACGGTATGAGCAAAGAGTTTAACACATTGCCAATGAGACATCTGTTTTATAAAATATAACGTAGTTTAATTGAGAAACAACACAGAGACAAATTAGATTATTTGGATTATAAATGATTACATTTGATAAAATTACCTGAATGGCTATAGTCTTTTGTAACGTATCAATGGCATTTTGGCAAGGAGCCCGCGTTAGTTCATCCTCTCGAATAGGAGTTGGTTCATCACCTAACAGAGCTCTTACGCACTCCTGAGCAGAATCGCAGATTGCTGCTAAATCGTAACCACCTTCCAGAGCGAGGACAACCTTACCACCTGCTAGAGTTAACAACTGCTGCGTCATTTTACCGAAACACGCAGGGCTGACCTTGTAACCACCGAGAGGTGCAGAATGACCAACGGCAGCATCAAAACCAGCAGACACTAGAATGATTTCAGGATCGAATATTTTAGCGATCGGCATAACGATCGTTCGAAATGCTGCCAAATATTCGGCATCTCCCATTGGCGGATTTAATCCACCAGACCATGCTACATTCACGTTGTATCCTAAACCTTCGCCGGTACCACATTCTGTTGGTCCTCCCGTACCGGGGAAAAAGTTACCCTCGTCGTGTCGGTGTATGGAAAGATAAAGTATTCTAGGATCGTCGTAAAACATATGTTGAGTACCATTACCGTGATGAACGTCCTAAAAAAATTAACATTATTTCAAGTATCTGAAGAAAATATAACTGATCTTTACTATTGGAAATATCCGGCTGCGCTGGTTCCGACGACAACCACAAATTACAAATACAAGTGTGTAAGTAATATTTTATCGTGTTCTTACCCAATCAAGAATCAATATCTTTCTGATGTCGAGTTTTTGTTGTAATAAACGAGCAGCGATTGCTACGGAATTGAAGAAACAGAATCCCATCGCTTGATTACTCTCCGCATGATGTCCAGGTGGTCTAACTACCGCAAAGCCATTCTTGATGTCACCCATTGCTGCTTTTAATGCGAGATCAACGACGCACCCTACTGCCATTCTAGCGGCAGGTGCGGTATTTAATTCGTTCCACGTTGTATCAGAATCAACGCCTACTCCTCCGCAAGGTAATTCAATAATCGGTAATTGTGGAAACTTCGTCATGTCTAATTTCTGACGATTCATAGGATTCGTTCCTACGTGTAAAAAAAAAAAAAGAAGGAATATTTACATTTTAAAACGTAAAGATAACAGTCGCCTTCTCTTCCGATGATATTGAAGAAAATATTTGTCCTTTAATTACCGAATAAAAAGGTGTGAGCTTCGCTATGGCAAGTTTGGATTTCTTCGAGTGTAGCCTGACGTGAACGAACCCGACTACAACGCTGAGATAATCCTGTTTCAGATAATCTAGCCCAAACACTTTGTAATCTACCACCGTGTTCTGGATGGCCCCTTACTGTTTCACCACAAACACAGGCGTGTTTTAACATCAATTGATCATATGCCAGTCCTGTGTTAGCTCGATGAGGAGAACCCCGAGCAAACATATCACCACCGCCACCCTGAGGTCCTTCGTGAAAGTTCAAATCAATAATTATATCTTACTGTTACTTCAGAATCAATGTCTCCTCGTGTATTCTCATCGGTCAGGGTTATATATAATATACCTTCTAAATAAACAAACGGAAATAACGCTATAAAAATCTAACATCTCTGGCTTACCTAAATGTACCAATGGACTAGAGAGCGCTCTGGATAGTGGTCTTGATTGTGAACTCCTTCCACCTGAATAGGCCGTAGACTCATTCGTCTGTAAGGTATGTCTCATCATAAGATCTCTCTGTTGTTGCAAAAATTGTTCGCGATCCCTCTGTTGCTTCGACATTTCGCTTTCCTCCGACAAATCCTTTTTCCCCGTAAGATCTATCACCTCGGATTCCTCGCTTTCTGGCGTCTCATCCAACTGATCTGTCTGACCGCGTGAATTAGCACGCGTTAAAACGGTATGACGTATCTGTTGTTTCAAATAATTATGCGTCTGTTGTTGATCGTGTTTATGTTGTTTCTCGATCAAGTATTCCTCGTAATGAGCAGGCGGTGCCATCATACTTCCTTGTAACATCGGATGACCAAGCGGTAACGGGGCGGATTGAGTTCTACCTGAATTATTTTTTTTGGGGGAGGGGTAGGGAGAAGGGAAGCAAATATTAATTTAAAAGGAACTATTTACAGACGTTGCAATAACTCGCTAATGTGCATGCTGTGTTTCGCGTTTAGTTGATTATCCTGATGAACCACTTTTTTTTTGTCTTTCTTTATTACGTTTTAACGGAACAGAGCACACACACGTGGAATTGTTTGTTAAGGGAAGAAACCGAAAACATACTACCTAAAGGCCGGTGACTAGCCTTCTGCAGTCTTGTATGAGCTACTTGTGTATCCGTAATTGGATATACCGGATGTTGTCTGCTACCGCCTACCGACACTTGTTCCAAATTTTGCATTTGTTTGTGAATATATGTAGGGTCACCATCGATTACCGTTAACGATGGATAGAACGGTAGGGTGCCTGGTAACATTTGACCTGTCAACGGCATACCAAGACGAGCTGTGAATGCAGCACGAACTTCTGCTTCAGATACGGGCGCTAATTTCGATCCGCTCTGCTAAGAAAAATGTTATTATCCACTTTATGTAATAATAATCATCCGATTAATAAGAACGTTTTACCTATAAAATGTGATCAAATATATATCAAACATATTATCTATTATTATTTAGACTTACAGCCGAGCTGGATGGAATTTGAGGTCTTCCTAATGACATATTCGGCAAGGACGGTGAACTAAATAACGAAAGATCCGAGAGACTTCCCTGTTGACTACTACTCGTCAGTGGACCACCATAACTCGTACTTACACTTTCCTACAAAATCGAGAGAAATACAGAATTATATTTAATCTGTAACTTTTACATTCGATTAAAATCAATTTTTACCTCCTGTATCGCGGTGTTGCTACCAGCAGTGGGACTTGCTTGAGAATTATTAACAGTCGGCGGTGAATTAGGCCCCGATTCTGGATTACTACCAGCATCTGAAAACGATCGTTTGTGTTTTACGTTAGTAAAATGAAAATCAGATACCCACCATGACCAAATATAATTAATGTAATAGAAAAAATCTAATTAAAATTAAAAACAAAAAAAAATAAAATAAAAAAGAGCAATGTGAATAATTTTTTTTTAATATCGCGAGACAAGGCGCTCGAATTCAATCGAAATTGCATTGCTTATTACGGTAACGGCCAAAATAAAAAAGAAATAGGAAGAAAAAAATGAAAGGAACAAAAAAGATAGAAACTGTGAAAAACTATTGATAGCCTCCTCCTCTCATCGTACTAAAAGATCTACAATAAGAAAATGCTAGAATCGAACTTACAGTACTTTTAAATCATCTACATATACACGTGTGTGTGTAATATGATATTATATCATAATAAGGATTTTGTTTTTTGTCTTTTGTTTTTTTTTTCTTTCATGCTGTTAAAACTTGACCAAAAAGAAAATAAATAGCATATAATTCAACAAGTCAACAAGTCCAAAAGAAGAATAAGAAACAAAAGTAGGGAAAATAAATAAAATAAAATAAAGGAAAAAAAAAACAAACAAAACGTAAAACTGAACGTAATTGAAGAGACAAATTAATACAGGAAACCAGATAGTAATAGATAAAGATAGATAGAGTGATGATAGAGGGTGGTAACAAAGTAAAAATAAAAAAATATAAATAATTAAATAAAAAAATATAATACAAGAAAATAAATAAAAACAATAATAGTAAGAGAGAGACTGGGCGATTGCTACCATTACTATTATTTATATTATTATTTATATTATTATTATGATTATTATTATTATGATTATTATTGATTATTGATTATTGTTGTTGATGTTGTTGGTTATTATTATTATTATTATTATAATTATTATTATAATTATTATTATTATTGTTGTTGTTGTTGTTGTTCTTGGTTATTATTATTATGACTATGGACTATTATGATTAATCAAAATAACAACACGGGTGCAACGAAATTTCGGCGAATGCTCACGCGCGGAGGATGGTCTTGCGAGTTCGTCCGAAGACGGTCCTCTTGAGCGTAAAATGAAGGTGACGTACTTGCTAGTAGCGACTTCCGCTTGAGGTGCGACAGAAGACGATCCGTCCTTCGTGCCGTCAGGGAAGAGTGCCGCAAAGCCGCCATATTCCTCTCCACGCGTTGTTTTAATCGCACCTTCAGGTTCGGCTCCGATGCTGGCCAATTTTCAGCCAGGGTTAGTCGGTCATTATCATACCAGGTGGAAGAAAGAAGAGGACGAATACGAGAACGTCGCGACCGTTTTCGAATTCGTTAAAAAAAAAAGCGCGCTATTTGTTTTTTTTGTTTTTGGTTTTGGTTTTTATTAACGTGATGACGAATCGATTTTTCGATTTTTCGATTTTTCGATATTTCGATATTTCAATCTACAAGCGTTAATTCTAATCTACTAATTTTTTTTCATTTTTTCGCTTCCCACGCATCTTTTTTTTATATCAAAATTTCTATTCACGTTAATAGAAATATTTGATTTATCACCGGGAAGAACGATAAATATCTTGACTGTTTTTCTTGTTTTTCTATTTTCTCTCGTAGTCTCTTATTTGAAAAAAAATGTCTACGTTTTTCTTTTTCTTTTTTTTAATAACGTTAATTAATTGGCAACACACACACTAGAGAGAGAAAGAGAGAGAGAGAGAGAGAGATCGAAGGTGCGGATATATTGGCTTTATTAAAGCGAAGGAAAGAAAGAAATAATTCAAAATAATAATAAAAAATATTAAACTATAGGCGGATATAAAGATAAACGTAAAGTAGTAGTAGTAGTAGTAGTAGTAGTATGTATCATACGTAGTGAAAGAGAGAAAGAGAGAGAAAGAGAAAGGAGAAAGAGATATATAGACACTTTTTATCAGAAATAAAAAAAGATGTGCGTGTTTGCGGTGCTTTTAAAAAACGACAAAAATTATTATCACCGAACGGATAATAAATACATTTTTTCTGTATTTACTTTGAATTATAGTAATCTCTCGTTTCCGCGTCAAAATCGTTTACCTCTTCTCTCCGCGTTGTAAGTAAAAGACAAAAAATAATAATAAGAAGAAGAAATATAAGAATTTATAAAGATTAAATAGAAATGGAAGAAGAAGTATTATTATAATAATAATAAGAAGAAGAAGAAGAAAAAGGAAATATAATATTCGCGATAAAACGAAATTCGAGAAATCGAGCGGGTCGGCCGCAACAAAAGCTGCTGTTGGGCTCGCTTCTGGTAATCGTCATCATCATCATCGTCATCGTCATCGTCATCATCATCATCATCATAGTGTGTCATGGAAAAAAAAACTTAAATCGTGTCGCGGCAACAAGAAGGCGGCGACAGATATTTTTTTCTTTTTTTTGGGCCGATAGCAAAATAAATCCATGCTTTAGTAGGCATTCTACTGGCACACAGAGACTAATTCATCACGAGGTTGCGCACATCAAACTTATGATATTCTCGGTTATAATATATACCTGTCTTTCTAAGTGGAAAATCATCGCTAAACTTCTCCTGCAACATCTGTGGCATTCGATAAGGATGGGACGACGAGTTAGTGTTGCTCGTTGTTTCCGACTGCGGCTGCAACCTGAAATATAAAAAGAAAAGAAAGATAGATAGATAGATAGATAGATAGAAATGATGAAAGAGAAAACAAATAATACCTAGAAAATATAATAGTCGAGTATTATATCATACTGTTACAATCTAATATAATAGTATACCATTTTTTTCTAAATATAAAAATACATTTTTGAACCAACTATATCTTTTGACGCTGTGAACCTGGATTCTTTTAGAAATAATAATAATAATAATAATAGTGATAGTAATAGTAATAATAATAATAATGACAAAAGAAAGGGACAAGTCAAAACCTAAGTATTATCTGTTTAGTTAGCACGGATACACAAATGTTATTCGTCTGGTCGAGGACGAGGAAATATTTTCGAGAGCTCGTTGCCCGTAGCTAAATGGATAACTGGGCCAGGTTGTGCTATTACCGTTACTCGAGGAGGAAGAAGAAGAAGAAGAGAAAGAGGAAAAGAAAGAAGAGTATGAGGAATGGACGAGAAGGAGGAGGAGGAGGACAACTACGAAGACGAAAACGACTACTACGAAAACTTTGTGTAGCAGGGCAACCAAGCAAGCAAGCAACTCCGACCTGACAACAAGCCATTAAAAAGAAAAAAAGAAAAAAGAAAAAAAAACCTAAAACGAAACTTGCGAATCTTAATTCGACTCGGTCGGCAACACCACACACATCGTAAACTAACTCTAAACTCGAATATAGATAATGAAGCATCAATCCTCCGTCCCCCTCTCTAGCCCCTGTCACCCCGTAGCCCCATCATCGGATTTAGTTGGACCATTGCCGGGGATCAATTCTCGTGCCAATCGTATAATGAACTTGAGCGTCACACGTGTCAAACCGTTTTGTATTTTCTTTCTACATATGTATATGTATGTATGTATGTATGTATGTATGGATATATGTATATACTAGGCTAGTTGGTAAACGTGTTAACGTGTCACGTGGGTTACCTACGATATAATAATAATACTCTCTTATATAATAAGATAACTTTGTCTAACGCAATAATAGACGTCCGTGAAATTATTTTTTCTTATCTTTATTATTTCCTTAGATATAAATACAACATTATTCTCTTTTCTTTCTCTTTTCATTATTTTCTTCTTCTTTTATTTAGTTCTATTTTTATGGGTACTAATTGAATATATATAGTATACGTATATATTAAAATTGCCCCAAAAAATTCGTACCAATTTATAAATACACGTATATGAATTATTCGATATAAAAGCGTTACCTTTAAACTTTATTTTAAAATATGCGTGTGTGCGCGTGCATGTGTATATTTCATAGAGATATATCATTTCTATATGAAAGTAGAAGATTATTATGCTTACCAGTTTCTATATCCAGGTGTACCAGGAACGGCTCCGTTCGCTGCTGCAGCGGCTTCCCTTTGCTTTTTGTTTACCAAGAAACTCTGGTATCAACAAAATAACACGATATATTATTATATTATATTATAATATTAACGAAGAGAGAGAGAGAGAGAGAGAGAGAGTGAAAATACATACAAGAGATTACGTATATAAACGTACGATAAGAAAAAAAAAACATGTACCTGTAGACGTTGTTTGACTTCCGTCGAAGCAACTGCACTATGATCATGTTTGTCCTTTTTCCTAAGCGCCTCTAATCGTTCCTTTTCCTTCATTTGCTCCTCCAATTGTTTCTGCTTTTCCCAAAACTATGATTAAAGTGTTACTTCTCTTAAAGCGTTACTAAAGTATAATAAAAACAATTGATATTTATCGCGTATCTAACGAAGAAAAATCATAATTTCCTTATTCTTTTTTTTTCCTTTAAATTCAACTTCCCCCATAATCAATTATTCGATGATTTATTTATCTAAAAATAATAATGGAAAATGAACGAGAAAAATGGATCTTATGGATTAGAAAAAAAAAAAAAGAAAATAACCGCGGGAGAAATAAAACGACGACCAACACAAGCAGCGACACACGATTTGAGCGTATTTAACGCGGGAAATTTGAAAAGGAACCACCTGTTTCCACCTGTACGCTCCAACACACCTGCTTGCACCTGTTAGCAGCAGAAGTGACGGCTGCGTGCGCGGGCGCGTTCCCATCTCGGACAGGTGAACACGGGGAGCAAGCAAGCCACGTGGTTTATGCGCATACAACGCCGAAAATAGCATGATGGGGAAAGAGAGAGAGAGAGAATGAGAGAAAGATATAGACACCGTTATAAAGTACACGTCCTCGTGGTCGTAGTCGTGGTCGTGGTCTTGGTGGTAGTAGTAGTGTCACACTCGTTGCGAGAGAACTCTAAGAATAAAAGGCTTGCAATTACGTCAAGACACGTCTTCGTAGTTGTTACTGCTCGCCTGTATAATTCTCCGCTTTCAAATTAACGCCCACGTTCTTTAACCCCCCTCCCCACATACACACGCGCGCGCGTCAAATGATATCACGATGATAATATTAGATTTTTATCTCTCTTCTCTCTCTCTCTCTCTCTCTCCTTTTTCCTATCTTTTTCTCCCATTGCAATTTTTAACCATTGAAATTTGATTTCCTTATTAATACCGAATTAATAATAATCTAACACCCACCTATTTATTCGAAACAATCAACGATTATTTTTTTTTTTATTATCATCATCATCATCATCATCATCATCATAGAAGTCGAAGTTGATGTGTCCTTCCATCTATGACTTCACTATAAATGCCTCTCTTCTTGACATAACGCGACATAAAACAATGAAAGGAATATTCCATCCGGACTTTCGACTCTTCGCGGAGACTTCGCGCATGAATGGACTTTTTTCCATGTACGTGCAAAGAGACGTGTAAGTATTATTTACACTCTCTGACCAACTTGTATATTATATTTAATATCCATGACGATGAATTTTTTTTTTTTTTCAATTAAGAAGAGAAAGAGACACCACCACCAGCCCATCGTCGTATCAAACACACGGTGTTTTTTCTTTTTTTTTTTATATATCCTCATTTCGTTCTACAAATATTATTGTCGTCTCGTTGATAGGATATTTAACGTGGCGTTTAAATAAAAAAAAATAAGTGTTTCGTAAATGTTTAGTAAATATTTAATGGGGATTCGTATGTGAGATAATTCCGAGCATGTGTATAATACGTACACACACACACACATGTTTTTCTTATCGTCAAGAGAAGAAATAATAAAAAGAAAAAAAAAGATAGTTTCTAAAAATAATATTATTAAATACACGTTTCTCCCGTTATCAATTTTTCTTCTTCTTCTTCTTCTTCTTCATCACCTTCATCATCATCATCATCATCATCATTTTTATTTTGTATTTTTTAAAGAAAGACGTAAGCAATGATAGCAACCGTTTTGGACTAACACACGTCAATTAGATGCAAAAATGCGTTTCTTTCTTACAGATGCCACCAATCCTAAATCCTATCAATGATACATCGTTTATGTATGATGTGCATATAATATACACACACACACACACACGCGCGCACGCACACGTACACGTAATGTCCTATCGGAAAATATATATACTAAAAAAAGAATCTTTTATAAATATAACAAGCTTCGAAATATCCCTGTAGTTTATTGAAACCTTTATCGTTTCATATCTTATTTTTTACCCTATCAAGATACTAAAACCACAAAAGCGTGATAATAATATATTACATTAAATGTCGTATATATAAAAGTTTGCTGCTGCCACGTTGTTCTTTTGACAGGTTCACTGTTATAAAAATAGAAAGAAAAAAAAAGAAAAAAAAAAAAGAGAGATGATTTTATTTTCAAGTATATGTATATTTTTTTTTTATATAATAAAAGTGTCAAACGAGTTTCTTCATTTAATACAATCTCTCTTTCCCCCACAATTAAAATATTATTATTTATTTATACAAAAAAAAAGAACTCCCACCCATAACAACGACAAAACTAACCCCCGCATTTACATTTTTTCTATCACGTTTCAGATTGACAGAGAAATATTTCAGATATCGATCTAATGGAAATGTTTTATTGAAAAGGACAAAAATAGAGAGGAGAGGTGGAAGGGGTAAAAAAGAAAAAATCGGGATAATTATTATCGGATTGTCGTACCTTGAGATTATGCATTCGCTGTTCGTGAAGCTCGACTAATTGTCGTTCCTGTTCTTGGAACTGTTGTCGCAGCATCTGATATTCCAGCTGATGGTGCTGCTGTAGCTGGAACCAAACCCAGACATCTCAAGGGTAATGCACCAAATTTGAATCTTTCGAAATAATACACATGTAAACTGTTGAAAAAAAGGTGGAAAGAAAGAAAAAAAAAGAAAGAAAGAAAGAAGGAAGGAAGGAAAGAAAGAAAGAAAAAAAGAAGGAAGGAAAGAAAAGGATAAAAAATATACGAAAAGACTTTGTTATTTTCTTTTTCCTGCAATAATCAGAATCACAGGACGAGTCATGGTTTTAAGAAGACGAGAAGATGGATGGCATTTGCCCAGAAGGAAATGCGTGGGTCGACGACAGACGACTTAACGGGCGGAGTAAGCCAAAGCGTGGTTAGACTCTTTTGCCAATTGGTTACGTCCGCGAATGAACGAGCACGTAGTAAAATCGACGCAGTGCGTATCGTTTTTCTCTCGTCTCTTTGTTAGAACAACGACGAAAGATACGAATCATCGTATCTTCCACTCTATTACTATCATTTCTTTCCTGAATCTATAAATATTATTCCTAAGAAATTATATCTCAAGAGTGTCATATAGCGAGAAATGGCTATCCAAGGAAGAAAGAGAGAGAGGGAGAGAGAGGGAAAGAGAGGGAGAGAGAGAGATAGAAAGAGTATGATGATCGATGATCTCGTAATCCATCTATTCTCGTATACGTCAGTTAGTTTACGTCGTGGAAGAAGTACAGCTTGTTACTTGCATTTAAGAATTTTCTAACATAATGCGAGGAATTCTAATTAATTATTTCAACGTGACTAGGATATGTTATTAGAATATTCTCTGAAATAAAACGAGATAATTTCTTCTATGACACATTACTCAAATAATTATTATTATAAAACGAATGATCCATTTTCCTGATCTTTCATTAAGCTCGAACTCGACTTAAACCCATCGCAAATAAAAAATAAATAAATAAATAAATAAATAAATTATATATATTAGCTTGGGGAAAAATAAATTCATTATTTTAATAATTAATAATTTCAGAAATCCGTTTTTTTAAGATTGAAATAAATGTACAAAATAATAGATTTCTTTTTCCCCAAGCGTAATATGTTAAAATTGAACAATGGAACAACGTGTTTCAATTGCTATACAAACATTCGATATTGTTCGATAATCTCTCTCGAGTAATCTCGAAGATGATGACGATGCTTGCTTCCTGTCAAACAAAAAATAAGATCAAATTTGGCCAACGACAAATCGATAATTAGATATAAGATCAGATGTTAGATCGGAAAAAAGGATGAATTTAACGGAACAAACTAAAGCGAAAACTTTAGGATTGATTATTCCACGTAACGAAATATTATCATCTTCAGGATGGAAAGGATATACCATGAAGGCGATCATTTTGGTAGTTGGCTTTGGTACCTACATTCTTATTTACAAAAGAAAACCACTATATTATTCTTCAAAATGGCTATTACGTTTTCTAACAAGGAAGAATAAATCTAACGAAGACGACCTTGCCGAACATGAAGGAAAAGAGATAAGGTTTCTCTTTTTCTTTTTTTATTTTATAAACGAAAAAAAAACATATAATATATATCTTTTACATTCGTAACGAGCACACGGGTTTTTCTTATCTAACAGTCACCTCCTCTTTTATTTGCTCTTCCATTTATAATTGAAAATTCTTTTTTTCTTCCCCTCTTGCTCCTCTCTATTATCACGATAATCTTTCTTTTTTTCTTTTATCAATTTTATTCATCATTTACATGCTCGTTTTTTTTCCTCCCTTTTTTTTATCGAATATAATACGATTCCTCATCCTCTTCGGTTTGTCCTAAATTCTACTTTTAAACTCCATCGACAAAAAAATATTAAACTAACTCTTTGATTACTTTCTGTTACATAAATATAATTCTTTTTTTAATTTTTTTTTCCCCTACCTGATTATCTTATCACGGATAAGTTACGTATATTTATAGAAATGTAACTGAGATACTCTTATATATTATGGAAAAACAAATCCATTACTTGAAGCATGAAATAAACGTAAAAGTAATTGATTTCCTTTTTCCCCTAAGCTATATATTAAAAGATACAAATATTGACTTGTTTGATTCCTCTCCCCCCATTTAAAGCAAGTTAACCAAACAACGGAAGGCAGTTTTATCGTACAATCGTGAAATTTGTCCAATATGTTTGGGAAGACCGAAGATCGGTGTGAGAGCACCCTGCGGCCATTTGCTTTGCGCCGATTGTCTCGCGAGCTATTGCGACGTTAGGGTAACACTGGCGCCGCCACCCTGTCCCCTTTGCCGTGCACCCCTTGATTCCGTGGCCTTGGCCTGCGACTTTGTTAGTATATATCGAACAGAAATAACCACGACTCGCTCCGCTTACCGCAAAACTTTGACGAGCACGCAAGTGCTTCTTTCCTTTTTCCTTGCTTCGACAATGATTGCATTCTCTGTCTGCCTGTCTAACTGTCTGTCTCTCTTTCTCTCTCTTTCTCTCTCCCCCTAACATATATACTGATACACATACATACATATATATATATGTGTGTCTCACTTTATTTTAATACAGTCGAAAACTTAGTTCCGATTAGGAGAAGGAGAGACCACAAGATTGATTCTTTTTCATTGACCTTGACCTTATATCCTTGACCATCTTATATATATATTCTATTAAGACAAAAATTGCAAATTACCTTTTAAGACTATCATCAGTTCTGATATAACGGACGTTAAGATAGACGCTGATATTTTATCTTGGATACAAGAATACAATCTTCATCGTGGTCTGATCGGTTCGGGAAGATCGCGAAGCACAATATTGGCTTGCAAAAGAGCATTACTTATAGTAAATAGTTTCGCCCTACTTTTCCTAGTTGTCTTGGTCATTGCTAGATTACAGGTAAAAAATAAAAAGGTTTAAATATTATTTTCTTCAAGTTATTGTTTCAAGTTGTACTTTATTTTCATGGGTTTGTATAAAATTTTCAAATCTTTTAGATACTTTCTTGGACCGATTGGACGAGTTTCGGATCGACTATAGATGTTGCTTTAAGTATTGCATTAATTACTTGCATGTGGTTCAAATGTCAAGAATAAAAAATTGTCAAGGGCTATGAAAGTAAGATGAATAGCAAGAGAAAGAGAGAAATAAAGTAACTTTTATTATTTATTTATTTATTTATTGGTTTTCCCGCGTACGATGAATAATCGTGAAACTTCGGTAAAATAAAAATAATTAAAAAAAACTGATCTAACAGATTAGACCTTTCTCCTTGAATTCCCTAAACGATTTTACTTAATAAATATTTACTTCCTTGTTAGGAAACAAGTAGTAGTAATAATACTATGTACTAAAATTGTCCAACCATATACAAATTGAATTTTCCTACCGTTTTCCGCGGAATTTCCCGCCCTTTTTATATCGTTCACCGTAGGCAGGCAAGCAAGCAAACAGTCACGCACGCACGCGCGCGCGCGCAATGCTCGCAACCAACCAACCAACCAACCACCAACCAACCACCCCTGGCCTTGAACTAATTCGTCGATGAAATATCGATCGACGCTTGCATCGAAAAGACACGATATACGGCTGAAAAGAACCAGAATGAAAATAGAGGAATGGACAAAGAGAATAGAAAGAAAAAGAAGAAGAAGAGACGGTTAGGCAGACAAGAAAGAAAGAAAGAAAGAAAGAGGAAGATAATAAAAAGGAGGTCAGAGACGCTGATGACGAAGGCATACGTTACCTCGAGTATTCTCTGTTGCAAATCGGGATCATTCAGGTTCGTTGGGTCGGTGATAGCAACTGCAGCAGCATGATAGGCGCCGGAAGTCAAGGTGGCCGTTGCAGCTCCTCCTCCACCGCCAACGCCACCTCCTCCTCCTCCACCTCCTCTTCCACCAGTACCGATGCCACCACCCCCTCCACCACCCCCGACACCGACACCGACACCACCACCTCCTCCTCCTCCACTACCTAAATCCCGGGAGCGTGACATAGGTGAGCCCGGGGTGTCCCTGGCCATCTCTACGTAGTACATGTAACAGCAGACGTCTGGTAAAAATCTCGACGAGTCTCGGGCAACTGCCTCAAGCGGGTAACGCGCCAGTGGCCGTGCAGGTTGCTGCTCCACGTGGAGTCTCATCTTTTATCTTATTTATATATATTTTTATCCAAATTCCAAATAGGCACAGAGATTTTGATAATATTTATTCTTTCACCTTTTATTATATTTATTCAAGTTCCAAAGAAACACAGAGATTTCAATAATATTTCTTCATATTGTTTTTTTTTAATCAAACTAGATTATTATTATTATTATTATTATTATTATTATTATTATTGTTATGGATTATCCTTGTCCGTTGTAACGTTGTCGTTATGACCGATGACAAAATACTATCACCACCACTACCCACCAATCGTATCCTCATTCAAAAAGATTACTATCGAGAATAATAATGAAAAAATAAATAATAAATTAAGATAAAAGACACAAGAAAATGTCAATCATACACACACGCACACTTTCTCGATCACGAATTGTCTAACTCTACGAGTATCTCATCACGAGTATATTCACGATTCAATGAATTAGCACTCGGTTCTCTCCTCTTTAAGGGTAACAAAAATGACGAACGTTCCCCTCGCTTCGGAATTACGAAAGTATTAATAATAATTAAAAATATTTTATTAAAAATACACGAAAGTAAGAATAAAAGTCAACACCACGAAGAACGTTATTTTCTCTTTTCTTCAGTGATAGATCGACGATGACGAAATGACAAGACACCACGGTCAGCGCTAAATTTAGAGTCCACTACTTGTAAAAGTGAGTAAACCAAGATACTACGTATTAATGGTTTCCGTAGACGAATAAGAAAAAAGAAAAAAAAAAAAGAAAAAATAAAAAAGATAACGAAAGAGTTGGGAAAGATTAACGCGAGAGAAAAAACCCACCACCATCACCACCACCATTCGATTTGCTAGCGAGACGAATCGCGACTAAAACGATCTCGAGAGTAAGGAGGAACAACGTTTACTGATGATAATACTTAAGCGAATCGTTCACGGAAGCGCGACAACGGCTGCCGAACGCGACACTAACCACGAGAGGGAAGGGGAGAGTTTATTTGAAGAGCGTGCGGCAAAATTGGAGGGGTGGTCAGAGTTTTCCTTCCCTTTCTCTTTCTCTCTCCTTTTCTCTTCCACCAATCCGAACTTCTCGCACGCGCCTCAAGCGGCTACAGCAAACAAGTTTCGCCAAGCAGATTCGCGAGAGGTACCCCACGAGATATTTATAACCCTATTGCTTTTTTCTCGCGACTCAACTTGCCGCCAACCAACCAACCAACCAACCAACTAACCAACCAACCAGCCAACCAACCAACCAACAAACCAACCAACCAACCAACCAACCAACCAACCAACCAAACAACCAAACAACCAAACACCACCAACCAGTTTCCTCTTCTTTCAACATTTTTTTATTTTTTTTTTATCCGAAATAATAATTAAAAATTATAGGCTTACCTTGTCTAATTTTATACAATACAAGTTTACTCCTATCTTTTTAAAAAGCATTTCTTTTACTAATGTTTACTTTTTATTTTATTTTTTATTTTTTTATAATCGTAAGCTGTAAATTTTAGACAATTGAAATTATCGGGAACGAACAAACCTATAAGTCAGTTATTATTTTAAGGTTTATTTTAATTTTTTCTATTTTTTTATTACTCTTAGCAACGACAACGACGACAACAACGAATGAGGAAAAAAATAAACTAAATAATACTAATTATGATTACGTGTATACGATATGTAATGGTCATTTATTAAATTTCACATAAAAGTTCTCTGTCCCATGTAATAATATTTATATTTTTTAATAATATATATGTATGCAAAGTTGTAAAAAAATAAAATACCTATTATTTTCAAACTATTATAACTGTAATAATAAATATCTTTAAACTCAAATGAAATAAATTAAAAATAATAATAATAATAATAATGAATATGAAGAAGCAGTTTGTATTAGCATTACGATTAAAAAGTACTCATTTCACGCTGACTAATACGACAGAAAAGTAGGTCGTTAGTTGTGGTAATAATTAACGACATAATTTGCATTAATTAATTTAACGACCATTTTCTATCTTTTCGATATTGATATCTTCGGTTTATATATATATGGACAAAACTTTTCGGTAATATCCAATAAATAAGAATACCCTATTACAATAAAATACATTCCATGAATTAACACAAGTTTGAAATATCTGTTCTTTGGATAATTAGCCACGTTCGGATGAATGGATTTTTAATTAATTATTGTTTCTTTTTTTTTTATCGTTTATTATTTCAATAAAAACCAATAGGCTTACCCTTTTGAGGTAGATGCGAGAAAGCCGACGACGTGATCTCGATACTCCTATAGACCACCTCTTCTGAAACAAAGTCAAAAACTGATGATTAAACTTTTTCTCCTTACTTTCAAAGGATATATATATATATATTTTATATTAGGTCCGTGAATAAGTTTTAGACTTTTTTTTTCACTTGACGCAACCCTAATGCTTTTAAACGTTTTGAAACTGTTGACTTATCTACTTGTAATATTTTTCCAAACTCTGCTAGCGTCTTACATGAGTCTTGGATCAAGCAATTCCTCTAATTCTTCGTCTTGAAACTTTGTCGGTGTCCCAGAACGTTCCTTTATCCTCAAATTCAAAATCATTATTCTTGAAGCATCGAAATCAGTCTTTGCATATCGTATCCGACAGAATATTGTCACCGTAAGTCTTCAACAAAAATTCAGTCTGCTTCAGTTGCAGATTTCTTTTGAATAAAGTAATGCAAGTAAAATTCCCCGCAAAAACACTTTATTTGACACAAAAATAGACATTTTCAGAACCAATAAAGAAACATTTGGTTGACGCTATAGTGAAATACCATAGAATAAAATTAAAAGTTACATATACAGTACTTCCTTACCGATGCATTACCATTCGAGAATTCCATGCACGCGAGTACTGCTAATGCCATTTTTTGAGAAAAGGCGAGAACTTATTCAAGCTCCTAATAATTGAATATTATATATTCAATTATATTATTATAATATTAATAGGATTATCATTTAGCAAATGTCTCGGGGGTTATTGCTTAACTCGTGATATCTATGACGTGTTATTACTTTTATCCGATAAGACGTTTTATCAAATACGTTTAATCGCATCACCCAGAATATCCTAACGATATTATTGCTCTCCTTCTCTTTCTCCTCCTCCTTCCCCCTTCATTTCACCAATTTTTAATTTATATATGTTTGCGTGTATGCGTATTTATATATATAAATATACAAGTTTTCTATTTTGTCCTAATTCGAGTAGAAAACACGTCATAAAAACGTTTTTTTATGTTTATATAATATATATTGTTGCTACTTAACGATTAGATAAAGCAATCAATTTTAAAATACGCAACGACTTTTCCAAATCCAACGTTGATCGAAGTAAATGCCGCTAGAAGAGGAGAGAGAGAGAGACGTTATCTGCGATACGATATATATATATATGCTTATATACAAAAGAAGGATGAAAATAAACGTTCTAAACGATCACATAGAAATAACTCTCAAGAGAACCGGGCTATCGAGTGGTTTGATTATGCAAACTTCCAACCAACCGACGCAATTATTAATTCGAACATCGACGCCTTATATGATTGGGAAAATAGTAGAAAATACACGAAAATTCCAACTTCTCTTTATTTTTTTAGTTTCTGAAACCAACTGAAGAAAACTTTAACATTTAACAAACAAAAAAACATAACTTTACAAAAAAATGCACATAATTGAATTGAAATTTGCTCAATTTCATACTTTACAACCTAATATAATTTTTGTTTTTTAAACTTGAACAGAATAAAAAATAAATTTTCTCAAATCGAGTGAATAAACTAATTAATAAGTATTTCCACGACGTAAGTTTATCTAACAATAAACGCATGCGTTTCCTCCATATGCACGTATTGCATAAATAAAAAAAGAAGTAAAAAAAAAATTAAAGAATAAATCTTTAATAAATAAAAAGAAATAAGAACGAGAGAAAGATAATCGTAGAAAGGTAATCGATGTATTATTTTAAACCGAAGGCCACCAACAGAATATATACAACGTGTTGAACTATCACACTTATCCACCATACCATTATCACCACAACCAATCATCACCATCACTACTACCAATACAGTCATCGTAATGACTTTAATATCTTAGCTAAGCCAATAGTAGTAACACCACCATCATTATTATTACTCAACACATCTCCCTACTTCATTCGGTATCTTATTTATTGTCGATTAATTGGACTATTACCTGCGATTTCGCACTCTTATTTCTTTTTATCATTTGTTTTCATACTACACCACTTATCATAAAAAATACACACACACACACACACACACAAAATATATATAAAGTGAGAGAAAAAGAGAGAAGGAAGATTGCGTGGTCGCGTGTTGTTACGTGTCTAATAGCCAAGGTGTGCGCGTTTATTTGCACGTAATCGCCTTTCTTGAAGATTATTTATAGAACAATGAATCCATCCAGGCATTATGCCAATAAATAAATATCAATAATAACTCATAACTCTGTCTAATATTTTTTTTTCTACCATTTTTCTCCTTTGTTATTTTCACTAAACATTCGCGTATCGTTAAATCATTAATTTCATTCCTATTTAAAACATTAGCATTTCATGTGCAATATTAAACGCATATTATATCGATAGATACTTTTCTGTTTTGTTTTCCATCGTTGGTGATAATATTTGATCGTAATATTGGTGGATATAGGTTGAGCAATTAATGAAATATGTGCCCCCTGTCTCTTTGCCAGACACTGGATAAGCCAACTTTAGCTCGAGATCAATGTTCCTCTCTACTTGTGTATGTATGCGTGCGTGTGGTTTGTATGTGTGCTACGTTTCTTTCTTCATATGTCCCTTTTTATTTATAATTCTAGTTACGATATCTCATTCTTTGAGTAATAATCTTTCATCGAGAGATATTAATAAATTATGTTTATCTATCCGTCAACATTCTCCGATTCGATAAGTTGAGTCTCTTTATTCTATCATATATCGATGTCTTTTTCATTTTTTTTTCTCTCGTCACGTTTTCTACACACTCGTTCTTCACACACATATATATATATATATATAGTTAATGAAAATGATACATTGTTCTGTTAGGTTGTCAAGTATGAAATGGAGTAAAAAATGCACATAATTGAATTGAAATTTACTTTATTTCATACTTTACAACCTTATATAAAATTATAACGTTTTGTATCGTTTTTATTATTGTACTATAAAATTATCTCAGCGTTAACGTATTAAAGTCTGATAAAACGAAAAAGAAGAGATAGAAAATAATAATATAAAAAAAAAAATACAATTAAGTAAATATGGATCTCTAAAGAAGACAATTTTTATCCAATTATCAGAGGAGGTTACCGAAATTTATAATTTGCTAATAAAAAAATAAAAATATAGAAATTCTTTAAAACACAAGTATTACAAATTAAATCAATTATAAAAAACATAAATTTACATTGATAAATGAATATTCTTGTTCAATTACTAAATTTCAAAATGAAATTCTACTACCAAGAAATATAAGTGAAACTAAAATGAAAAGGGCAACGAAGACGAAGAAGAAGAAGAAGAGTAAAAATAAGAGAAGGGCGTCGTCGTCTTCGTCGTCGTCGATGAACTGGGCCAACAACGGTGGACCTAACTGTGGCTCGCGTTCACGATGGCGGCCAAGGAAGGAAGGTGAGCGAGAACGTGCGAGTGCCGAGGAAGGAAGGAACGAGAGGAGGTCACTGTACGCTGCATTCCTCCGAGTCAAGTCCAAGGTTAATCCAAAGAGAGTCTTCTTCTTCTTCGTCTTCTTCGTCTTCTTCTTCCTCTTACTTTGAGTTTGTTCCCCTCTCATCTCTTCCTCCTCCTCCTTCACGCTCTGTGGATCACCGTCACAAGAGTGGCAAATCAACTTCCTAACCAAGTGTCTTCCTTAGACTAAACCCCATTCCTTGTGTGATCTTGTTTTAAAATCATTACACCTGTCGTTAATTTTGCTTGACCATTACAACAGAGTTGATACGAATTAACTAGATGTAAAGATAATGTAAACGGATTGGATGAGGTGTGTGCGAGGTATGGTGGAACAACAGAGTAATAAATGTAAAATAAATGTGAACAAGGTACCATCACCAGTACTACACCACCCCCTACCACTTTTCTATCTTTCTACCTTCTTCTCGTTAGTCATCGTTGGCTGATATTACGACATACCTGGCTGCTGTGAGTTCTCGTCATTTGACTAACGGTAAACTTAGTTCGAACTTTCTACGCAAGATGGGTAAATCGAGAAAACACATCAAGATCTCTCCGTATTCATAAATATTATAAATAAGTAAATAACGTTATATTGATCTTCATTTATTTTTCTGTTTTCCTTTTTTTCCCTCATAAGAATGTCCAATAGTATACTTTTTATTACGCGATGTAGAAATAATATACGCGTGAAACCTATCTATACATATATATGTATATTTGAACGATATATTCTGTATCTCCATCCTTCTTTCTCACTAATAATACACATATATAGAAATACTTACACACAGAGATTCATTTTAAAATCGCGCGAACGTTCACGTAGATTCGCGAGAACAGAAATACCTGACATCCAGGATTTGAATAATTCAGGAAGTCTCGTACGATTCGCGGGTATTCTTGGAAAGTGTTCAGTCGACGCACGGAAGGAACGAAGTTGCATAGATAATAAATAATCCGTACTAGCTAACGTTAAACTACGTCTGGATCGATCTATCTGTCGTAATAATAATAATAATAATAATAATAATAATAAAAAAAAATAAAATAAAAGAAAAAGCCGATAAAGAGAGAGAGAGAGAGAGAGTAAAAATATAAAAAGAAATCTCAAAAGGTTTATCAGATTTTCACAGGATATTTCATACGATCGTTTCAATCAAGCAAAATGGCGGTCCATTGTAGACGACTGCGACGAAAGAGAAGAATTATAGAATTTTTCATATATTTATATGTCCGCGCATAAAAGTTATAAAAGAAAAATATCAATTATTCTACAAACGATAATTCTTATCCGTAATTTTCTTAAGGATGAAGAGAGAGAAAAGCAAAAAGAAATGAAATAAAATATGTAATGGAAGGAAGGAACGAGGAAAAATTTAACATAAATCGAGGAAATAGCATACCGCGTGTCCTTTCGCGTTAAATTATTCCAACAGATAAAATAACAAAAAAAACCAATGGAAAAATATTTAAGAACAAACGATAACATATATGGGTTTTAACCAAATGTATTTTCCCTGCACAACTATATTCCTTCCTCTTCTATTTTCAAATGAACGACGATGACTCGTCATCTCTCAACCAACGACATAAAATAATCAACTCGACGTTTTAGTAGTCTTGGTATATCGTAGAGGTACAAAAAGAAATAAAATTAAAGAAAAGAGAAGAGAGAGAGGGGAGAAAGCGTCGGCTACTAGTACTTAATGGCGGCAACAATTAGGGCCCACATTAATTAAGGTAATTGCACTGACCGAGCAACCTACCACAAAGTATTCTCCGGATGTACGCACTTAAACGCCGCCTAACCACGAATTACAATGAATTTGAATAAACCCTCGGCGCTCGAGTGGTCGTTCATCTTGTATTTTTTCAAAAAGAACGGGGGTAGAAGGGTAGGAGGAAGGAAGGAAGGAAGGAAAGAAAAACAAAAGACAAAAAATAAATAGAAAAATTTTATTCGTGATAAATATTTATCGGCTCAACGAGAAGCCTATCATTTTTTTGTTTACTCTTATCGGTAATCGTTTTCGAAAATTTCCTTATTTGAATAAAACAAGACAGAAAGATACACACACGGAGAAAGAAAAGAGAAAGAGAGAGAGCGGAGGGGAAGAAATAGATGGAGTGAGTCATTAGTCAACAATATTAATTAAGCGTATAAGAATGATCGAAAGGATGATAATTATTTAAATTTACTACTAGAATACTATTTCTCGTATATTGAGAATGCTAATGAACGATTGACAAAGAAGATAAACTAGGAACAAAAATAAAATGAGAGAGAGAAAGAGAGAGAGAGAAGTGGAAAGTGTATTTCTGTAACTGTTTGCGTGGGAAGCTTGTACAATACTAATCATAGTAATTATTAATACCTCTTACGCATATTACTGCATCTCAATCGCTATTACCGATGCATAAAACTATTTCTTCTTTTCTCCTAAATGTTTTAAAAATCCTGGGATCTTCGCTAAAAATGTTAAATAAACGAATTTAAATGAACAGATACCTCGAATGATATTTTTCTTTTAAATTCGATTACTGCGAAATAAATAATAGAAGATGATGATTCTTTTCTTTCCTTCTATTAGAATAAAAAAGAGAAGAAAAAGAATAAAGTGGCAATAAGGAAAAACGAGTATACGCGAGGAATATAAAATACGCCACGCATCAATCACCCGACGCTTAAAGTTATTATTAGCTTGCGGAATGTTGCTGTGTAGTAGGTCACAACTCGCAAATCGGTTCATTGTATTGTCCTTTGTATTCGCGAAAGAATATTTATGTATATATAAAAGGAAAAAAAAACAGAAACGAACAATTTTACAATCTCATACTCGAAAAATTCACCGAGAGTACTGATACGAGGGGTATTAACGTCCTCGTTATATTGAATTATTTGGATTTCCAATTCTAAACGCATAATATTGCATTATCAAAATGTAACTATTTAATAAATAATTAATTATTCCTCATAGCTAATATAAAACTATATTTTTGTATAATAACAATAAAAGAAAAGAGATTGAAGCTATCGGTATTGATTCGTACGAGATTAGCTGGTATATTAAAATTCAATGGCGACTACCGCCACCCCCATCGTTGTAGATAAAGTCAAAGTGTATCTTAGCATTTTTCTCGGTATGGTAAAAGGCTAAAGTTCGATACCCTCGTAAGTTCTCGTATAGTTCTCTATACCGTATATCTATTATTCCTGAAGAGTGTCTCTAGGTACCACGTATTGTGGTGGTAACTCGTTAAACCGGAAGAGAAAAGGAAGAAGAATAACTCCATCACCAAGAGTTTCTAACGGATGCCTTCGTTTCTCCAACCAACCAACCAACCAACCAACCAACCAACCAACCAACTAACAAACCAAACGAACGAACGAACGAACCAACCAACCAACCCCATTGCTGAGTCGTCGTCGTCCTCGTCATCGTCTTTTTTCTTTCCCGATCGTAAACTCGAGCGTACTTGCATAATTAAACGAACGGCAAGGGTGATAGATAGAAGGATAGAAAGAGAAAGACGCAGCTGTCACGCGATCAAAACACTACCGCATATCGTCTTCACTGTGATCGAGTAATTTTACGCTCAATCTCACTCAACCCTCTGAGGATACCTCATTAAAATACCCTTCCTTATTCGAAACTTCTTCCTACTACCTATAGAGTAGTATAATGTTAATATAACAACAATACTATACAACTCTTACATAAATCATTTTAAAAATATAATCAATGTTACAAATTTTCAATCAAACGTATACTCTAATCTTCTGTATTTTTTCTACACACACACGCACACAAAAATTCCTAATATATTCGATCAAACATTTCGTCGTTATTTTTTATTTCATCCAATACATTTTAAGAAACATTCATTTATATTATATTAAATCAAAATTTAACTTTACACGATGATATATATATATATATATATATATATATACAACTTTATATAAAACGAGTGGATTTAATTATAACGGCAAATATGAAAATGGATCCCAACGATATTACGCATATTTTGTTTTTCCTTTTCTTTTTTTTTACCAAGAGAATGTTTCGTAAGAGGGACAAAACAAGAATGCCGACGTGTGGGAGAGAAAACGAAAGAGAAATAGTCTTTGTCTCTTCTACTTCCACTACTACTACCACTACTTCTTCTTCTTCTTCTTCTTCTTCTTCTTCTTCTTCTTCTTCTTCTTCACCGTCTTCTAACGAATCGAGACGACACAGAAGATCTAAAAATATTGTCGGCCATCGCGCAGCAAAGCTTATTTCCGAGCGAGAATAGGCGTGCAGGTTCCTTTTTAAAACGACGCGAACATTTTCATCGAAAATTGCGTACTCTCTCTCTCGCGTCGCAAGCAGCACGATTAGAATAATACACAAGCCAAGAATGATTCTTTTTTAATAGTAATAAATAAATAAATCTTACTAATTTTTCATAAGCATACTTATACACATATACACACATACGCATACCATCCAGTAAATTATGAAAATAGTCCTAGCTATATAATAAATTCTAAAAACAAAAAAAGAACATAATAAAATATTCTAAAATAAAACTTGAAGCATAGTACGTTTTAAATATACAATTATGATCTAAGCTATTCTTTCGTAATCACTATGATTCGTATATTATTCGTAACAAAGTCGCCTTAAAATTTCGAATTCAGTTGTAATATCTTCTCGATTAATTTTGATTAAAAAAGAAAGAAGCAATTACTAAGAAAAAAAATTTACGTAAACGATTTTAACGAGGATTGAGATAACGCATATAATAACCGAGGGTAAATAAACAATTTTTATCAAAGAAAATTTTTATCATTTTTATCAGGTTTATCAAAAATTTGGAGATCGTTGATATTTCTTTCAATGGAATTTAACTTTGTTCTTCCTGTATCGAATTTTTTGAAATCAACAAGAAAAAGAGTGGTGGTGGGAGAAGGGGGGAGGGTTAGAAGGCTAAAGTATTTCTTATTGCTAATATCCTCTCATCACTGTGAACAAAGATATAAGCATTTCAAATGAAAATGACTCGATAACTATTCGGATCTATCAAATTAACCAGAATTTCTCGAGAAATAATGGAATCAAAGATAACAATCTAAAGCAACCCCTTAGGTTACACGCATATAACTATACTTTGTAGGAAGCCTAAGCTGCTATTTGAATAACAAACTATTTCTTTATAAGAGAGAGAGAGAAAGATATTGAGGAGGTCTATTTTCGATTATGCGCTTTTCGACGTGGTAATAGCGAGAGCTTTTGCTTTTGCTAAACCGTGCAAGAAAATAAACGAGGTAGTAACGCAGCTCCTCCGGTGGTTTACGTCGGATCTACTCATGAAAGAAAGGCAGAGAAATTGAAATAGTCAGAAGAAGGTTAAAAAGAGAGATAGAAATGACGAAAGAAAGTCAACAAATTCTTAATCGACAATCCTACCATTGTGTTAAAAATTAACATTGATTAATTAAGTAAAGATATTTTTATACCGAGACTAAAATAAAACGTCGAATAAATGACAAAAAAAAACTATGCAATGAAAAATTAATTATTAATTGTTAAATGAGATAAGTAAGAAGATATGATGTTTAAACAAATTTTCTGTTCGTGTGTGTGCGTGTGTATTCCTTTTGACAAGACAAAGGGAAAGAGTTATAGTGATTTTTTGGTCGTATTTCTGGCTGTTGGCCGACTGCTAAGATTAGAAGAACGTCCGCTATATATAGGCTGACATTTGTATACGTCTTCTCTTAAAACGTGAACGCACGTACATACAACCACACATTCGAGAGAAAAAAAGACAAAAAGAGAGAATGAGAGAAAGAGAAAGAAGTAACAACCATTTCTCTTCTCCTCTTCCGCCTCCTTCTTTCTCAAGAAAGAGAAAGAGAAACTTTTCGCTTTTAGATCCAGCACAGGATAAGCAGTTTCATGGTGATGACAACGAGGAAAGAAGAACTTGAGAGAGGACTTGAATGAGACCTCCAAAAACTCGACACGAAGTTTTGTTTAACGTTTTATGTGTACATCATCTTTTTCTAAATCACATATTATTATTATTGCTACTCCTACTTCTTCTTTTATTCTAACCTTGTAATTTAACGTTTGCAAGTGAAAAAAAAAATTGTATTGTCACGTTTCAACCGTAATTTGAATTCCAAATGATTTTTCAATTGTTTCTCTAACACGTAAAGTCATTGAAAATGAAAAAAAAAAATATATATAAAAGAAAAGGAATTAAATTCATTACGTACCTAATTGATTCGTGTGGTGCATATTGTAGGTAGTAGTACCATATTCCAGAGCCATATGACACTCCTCTTAAGTATTTATCCACGAAAACCGTTTGGTAATCACGTTGTTAACATAAATTGACATTCGACGATTGACATTTACATAAACCCACCATACGGTTCTATTTTATTCACACTATTCTTTCTTCTTTCCTACTTTTAATATTTTCTTCCTCTTCTTATTTTTGTCTTGACACTTTTCTCCAACAAACGTACTTTGTTGTTGTCGTCACGGTTTATGCATCAATAAAATGTTACGCACAAGAACAATTTCAGCAACAATAACGAGCAATACACCACGATAAATGGAAAAAAAAAAAAGAAAATTATTCGAGAGAGGTTTAATAAACTTTTCCAACACTATGATGTATACACAATAAAAAAAGGTTACGTGTAGTAGTATTTATTATACTATTTTATAACACATCGAATCTTTTCACTTGAGATCCAGCTATTTTCCATGACGATAAAAGATCCTATTTTCGATCCATGGTTCTCGATCTTCTTCTCGTAGATCTTCTTATATCTTAGAAAAATCTTTCTGAAAAGAAAAAGGAAAAAAAGAAAAACAAATTAAACGTTAATATTCGTGAGAATAATAATGGAAAAGAAAACTAATCAAATCATGGATCGTGGATGGGAAAACAGTTGGTGTAGTAATAGTGGTGGTAGTGGTGGTAGTGGTGGTAGTAGGGTAGTGGTTGTTGGAAATAAAACCGAGAGAGAGAGAGAGAGAGAGAGAGAGAGGGGAGAATTATCTCAACTGTACTTTCTCTATTAATGGAACCGCAAAATACCACAGCGAAGTTTCAACGTAAATGTAAAAATATCGCTCTTACTTTCTATATTTCTGTAAGACGACAGCGGTGGCTGCTACGATTTAAGACTAAATATGACGCACGTTCTAACTGTCACAGAATGAAAATCTAATTTTGTGCTTCCTGCGACAAGTGTCAACGGTTAGTGCCAAGAACGAGGCGGTATGACCATTATCTCATGAACGATGCCAAAACTTTATAAGTGCTGATTTTACCGATCTCCCATCCTAGTCTTTCCTGTTTATTTAACCATTTCTATTACCTCCTATACTTTTCCCTTCTCTCATTTTTCTCTATTTTTGTTTTTTATTACTTTTTTTTAAATTTAAATATTTTTCAATTAAAAATAATTAATTTTTTCTTGCTATTTATTTATTTATTTTATTCTATTTTTACGAACGTAAGTACAGGTAAAAGATGCATAAACGTTAAACAAGTTTATCAATATTTAGCAAATTTTGTTAAAAAGGTTCTTTCTCGCAATACTCTACAGACTTAAAGAATTATTTTTAGAAAGAATATTTACTTTCATGGTTTTATTCCATTGTTCTTAAGAGGTTTAACACATGTATAATGTGTTTAGAATATTAATTATTATAGAATATAAAAGCATATATATTTTCATTACTTCTAGTTATTTATTCGTAATGTGAATGTCGGAATAAGAATGATCATGGTTTTGTCCTATTGTTTCGAACAAGTTTTACACTTGCATTGACTGAAAATAGTATTCCTCGGAATGATTCAAATAGACAACAACAAAATATACTTTTCTTTCTTTTCAATGCATCAGATGATTATTGAAACAGCGAGAGCGAAAAAAAACAAGCATAATCTGCACAGATTGTGAATACGTTTTATCCGTGGACTCTTCAAATGATTCAACGATACGACATAGTATATGTTTACACGTGTGTGCATGTGTACAAGTAAGAAAATGAATAGCATTCTTGTTTTCGTCTTCTTTCTCTCATCCTTCCTATCTCATTCTATCAATCAATTAACGAATTACATAATTAATTTGCGGTATACTCGAGATGTTTACAACGAGTGGAGGAGGAATGGTTTTTAGCGAAAGGCAAATTGAAAGGAACGAATAGTAGAAAAGAAAAAAATGAAAAAGAATGAAATAAGTACAAGGCGAGTTAGTTAACCTCCATAAAGTAGACAAAAAGGAACTAAAAGAAAAAACTCGATAATATTCGCCAATGTAAAGAGAAAAGAAAAATACATAATCATTTCTATAGACATTTATCAAAATAGAATGATAAAAATGTACGTTGAATCATTTTGTTGTTTCTTAAATGAAAAAGTTGACACAAAAATCGCACGATTTATTTGACAAACTTTGCAATAATTTTATCGACAGTGATGATAATGATAGAAATATTTGAACGAATACTGGATTTAGAATTGAACCTAGCAATAAGTTATGCAGAAATCTTAGGAACCTCTTTAAAGTGCGAGAGACAAAAATTAATTAACATTATTCCATGATCTTCATTTCGCAAGAAATAATTAACAAAACGACTCTTATATTATTATGCGATAATTAAAAGAATAAAACCGTAATTCTATTTTAGATTTATTATTCCGTCTGAACTATTAATTATACTATTCCCTATTCAAAATGATATTAAAAACAAAAAACAAATTGTGAAATATTACTAATAAATGAATAATTAAATAAAAATAAAATTATCTAACCGAATGTATCTCATCAAAGATTAATACGTTTCATGCATAATTTTTTCTTTAAAATTTCAATATAAAGAAGAAAATATATATATATATGTAAAGAGAATATAATCTCTTGGTTAGACGGTTAGAGGAGATTTGAAAATGTCGTGACGTTGCCACATCGCTCGAACACTATATAAGGTAAAAAAACAAGAGAGAAGAGGACTGTTAATCTGACCTTTTCGACGAACGGTTAAGCGAGCGATAATCAAATTATTAGTCATTTGGTGTTTTAGTGTATTATATTACTTTATTACTTTATTTTATTTTTGTATTTTTATTATATTACTTTATCTGTTATTTACATTATTACCATCTGTTAATTATTTAAAAAGAGAGTTTGGAAAGAATAGGCTTTTAATGTCGTTTCTTTGTTTTCAGCTGAGATTTGTATATAAAAAAAGGTCAACGTTTAAATGTATAGAAAATGTCTAAATAGTTAATGAATAAATCTTTCTTTTCAGGGCAGCACATTAGTTTATTCGATCTAATAATACTAATAATAAACTCTCTCTCTATATATATATATATAAAGAAAAAAAGCAACCAACACGTAGCTCGTGTTCATGATTCGCGAGAATAACTCGTTGTTCGAAAAGTACTTGAAAAATATTTCATAGATATTTCCATGCGCCTTGAAGCAAAGCGTGTGAACTTTTTTCTATTTTTTCTTTTTTTTTTCTTTTTCTTTTTCTTTTATTACTTTGCATGTGCATGTGCATGCGCGACTAGCAGCAGAACCGTCCACTGGCATGACGTGTTTTCCGTGACGAGATCGATCCAACCAACCACCGCTAAAATAAGTTCACGTTCGATTCGATCCGCAAGAAAAACTACGACTTTCTCTACCACCAACGGGAAAAAGTACAAAATAAAAGAAAGAAATAGGCAAAGATAAATCTTCTATTTTAGAGTGAGATTATTCTTTTTCTTCTTAGTCTCTTGAAATTTCATAATAATCTTGATAAAGGGACAAAGAAAATGGAGAAATTATTAAAAAGAGGAAAAGGAGGATAGAAAATATTTGTTAAGTCTAAAAGTAGGAAGAGATAAATGTAATGAGAAAGAAAGATGGTAGAAGAAACATGCGTATTCTAGGAAATAATTGTTTTTCGTTCTTGTATACTGTAGAAATCTAAATAAAATATAAAAAAATAAGAGGAAGAGAAAGAGATAAGGTTAAAAAAAAAATACTTGTTAAAGCAAGAATTTTTGGTTTTGCATTGAATCAACGCGACTATCTTGATTGACAGGAAAGAAGAAAACTTAGGAAGGAAAGATTTGTTGGTTTTCCTAAAATTATCAATCTAAATGGATAAAAAATATGAGGAGAGAGAGATAGAGAGAGAGAGAAGTAATAATAATAAAGGCAAATTCCCCACACCATCATCTCTTAAAGTCTATTTCTCTCGTTGAGGAGGCGCCAACAATCTAAATTCGTCGCCGCCACGCCTCCGCGACTTTTCACGTGGCGTGCATCAGCCGCTAGGGAGCCTGAGAGAGATAGAAAAACATTTGCGTTCGCGGCCATGGACCTGCGGAACACGGAAATTCCGCGTTTAACGGCGTTTCCTTCATTTTTACATTTCAAACAACAACACAAATGATTACATATAGAAACGTTAACCTTTATTTATACACCCAATCAAACGAAAAACTTAACAAACTAATCATTTGAAAATATACATCCGGTATTTTCTTAAAACCTCATTCAAATTTCGCGCCCTCTTTGACTTTCATTTTTTAACTTCGATTATTATCTCTTTTTACGGCACCGTTTTAAACTTTACAATTGCACACTTTTCTTTCATGTCGTCGTCGTCGTCGTCGTCGTCGTCGTCGTCGTCGTAATAATAATAATAATTATGGTTATTATTATAATCTTAAGATAAAAAAAATAGAGTAAAGAAGAGAAATAAAGAAATATTTGTAATATGCGTGTTTAAAAAAAAAAAAGGAAAAAGAATAAACTAGATCTATTTTTTTCTTTCCCGTTATCTCCCGTACATACGTGAATTTCTCAACGAAGAAGAAGAAGAAGAAGAAGGCTCCTCTCGTTTTTTTTTATCAAGAAAGGAAAAGATTCGACGACGCGTGCACGCCTGCTTCTTCTCTTCTAACCTTTTCAATGATAATGATTACTATTATTATAATAATAACTACTAATGCTAATTAAGAAAAAGGAAGAAACTTATGGGACATACATACATACATATATGTATATAAGAGAGATGCAGTTAGTTGTCAACGATCTAATCAATTCCTCTCGTGTATAAAACTTTGGAAATAATATTGGAAAAGAGAAAATTCTACACACAAGCCTTTTAAAAAAATAATACAAGTTTCATAACATATCCCCCATCATTGGGTCAAACACTTGTCTAGCGCACGAGAAAAACCTCGTTGCAGAGAGAAATCCGATTAAAAGAAGAAGAAGAAGAAGAAGAAGAAAAGAGATAGAGGGAGAGATTAAAGAAGAACGATAGGCGATAGTTGAAGGAAGAAAAACAAAAGGAAAGAACGAACACGAGAAACCTCTTGCGCTTCGATCGAAGAACATCGAAGGAGAACGAACACTGACGACGATTATTTTCTCTCTCTCTCTCTCTCTCTTTCTCTTTTTCTCTCCCTCTTCGCGTAATCTACGTGCAATACGAGGAACGAAGCTGTTTACCTAGAATCGCTGAGTTAACGGAGTTAAAAGAGGAGGGAACAAATGGTGTGGGTAAAAGTGCTAAGACAACAGGTGTTTTCTCGTTAAAGCCTATCGAAGATATTTCTACTACTTTCATTAATCTCCCTAATCTTTTTTAAATGACACTATAAAGCGTTCAAAAAAATCTTAAGTATATAAACGATGTTGTGTTGGTTGTTTAAAAGAAGGGCGTTTGCGACTATCGCGAGTTAATTTGTCGCGTTCCTCGATAGAACACAACGAAGAAGAGAGAGGGAGAGAGAGAGAGAGAGAGACGATCGCGGTAAAAGATGGCGGCGTAAAACTCTCGCACGGCGGCGCCTCTTGCTCGCGCTACCACATGCGATTCTTGTATTTTACCTTAGAACGGCGATGATCTCCAACGGCGGACAAATACGAAGATGAATTGATGATAAACCTCGAACACGAGGAACGTTAAAAGTTTCTATTCGTTATGTTGATTGACGAGATTTAGCAGCTAATGTAGGTCCCGAGTTCTTAGCGATGCGGAAGCTGCCACGACGCTCTTCTGCGCCTTCTCTCTCTCTCTCTATGTGTGTATATATATAAATATATATATGTATATGTATCTATATGTATACTGTCTCTTTCTCTATCTTTTCTTCTTATCCTTGTTTTTCTCCCACGATCAAACGTCCTTTTTTCTGTCACTAGAATCACACACGATTGTCACACTTGGTAATAAGCGAAAAAGATCCCATTGTAAATATTAAAAACCTCGAAAGATTGGGGGACTAGAGAGGGGAAGAAAAGAAAACGATAATATATAGTGGAAGGAAAAAAAAGGTGCAGGAAAATGACGCGGAGACGAGTTTTGATAAAGACTAAATAACCCACAACGTTATTACGCGATAGCCGAGAAAGAACTGGGGCCAGCGCGAGTCTCTCCACCCGCTTCCACCTCTCACTTCTCCTCGGACGCCTTTCGCGCCGCGACGGCAGCGCCGCTCTCGGCGGTACCGCCAAATTCAAACCTATTTTTAGACTTCGCCAGCATTGTTGCGTCGTCGTCGTCGTCGTCGTCGTCGTCGTCGTCGTCGTCGTCGTCGGCGGACAGGCATGTAACCGTACTTTCCTTGGCCCACCCCATCGCAATATATTATATATCTACTTTTTTTTTATTTTTATTTTTATTATTATTATTATTATTATCATTTAATAAGCAGTAATGTTTCATATTCCGATATAAATATCATTCTAATTATTAGACTATTAGAAAAGTCTAATAATCGATTTTTACTGTCTTCTCTCGATATCAATTTCTTATCTATAAGGAAGTTTTGCAATGCGAGAAAAACATGGTATGGTGTCAGGTCCGGGACTACATGGTGGATGCATCAAAATTTCTTAACCAAGCTGCCGGAGTTTCTGGCGAGTCATTATAGACGTGGACGCAACACCTTTCTTGTTGGCCAATTCTTCCAATTTCAAGTCAATCGTTAACTTCAAACGGTCCAGTTGTTGACAGTAGAGATCCAAATTTAATATTTGACCATATGAAAGCAACTTATAATAAATGATTCCTTTTCAGTTCTACTAAATACACAGCAAAACCTTCCCGGCTTGGTAGTCCTGTTTTCACCACCGTTTGAGCTGTTCACAACGCTTGACCGTGATCGTTTTCGCACAATGCTGTCGTATGTGATCCATTTCTCATCCCCGAACAAAAAAAAAAACAAAAAACAGCAAAGAAATTTTTTTAGTACGAAATGTCACTTTTCCAACGATTATAAATCTGAATTGTTTAATCGATACTTTAAGAGATATCGATTACTGCAACCATCTACCAAAAAAATAATGGATTCCATTTTCCTCAATCTAATACTATCTCAAATAAAATACCATTATTATTATTATTATTATTATTATTATTATTATCTATCAGTTAAGTAAGTAACTGGTCAATGATAACCAATTATTCTCATTCATTGTGCTCAAATATTTCACACACATACATAGATAAATCTTTCGAGGAACAATAAATGACGCATCGAGTAATCTTAATGGGGGATTAAAAAATGCACAACGTTATTATACGTTTTGTCGGAAGTCCGTGGGTTGTGGTCCACCGCTTCAGGAAGCGGCCTTATCGGTGGCCCTTTGTTTTTTGCCTGCCGATTCATAGAAATCAACTAGTAATCAGAATATATATATATATATATATATATATATATATGTATATATAAATTACTGGCGTTAATGACACTGTACAGATTAACCTTATCGTTGTACGAATGACGATTGGAGGGAATACGAGAAGCTACTCTCTCTCTTTTGAGATAGCTCAAAGCACATCAGAGTTTTTCAGACGATCTTAAATGAGACGCAACCCCTTCTCACTTTTTTTTTTTTTTATTATTTCTCTCTTCTTCGTGGCAATAATTCTCTCTCGTTCTCTCGAAACTTTGAAAACTTATCTCCCCCTTAAACGTTCTGTATATGCACATATGTACATGCTTAAACGATACTCGTTCGAATCGATCGCAATGAAACAATCAAAACGTTTTGGAGAAAGTTTGTTTCTTTATTTACTCGAAAACCGAATAAACTTCAATAAAAAGTGTTAAATAAGCTAATTAGATATCAAAGAGATTCGAAACGTCGTGGTCGACTTGTATCACTCACTCTCTCTCTCTCTCTCTCTCTCTCTCTCTCTCTCTCTCTCACTCCCTCACTCGACCTTTTGCTTTGTTCCAGCGATCGAAAGTCAGAATAGAACTCCTTTGTCTCCGAGCTATGTACTTTACTTACATACACACACATACACGTGCCTCTCTCTCCTTTGTGGCCTAATTCGATCTAAAGCGGAATTTTCTTTCTTTTCTCTTTCATTTTCTTTTACACCCATCCCTCCACAACTCCTGTTCCTTATTTTTCCCCCCCTTTTCCTTATCTTTCCTTCTTCGTGTTCTCACGCGCTGGCGCACGGAGTTTGTTTTCTTCGCTTTTACCTCATCCCCCTTTTTTTTTACCTTTTCAGAGTGTCACCGTACAAACGTAAAGAAGTTAATAAAAAAATAATAGATAGCGTCAAAAAAAAAATTTGGTAAAAAAGATAGAAAGAAAGATAGAAAGATAGAAAGAAAAAAAGAAAGATAGGATGAAAGAGAGAGAGAGAGAGAGAAAAAATATCGAACCAATTACGTGCACCTTTCCAAAAATAGCTAACAAGGTCGGCCGCCTTCCTCTCGTCGTCTTCAACCCTTCACCATCGACCCTAAACTCACTCTCTCTCTTTCTCTCTCTCTTTCTCTCTCTCTTTATCGATCCATACGAAGCTGTAGTTAAGAGATAGCACTGACACGAACCTGCCCTATACATACACTTATATCTACGTTTGTTGTTACAATACGTGTGGTGTGGAAACTCGTTGTAAATAACGTCACCGTTTAACAGTAATTTATGTCTCATTTCGGAAACTTTCAGAAATAGTCGAACGCAGGTTTTTTTTCACTGGATTTATTGTCCCGCGAGACGTCCTCGTCGTACATCCCGTGAAAAAGTGAATTAAATGGGAGTATCAAACTTTAGACCGCGTTTCCGTGTTTATAAATAAATAAAAACAAAGGGAGGGGGAGGAAAACGGAGGAAGCGCGTTTATACATTGTGTTTACGCGATCACGTAAAGCATACATAATTATGCATATGTATATACCATATATATATATATATATTTATATATACTCACACGCGTGCGAGTATGTATATTTTGTGTGTATATGTTGTTTAATTTTAATAGATTTATTTCGAGAATAACTATGTTCTTTTTTAAATAAGTAATATATATATATTAGTTTGGGAAAAAAGAAATCCATTATTTGAAGCATGAAATAAAAATAATGGACTTATTTTTCCCCAAGGTAAACTATGAAATAACAGGGTAGCAACATTATCAAATTTGTAGAAAGAACAAAAAAAGATTCTCTATTTTTCCTGTTCTTTTTTTTTCATATCAGTAGTGATTTTTGTCATACACGTCACTGTGCATAGAGTTTCCTTCTAATCTTCTCTTTTCCCTTTCCCCTCCCCCACTGATTCTATCTCTATCTTTCTTTCGCGTCAAGTCAATTTGATCTATTTATAGTCGACCGTTCGATATGATGTACCGTAGTTATTTTTAGCCGCTTACCTAGCTCTCGACCCTTTTCCACCCCTTGCGGAATGGCACTTGGGTGAAAAACGCGACAAGGGGGATACGAAAAAAAATTCTCTTTTCTTTTTTTTTATTCCTTTCTTTTCGTACGGTACGTGTATATGAAGTTACCTGAGAGAGAGAGAGAGAGAGAGAGAGAGAGAGAGAAATCTAGAGTAAAGGATGCAGAAAAAAAAAAGGAGAAAAAACTTGGTCGATAGCTCGACGATGCCCTTTTGTCTACCCTTTTCTTCATGGAAAGAAGAGAGAGAGAGAAAAAAATAAAAAAGAAAGGCCAACTATAGAAATTATTTTTACGTCACAGCATCCATTATATCCTTCTAGCGTCCTCCTTATTTCCTTTTTCAAAGAGCGTACACGCTCTAAAAATTCGCATGAATCCACGACACGTACGACTGACTTACCCGGGTCGAAATTATCCAATTTTACGAAGAAGAAATAAAAACAACGTAAAGGGGGTAAAAAAAGAAAAGAAAAATAAGAATAAAATAAAAAAAAATATTGTTGATTTTTCTATTCATAAATTATAAATTATAAATAATAAAAGTAAATGAAAAAAAAATCCCAATGTTATATACGCCGAGAAACGTGATCTATGCCATTGGCAATAGTGCTGTTTAATTACGTACCAAAGCAGCAATTAAATACACGGATTAAATGACTCACGTTACCAAGTGTACCTACGATTCATGGTTAAACGTGACATAGTTAGCTTGATATCATTTTCTTTTCTACTTCTTCTTCTTTTTCTTCTACTAAATACTTTTATCCTTTTTTATCCTACTTATTGCAATACGCTTGATCATTAATTTATATTTCTTCTTTTTATATTTAATTATTCTCCTATTATTTCTTTATCTCTTCTTAATACGATTTTTTTAATAAATATTGGATTGGTGGAAAAAAGTGTCGGATTTTCTCATTTAATTGTGGCCAAAAGTCCGACATTAATTTTTCTCCGACCTAATATTAACAAACGTAATTCAAGTTGATTATCTAAAATGATCGAACATTGTCAATTCATTTGGTTCATTCATTTACTTCTCTTATTATTATTATTATTATTAATCAAACCGACTAGACGGAACAAAAAATAATTCCTTCTCGAAAAGAATTTCTTTTTTTTTTTTTTAAGTAAATAGGGAAAGAGACACTTGGGGTAAAAGAGACGCCAGAAAATAGCGAACAAAAAGGAAATATAAGAGAAATAAAAAAAAAGAGAGAGAGAGAAAAAGAAGAAGGGGAAATTACATCGAGTTACCTCGGCATGAGGTCGTCCAATGCGCGCGCGCGTATGCATTTGTGCGTGTACGCGTGTGTGTAAGTGCACAAATACGCGCCCTTAACAAACGGACCGTTCCACTTTTACGAAATACTATTCCGCCTCGTATTTTCACCGCCCTTCTTCTGTAAAAAAAAAAAAGGTAACGCATTTACGTTGCGTAAAAAAGAAAAATAAATAAAGGAAAAATGAAAAAGAAGAGAAAATGCCCACACGCGGAAAGAGAGACGGACAGACAGCAACAGAGAGACACACAAAGAAGAATGAAAAATCTCGTTTAAAAGAGGAGGTAATAAAATCGACAAAAATTGGATAAAAAGAGAAAAATTTGAAAAACGATATCTATCGCGGTGAGAGAGGAGTTTCATTCAAGAAAATTTCTCACATTGAAGAAAGAAAGAAAAATTGGCTTGAGACGAGCTTTCGTAGGCGGATTTCGAAGTGTGCATACTTTCTCTCTCTCTCTCTCTCTCTCTCACACACACACACACACGCACACATACAACAAGCACTCTATCATCTCTGTATTTCTTATTGGTAGTACATAGGCGTGCTACTCGTATTCGACGTGTATATGCTTGCTAGTACGAAAATAGTGTGCGGCTCGTTCGAAAATACCGGACTCTAAAAATACGGTCAAAAATAAACGCCCACACGTGTAAAAACACGCATTAATATTCGCCGCTTCTCTCGCTCAAGATATCTCCATCTTCTTCTTATTCTTATTCTACTTCTACTTCTTTTACTTCTTCTTTCTTTTTCTTTTTCTTTTCCTTCTATTTCTACTTCTACTTCAACTTCTACTTCTCAACTTCAATTTCTTCCTCTTCCCATCGTATATGTATATTCAGTAGAATACGAAATAAAAAGAAAAATACAAAGAGACGAAGAGAATCATGGTAGAGAAACTTCTTTAATCTTTTATCTGCTGAGAATTGATATAAACGTTCGTAAAAAAAATTCTTGAAATAATTTAAATTTTTTTTCTTACCTCTTCCTTTTTCAATTTTTTTCTATCTATTTTTCTTTTCTTTTCTATATATTTTTCGAAATATTATTTATAGGCGTAGCTTTATATAGATACTCTCATAAAAATCACTCAGCCTCAAGCATGAAAGCAAATTCATCGATTTATCTCTCTCTCTCTCTCTCTCTCTTTTTCAATCAAAATTTATTCACAGAATTGACTACTATATATGCATGTAATACATACAAATTGTGCCCCTTTCGGCGTGAAATTTAGGTCGACCAGGGGGTTTATACCTACGTAACCTATATATAGATATGCATTTACATGCTTTGACAAATTCTTTTCCATGCAACGATGATGTATATAGATCCTGGAGAAAGAAAAAAAGAAAAATCATCGTCGATCGGATCGATAGTCCTGAAATAATTCCCTCCCCGTGTAGAGAAGTCATACACGTAGTCTTTTTCCTCGCATACACATCCTATCTTAAGCTCGAAATATATCAAAAAAGAAAAAAAAAAAAGGTTAATAAAGTCCATCGACGAGGACGAACCTTTTTTTACTAATACATATATACATATGTACATACACATAACACATACACGCACAACACACATGCACGAAGAAGAAGGAGAGAAAGGAGGAGCTTAACTTTCAAAAAAAAAAAAAAAGAAAAAGAAAAAAAAGAAGATACTAAAAAAATCCCAGCGGTAGGTTTGAGACACCTGCAACAGGGTTCGGTCTCTTGGAAACCCTCCTCTTTTTGGTGTTTCCCCTAACGAATATAACGTAACGACTGGCGTGAAAAAGATAGGGACAGGAAGGGAATTTGATGGGACTTAAAACGTTGACGACAGTTTATTCTCTTTTTGTGGGACAAATCATCACGAAATGATTCTGCCACTAAACGTGTTCATAATACCCACGTATTTCTTTGGAAAAAGAAATAGAAGAAGAAGAGAAAGAAGACAAAAAAATACTTTTAAAAAAGGACGACGAAGGGGGAAAAAAAGGGAATGAAGAATTAGGAGAAAAATAAACGAATGGAATAAAGGAAAAGGAAATAAAAGGTAGTTCTTCTTAACAGGTAGCGTGGAAGGAGATGACAATAGTCACGAGAGAGGGTTGCTGCCTTGTCATGAGGGTGTTTGTGTGTATTGTTACTGTAAAGTGGAGAGAAATAAAAGAGACGAAGAGAGAAATAAAGAAAGAAAGAAAGGAAGAGAGAGAGAATGGTAGTGGTCGTCTATTTATAGCATGGTTAAGTTTTTCGTGGGAGGATCGAGTGGGACGAGGAAGAACCGTGGTGTTGGAAGAAGAAAGAAGAGAAGAGGGAAAGCCTGGGTCGAAACGGGAGAGGAAGAGGGTTCCTATAAATAGGAGACGGCACTCGACTCCTCCGGGGGTGACCTTTGCGCGCTTACTAACACGTCGACTCTTGTACGGTGCACGCTATTAGGCTAGGTTATTGGTTCTCGCCCTCTTCATTTCCCCTCTTTACGTTTCACCACCTTCCTCCCTTCCACCCCCCGTGACCAACAACTCTCCTCTCCACCACTCCACGCCACTCTCCCTCTCGAAACAACTTCTCCTCCCTTTTACTTGGGCGCCACCACCGTCCTCCCAGCTTGAATCTGGGTCATGTTTACTGCTCGCATCACCTCCCTTCGTCGCTTGTGTGTTCCTATATATGTATATATATATATATATATATCTCTGTGTATCTTTATTTATGTATGTCCTATCTGTACCTCTCCTTCCTAGTCGCCTGGGCAACTATCAAAACTCGAGAGAAATAACGTTTCATATCCTGGATTTTGATTCCGTGAAATTATTGGCTTATGTATCCCATCGGCGATTGGAATATTATTATTATTATTATTATCATTATTATTATTTGGAAAATAACTAATTACCATGTATCATCGTTCTTCTCTCTTATTCACCACATACACAAACACACACATAGTTCCCTTGAAATCGTTTCGATATATGTACGTAAATAATATCGATCGTCAAGTAAAAAATGGTGGTTGGGTTCCCACGATACGTACGAGGATAAAATTCTAATAACATTCGACTTTGTTGGACAAATATAATGAATTTCAAATTGAAATCCAGGGAATGACTAGGAGAAATATCTAGCTAATATTTTGGTTACATTTTATTTGTTAACCAAATATATGATAGAAAGAGAGAGAGATGAGATAAACGGGGAAGGGGGAGGGAGAGGGAGAGTAGTGAAAGAACGTGTATAATATTTCATATGAAAAATATGTTCCGGGGGAGATGAGTAAACAACAATGGCACAACAGCGTTTGTTCGTTCGTCCGTCCATCCGTCCATCCGTCCATCCGTTCTGTCGGTGCGAACGAAACGAGCGAGCGTAACGTGGCGGTTTCTGCTGGTGGCTACGACAGAAATAGAAGCGTTTGCGATCGATCGATGTGTGTGCCTTTTATTTTTCAAGCGGCAGAGTACCTTCAACGACACAACAGTGACAAAACAAGCAAGCAAGCTAGCAAGCTTTTCGTGTAGACCCATGTTCCTACGCACGCACGCACGCACGCACGCACGCATACATACAACATATAATTTTATTCGAATATGTGTATGTAAGTAGTAATTACAAAAAAAAATTCAATGTTTTAAAAAAATAAAAAAACAACCAACGACGAGTAAAGCGAATCGATTTATATTGAGCTGGTGAAAAAAAATGTCACATTTTTGGTCACAATTCAATAGGGAAATCCGACTTTTTTTTCGCGGAATCCAATACTATTTACCGACCTTCAATTAAAGAGGAGTAAAGAAAAAAAAATAAAATGGAAAGAAAATATAAATGCAAATACGAGATTTGTCATTCCGGGTACCCCATGGCAAAGGGCGTGTGTGTGGGGAAGGAGGGGTTAGGATAACACACCACTGCCGTACCCACCCACCCATCGTCACACACACACACATATATGTATACACTTAAAGTAAAGCGTCGAGAGAGCTAACGCGTAACGAAATTAGCGCAGGTACAATGCGAAGCCCCCGCCTTCGCTCGAGAAAATAGAATTGGCTGGTTACCAAAGCGAGGTCCTGAATAGATTTTAGCTATATAGACGCATCTCCTCCAACCCTCCCCCCTTCCCCTTTGCAAACCCCCATCTTCTTTTTTCTCGACTCATACTCCTTCCCTTACCATCTAAAACTACCAGCCACCCTCGTGTCAGCCTCGCCAACAACCCCACCGCCCACTTGAAAACACTTTACTGCTCCTGAATACCGCCTCCCTTCCTCCATCTCACTCCAATCATCCTCACAGATGCTGGCCTTTGTGTGACGTAACACTCGTCAACTTGTCACAAGCATGCTGCTGCCGTTACTGTTGTTACATTACTATTCCTATTGCTATTGCTTCTGTTGAATCTACAATCCCTCTGTCTCTCTTGTTCATTCAAATTAAAGTGAGATTCGTTTGTATGCTTGTTTGCTTGTATGTTTGCTTGCTTGTTTCGCTCTCACGCTAAAAACGATTATTCTATTTTAAAGACCACTTATTCTCTAATAATCTTTATTAAGTTCCTGCTAAGGTATTTGCTTTCATTCTATTCAGAAACAAATACCGTTCTTGATAATTGCGTTAAGAAAAAAAAATTAATAATAAAAGGGGATTTGTTAAAATGATAAAATAAAAATGAGATTAAATGAGATAACGCGTTAACGCTTAAGTACATAATAAAAGAGGATTCATAAACGTATTTGTTATTTCATTTTCATTTTCTTTATCCAAGGGATTGGTTCTTTGTTATTTACTTTAATATATATATAGATATATTTAAAAGAAAAAAAAAAAAACTTTTATACGAATTTTTGTTTTTTTTTTTCTATTTTTCTACAATCATTATTTAAGCACGATCGAAAAGAAAGGATTTACTTTGCTAATCTCTCCATTCTTCTTTCACATATATGTTTATAAAATATATGTATATATTTATATATATATATTTATCCCCACCTCTCTTTCAACCCTCCTCCTGCGCGCTTACCCTTCACATTATCGATTAAACGCTCGACACGATTTAAACGCTCGAGTGACATTCTTAACCGGTCCCCCAACCCCTTTCTTTTTTTTTTTTTTCTTACACGTCTACTGGTATTTCTGAAGAAGAAAGAGAAGAGAAAATGAGAAAAGGGTGAGAGAGATCGTTAGAGAATATATCGAAGACGAACATTGCCCGTTAGCCTGCTTATCGTCGGTGGGGTAGGGTAAAAATAAATGCGCTTCGACGAAAATAAAGCATGCCAGCCTATTTTGTATGCAACATTGTATATATACTTACACCCGCATAAGAGTATGCATTTGTATATATATACATGTATGGATAAAGGTACATCTCTTGTGTACAAGAGATAAACCATATATAACAAGATTAATTATTTAACAAATAATTAATCTAAACACCCTATAATTTCGTTCACCCTCAAACGATGATTAGAAAATTACGTTGCTTGTGAAATAGGGCCGAAATGACTCGATTGTTTTCGTCTGTCCTTCGTCCAGGAAAAGGAAAACGAGATTAAAAAGAAAAATAAGAGAGGCAAATAAAAAAGCAGTGAATCATGTGCCATGGGAGGGTGCGGGGGATATGAAAAATGGCGAAAAGAAGGGACGTTGTTGGTTTGTAGGAAAGGGCTTGCTTGATACAGCGAAAGTCCAGGGAATGCAAGCGCTCCATCGATTTTCACCGGGATTGCTCTCGTTTTTTTTCATCCCGCTTCACCCTTTTCACCAACTTCCTGCTAACCCCGCTCCCCCCCCCTCTCTCTCTCTCTCTCTCTTTCTCCTTTTTACGAATATTTTTTTACGCGTCGCGATACAAACACAACCTAATTTTCAAACGTTTGTCTTTTTTTTTCTTAACGTTCTATTCTTTTTTTTCGCGTTGCATTAACCTTCCCTGGTATCTGCGACGATGCAGCACATACTCTCATTGTTTAGTCAGTCGTCCATTGTTCATCATCGTCCATCTTTGTCATAGCTGTTGGCGATAAGGTCGCATGGGGTGAATAATAAGACAGTTACGCATCCGAGTTGAGGTATTCGACTAGATAGAGAGAAAGGGAGTAATGTGTTCGGTATTATGAATAACTCTTAGTGACCCCGTTTTAACTAACAAGGGTTTCTCTACTCCTAGAACGGGGCTATTCGACGACCCTTCTCTCAATTCCTACCACATTCAGATTTACGCTCTTCTTCTTCTTCTTCTACTTTTACTTCGATTTTCTTCCCACGGAAATATATTTACTTTGTTAGATACCCCCCATCCACCCCTGACCACTCTTCCCTCCTTCGAATTTACCTTAAAAAAAGCTACCCCTAATACAGAACATCGATCGTAGGTTTATTATTATACGATGTGATATGGTTAACGTAATAAAATAATATTCATCCGAGAAGGGATGATTTACTAAATGTTAATGTACCTTAAATAATTCTGTTGAGTTGTTTATATTTAGGACGAAAGTAAGGACGCTCAAAAGATTCTAATTTTGAACAAAATTATTATATCGATATATTATTATTACCATAATTTTAATTTTTTTATTATAATAATATTTAAGAAAAAATAAATAACGAAAGAAAGAAAGAAAGAAAAGGGGAGTTTTGTAAAATGTTTAACTTTAGATTAAAAAATTGGATAACTCTTTGAAGTTGTATTTTCCACGATAGACGGTATTAAATGTACGAAGGATTTAATCTCGCGTTGTCGAAAATTTTCAACATTGAAAATTTAAACTTTTACAGAAAAACGATCAAGCAATTCTGCGTAACTCTCCCCTGTACATTTTTAGTAATATATTGGGTTGGTGGAAAAAAAAATGTCGGATTTTCCCATTGAGTTGTAGCCAAAGATCCGACATTTTTTACCATCAACCCAATATATAATAGAGCAATAATAAATAAATATAACACAGATAACGTAGAATCTATAGGGGAACTGAACGATGGAAAATAACTCGGAGATGCGGAGAATTTAGTGGATACTATTAGCCCAGGTGCTCTCAAAGAGTCCTAATGAATTGGAAGTGAGTAAAGTGAGCCTTTCGACTCTTTTTCACCCCCGTCGTTCGCAACCACCACCGCACGCGTCACTCTCTAGTGTTCCCATAGCAGCATTGACCGCTTCTATTTATATAACACTCTCATTTTACTCCACGTATCCATCCACCCACCTAGTCATCGAGCTACATTCTTCCTACGTTTCTTCTAAAATATGAGAAAAAGAAACAGAAAGAGAGAGAGAGAGAAAGAGGAAGAAATCTTCTACTATCTTGTCTTATTTTTTCTTTTCTTTTCTTGAATAGACGACACTACACGTGGAAAATATAAAAAAGAAACAAAAATGTGTAAGATACGCTTATACATAAATAAATGTGTATGTATATGAACATGTATTTTGTATACCCCCCTTATTTATGTATATATCAAGTTGGTGGAAAAAAATGTCGGACTTTCCTATTGAATTGTGGCCAAAAATCCGACATTTTTTTTTCCACTGACCCAGTATATATATATATATATTTGTATACTCTTCTTGTATGTATTTTTCTGTTTTCGTCGCGTGCTTGGAGCTTTACGATCACGCGGCTCGAAATTTGGCGAGGTTTGCGATGCTCCAGATCGATTCGAGCACCTTCTCGCCATGTGTGAGAATGAGAGAGAGAGAGAGATCGTGCGAATGATAATAATTCGACGATGTGTATACATACGTGGCATGCTATTTCGAGATACGTCGGTCTCGGTAAACGATTATATTATATTTGCGAACTATTCGCCTAATTTCCCATCTTCTATCTTTTATTTTCCGCCTCTTATTCATTGTCATAAAAAAAAAAAATATAAAACACAGGAAATATAAAAATTTCTATAATTTTTAATTCCACGTTTTACGAAAGTCGACTTATTAGTTAATTCGTAAAATAAAATGTAGACAACACAAACAAAAATAGTAAATGTTTGCATTTTCTCGCAATAACGTACTCAAAATTTGTTGTTCTTTTTTTGTTAATTTGAAAATATTTAACGGTTTATCGCAGTATACATACATACATACATACAAACATACGTGTTATGGGAAATCCCGATGGTTTGTTTTTTGAAAACTAAACGTCATCGTTTATTTTCCCCCTTTTTTACGATCTTCTCTTCTTTGACAAGATAATTGCATATAAATTTTTAACTCTCATAATCGATTAATTAGTTTATCCACGAGACTTAAGGAAGCATGCAAATTTAAACGATAAGTTACATATGTATATAAATAATATATACGACCGAAGATATACACCGAATAATACCGGAGAAACTAGATTGAGTCACGTTTCACACGTGTACATTGCACGAGTTTGTATATACGCGTATTATTATTTCTAATAAATGCGCAACAACTATAACACCCTGTTCCCTCTTCCGATGTTTTTGTTTATAAAACTCGACGCAACGTTCGAAACGTTATATTACCCCCTAGTCTCTCCCTCCTGTCTTCCCTCACCCCTATTTCTTAACCGATCTAAAACGTTCAGTTATTTCTAATCGCTCCTAATCATTTTTGATTTTCCTCGATACTCCATATCACGCGTTTTCAATTTATTTATTATTCCATCGAGATATTCTTATTTCTTTTTTTTTATAATCCCCTCTTTACCCGATCGATTTTAATTAATATTAATTTATCAGCATTACAATTTTATATTTATATAATATTAAGTCGTCCCATAAGTTTCTTCCTGTTTTCTTCATTCTAACTTGTTATACTTCATTTTTTATATTTATTTTATATTATTTGATTAATATTAAATACTATAGGATAAACGTTTTAGCTTTTGTCCATTCTATTGTTCCTTTCTTATAAGAAGATGCAGGTTCGTACGCGCTAGCGCCCGCACTAGTGTGTGTATGTGCGGATGTTTATTTAGGAGATCGATATCTCAAGAAAAAGTTTAAAGAACATAGGCGGTATGCGTACCGTTGGAAAGAAGCCGATGCTCCTCTGTTCGATGGAAATGGATATAAAGACAATCGGTCAGTATGGTGGAGATTAGGATGAGTTTGGAGTATGGAACTTTAGTTACTTTATGTTAGTGGTTAGTTTATGTCTTATGTTAGATTCTCTTACGAAACCCTTCTTATGAATCTTATGTATCTTATGGAAAAGGGTTATTACGAATATTGGAACCTTATGATATCAGAAGTGAAACAAGATAGAAGTAATTGTTTATAATTATTAGAAGTAAGATTGTAACTCGACGTCGAGAGTATTATGAAGAAAGTAATAGGAATCAAATTCTATATTGTTAAATAAAATAATATAAAATACAACACACACAAGAAATATTTTATACTGAAAAGTAATGAAGAAACTTATTAGACGATCTAATTAATTTTAATTAATTTTTATTTATTAAATATAAAATCTCATTAATTTTCTTTACCAGACGAAAATAATATATTTAAAAAGTATACGAAAGATATATAAAATATGAAAGAAGAGAGAAGAAGTAGAAGTAATATCCTTTTACAGAATCTCGCAATAAGTAAAAAAAGAAAGAAAAAGAAAGAAAAAGAAAGAAAAAGGAAAGGAAAATTAAAAAAAAAATATATATTTTTAACGTGATGGAATTAACGTCAGAAGATTTGGTGATGCCAAAATGGAAAATACAATTAGGAAAAGTAAGAAGAGAGAATTAAGAGTGGATAGGCGGAGGAAGGGAGGGTGGAAAGGGGTGGGGTAAATTAAAGGTTGGAAAAGGTAGCTTGATCGACAAACCGATCGTTAAATTCGACGATGAACGAAATTAAATCTACGAGTTTTCCAGCTCGCTGCTGGTGGTTGGTAATCGTGCTAAAATCGTTTAACCCGCCTCGAGTAGCGTTAATAATAAATCGTCTTTGGTCTCGGGTTAGCTAGCTTCGATTTTCATTCCTTTTCCCTGTCCGATTCTCTTCTATTCTATTCTATTCTATTCTTTCTCTCTCTCCGAGAGAAACTAAAGCGTCGATACGAATCAATTTAGCTCGTCGCGACGACGTAGAAAGATATAAAATAGAAAGAAAAAAATTTATCCTGGAAGTTGACGTGGACGTTCGTCGAGATTATCTTCGAAATTGTAGAAAAATAATATTAGGAATAAAAAGTACACCATAGCGTTCAAGAGAAGATATCGATAAAGATTTTTCTATAAATACAATTTTCCTCTCTTTTCTTCTTTCTTTCTTTCTTTCCTTTCTTTTTTTTTTTAATTTTAATTTTATTTCTATTCGTATTAAAATAATCAAAAATAGAAAAGAGAAATCGAATTTCTCTAAGAAAAATGCAAAGGAACGTTTTAAAAAACGCTTACTCGTGTTGCATAAATACATACTTCGTTTAGAATTAATACCTTTCTTCTTTCTTTTTCTTTCTTTCTCTCTCTCTCTCTTTCTTTCTCTTATTTTCGTCGTTCAGTCGATAATCTGTAAAGCAGATGCAAATATTTCGTTGGTTTATTTTATCCACATCGTATTGCCACATAAGATAGATCGCTGGGTAGTTGTAACAGTCAAGAATAATGTTCGATGTCGCACTAATGACAAATGTTTGTTTCGTAGTAAAAACATCCAAGAAATGTTCTTCAGTATAAATATTCCTAATGGTCAAATTGACTATCATATTTTAAAATAAAAGAAAAAAAAAGAAGCAAGAGAAATAAAAGATCGTAAAATAAAGTTATCATCGAGATATTAAAAAATAAAAAGAATCAAATTTTGGTTTGGGTACACTCGAGAATCTAACTAACCATCGATTATTAAAAAATCCTATTTATCTATCGATCTATCTTATGCGTACACGACCGAATCATACTTTGAGATATATTCCTAAGGATTATTTGAAATAAATTTATATAAATGCACAAATAAAAACTAAAAAATTGTGTTGAATTTACGTTTTATCAAGATGATCGTAAGCGTAAAAGCCGCGAATACACGAAGACGCAACTAGCAATGATTCGCGTTATCAGCAGGAAACGTGTCCGACGACGAATATATCCTGCTCGTCGTCGTTGGTCGCATAGATTTTCATAATCCCTAACAGTTTAAAGAAAAAGGAAGAGAGGAAGAACATGAATATATATGCGTGAAAGATAAAGAGAAAGAAATACGATTGATAGAGCAAGCGCAGCAAGCGCTGTCCAGCAATATGCACGAATACACACACACACACACACACACACACACATGTATAATGGCAAGCATAACCAAGTGGTTTATTTATAACGTCGCGGAAATACACTCGGTGCCTTTATTGTAAAACGTTGTGTAACGCTCGTTGTGTAACATAATCAATGATACTCTCCATCCTGAACGTCTACAAACTTACGTATGCACGTATTAGGTACGTGTCTCTATATAACTATCCTATGTATTTATTCATTTAAGTATAGTATATTCTTCCAACGCGCGAACCGATAGCAAAGATTTCTTCTAAATCGTATAAAGAAATGAAAAGAGAAAAAATAAGAAAAAGAAAAAGAAAAAGTATGAGAAAGTGTAATCATGAATAATGTCAAAAGGATATCTTCTTTCTATTTTCTATCGAGAAATTCAAAAGTGTTGTATTTAATAAATAAATCTTCATTGTTTTTCGATCGATTCCGGTTCATTTTCATGACGTTTGTCCTCTTGAACAGAAGGAAAAAGAGAAGGGAAAGAGCATAAATAAAATATGAAATAAATCGATCCGGTTGGTTCCCCGAGTATATATATTCTGGAGAATATATTCTCCCGTTTTAAAAGGAAAGAAAAATTTATTGATACGTCCATTGTTTCTACCTATTGATCGATTTATCTCGATTCGATGAAAAAAAAAAAAGAAAGTAAGAAAAGGAAGAAACATGGCAACCTTACTGAGAAAAAGTTACGTAGATTTCGTTAAAGTTTTCGACAAAATACGTGGAGGATTTGGTGGATACGAGCACGTAACGTTACGACGATCTATCGGAACTCGTGCTAAGCGTGAAAATACCAGAAGGATAGTTAGTATCTCTTTGGGTGTCCTCGCAGGTGCAGCCACCACCTGTGGATCAGTTTTGTATTTCCTCGACAGCACGGTCAAGGCCGACCTCACCCAAGCTCTGCCACCGAGTTACCCCTGGAAGTTCGACGGCATTTTCACGTCCTTCGATCATACAGCTTTACGAAGAGGTTGGCAGGTTTATAAAGCCATTTGTAGTACTTGTCACAGTTTAGAATACGTTCGGTTTATGGATTTGATCAATGTTACCCACACGAAAGAGGAAGTAGCTGCCATTGCAGCCGATTACGAGGTACGCTTTTTCTTCCATCGACAAAAATAGTCGATTATCAAGGCGATAAAAATCGAGATATATTTTGTATTATTATTCATTTATTTTTCGTATAGATCGAAGATGGACCAGACGAAGAAGGAAATTATTACAAAAGACCAGGAAGATTGGTAGATCGTATACCCCTGCCATTTCCAAACGAGGAAGCAGCGAGATTTGCCAACAACGGATCTTATCCACCGGATTTGACCTGTATCGTATTAGCTAGAAGAAACGGACGAAATTATATATTTTCTTTGCTTACCGGTTACATGGATCCACCAGCGGGTGTTATATTATCTGACACACAACGATTCAACCCTTATTTTCTCGGATCAGGGATCTCCATGCCAAATGTATTATCATTACTTCAACAACCGATATATTAATATTATTAATATATTATTTTTATTCTAATTCCCGATATATATTTCTCGAAAATAACTTTTCAGTTACTTCAAGACGGTATAATAGATTACGATGACGGCACGCCAGCGACCAAAGCGCAAATGTCAAAGGACGTTGTGGAATTTCTTTCCTGGACTAGTTCGCAAGAACACGACACCCGAAAGTTGATGACCATCAAAGTCATTGGTATTGGTACCATTCTTATGATCGCCCTGTTGCACATGAAAAGAAGTATATGGACTGTCGTAATGGATAAACGGATTTTTTATATATCCCGAGATAAATGCAAGTAGAGTACAAGAAAAGGAGAAAAAAATAAATAAAACCAATAAACCTCTCTCTCTCTCTCTCTCTCTAGAACTTTTTTCTACTTTTCATTCGATGTAACTACTTCTTGAACGATAGTTATCCTTGTAACCCGTAAGTGCTTAATTATAATAATATCCAACAACTGTACAGTGTATCATATGTAATTACTGTATAAATCGACTAAATAAAACACTAACAAGATATATATATAATTAGAAAAGAAAACAAAGTGGATACCTCGTTTGACACAACGTTTTCCAATCGCATTGACTTCTCTTAGCATAGATTATTCGTTTCTAAAGAGACGACGACATCTCTCCTTTCCCCCTTTCCACCCCTCGTTTAATCGTTGGAATCACTTTCAAGTGGACTCTCTTATCGAACGTATTATCTTCTTCTATTACGCGTCGAGACCCTCTTCTTCTAAACGTACCCGATGTATATATACGCAACATCCTTGACGCGTTTCGTTTAACAGATCACGCGAATAAGTAACGAGTTTTCAAGCTAAATTCTTTAACATCTTTTTTTTCTTTCTTAATTTCTTTTTTTTTGCAACACACGTTGGAACACGCTTGTTCCTCCGCGAAGATGGAAACGTAAAAACTTGAAAAATCTCTCAAAGGGAATAAATTAATCTATCGATCCTACTTTTTTTTCCTTCTTCTTCTTCTTTCCTTGAACAATTTTTTCTCGTTTCTAACTTAATTTATCTATTTATCAATTTTTCCTCCTCCTATTCCCTGATCTTCCCTCTCTCTCTCTCTCTCTCTCTCTCTTTCTGTTAGAAATCTAAACGCGTGTCGTCGATAATCGTTTCGCAATGCGGCCTTGACGTTGCCGTATACTCGATCGGACCGGTTAAATATAGAAACCTCGAGGAGGCAACAAACATTAACGACGTTTCTTACGAGTCGTTAACTCTGCAGCTACGATCGGATGCTTCGTGATTCTATTTCGGTAATCTCCCTATATATCTTTCCTTACTCTTCTCTCTCTCTCTCTCTCTGTATTTTTTTTTCATTCTTTTAAAAGAACCACCCACGTGAAACGCGTCATTTTTCCGTAACATTCCTTTATACAAGTTAAGTTAATTGCCCAAACCTTCTCCATGATGATAATAATAATTAAACGAATTAGGTTCAAATTTTGACAGTTTTCGTGTCGATATACGTACACAGATATAGCAACAAGTGTGGTGGTCAAATTAAAGAAAAATAAAGATAGACGAATAGATACATAAATAGATAGAAAGAGAAAAGAGAGAATACTTATCTGTGGATGTTTATGTATGTGTATGTATTTGTGTATGTGGTAAGCGTGTAAGGGTAAATCGAAAATATACGGAACGATGAATGAAACTCCTGACTGACGTCGGACTATCTGGCGCGCTAAAGCGACAACCAAGCACAACACGCGAGCGAACGAACGAATAGAGAACGTTGTTGAAACGTCAACGTACTACTTGCTGCTGCTGCTGCTGCTGCTGCTGGCTGATTCTTCGTCAAACACGTTGCTGGACTGGCTGAAAGATATGATGCTGATTCTACAACAACACTATACCACCAACCATAACAAATACAAAAACGACGACGATTACGGTTACTACGACGATTACCATGATGATAGTGATTAATATAATACTTAACTTAAAATATAAGAAAGAAGAAAAATAGTTATTCATTGAATAAAACTAGAAATAGAAAGAGAGAGAAAGAGAGAGAATCGTGTCCAATAAGTAGGATGAATTTGTTGAATGAATTTCGGAATCTCACTTATTAACGTCATTAGATTGTACCCCTCCCTTTCACCACCACCACCACCACCACCACCCCGGATCGTTATCTAACGAAACGCTTGTTTTTGCAATCAAGAGAAGGATGAAGAAGAGGAGGAGGAGGAAGAGGAGGAAGGGGAGGATGAAGGATGAGGAGGAAGGAGTTTAGACCGCGACCGACACCGTTGCCAGACGCATCCGCATCCGAAAGGTTACGTCCAAATCTCAAAATAGAGGTACGCTCGGCAAAAATAGTTTCCCGCGTCTTCGATATATCGTCATCGCGAAATAGACTCTAGCTGGGGACCGGAAGACAGTGAAAACAACTAAAACGATCTTTCGTATACATATATATATATACAGATGTATGCGTGTGATGATATGTATTAGCATATACGAAATAAATGACAGTGATTGAACAAGTTTGCGAGTTAGTTGGAAAGAATGATCGGAATGACGGGACCGATGTTAACGTTCTTCAGTTTCATTTTTTTTCGTTTTAAACAATTTCTTCATTTTTAAATCCGTTTCTTTAAATAAACTATACTCCGTAAAAATGATATCTTTCATATATCTTCGAAGGAAAGAGAAAAAATATGCTATACTAATAGCAGACGACGAGTAATATACAAATGTTAGAAGATGATTAAGATTTATATATATAATATTATTAGGTTGTGGAGTATGAAAAGGAGGAAAAAAATGCACATAATTGAATTGAAATTTGCTTCATTTCATACTTTACAACCTAATATATTTGTAGAGTATATAAACGAATGAATTCATTAAATGGTCAAACGATGATTACTGATGAGCAGCTGTCATCGAGCGTGGCCAAATGCCCACAGGAAATGAGAGAAAGAGAAATGAATAGATTAAACAAGAGATAGACAATAAAGAGAATGAGAAACGAAATGATCTAAAAGGACGCTATATACTTAATCTTTAACAGCCTTCTGGCAAGTTTTGACTGTGAGGATTCCTCGCACCGATTTCCAGATGCGGAGGTGTCGGACCGATAAATAAGCGAATCAACCCCGAACTCTCCTCTACGAGAAGGGAGATATGTAAGAGGTGAAAATTTGCATTTCCCAAATTTCCTGGCAATACTCGGTACGTGCCAGAGTTACGTTTCTTCTTTGGCGCGTTTTATCATAAACTATTGCTAACATTCCAAACTTAAACGTCCATCTTCTCTATTTTCTATTTATCTCTTTTAGCTTTTCATCTTATGTTAGATCTTTTTCGGTCTCTCAATGACACTCGAGAAATTCATTAATGACCGACTAAAATTGAAGATGACATTTTTTTTCTCTCCCTCTCCCTCTTTCTTTTTCTTTTTTCTTATCCAAAGTTAGAAAATAACCAAACTTTTCTTTTCCTAACGATTAAAAGGTAGAAAGAAGACAAAATTAAAAAGAAAGAATCGTGTGTTTTATTTTAAAAGAAAAAAGTTCTTTTTTATTTTTCTTTCTTGAGGATATTTTTTTATTTACTCGGCACGAGCTACTCGTAACAACTTGGCACGACACTTTCGATTAATAATACTATGTCTTTATCATTATCTTCCCCACTCCCCCTGCCCCTACCCCTTTGTCTCATATGTAACGTCGGTAGCTCAGACAAACGATTTATGCGTGGCAATATCTGTGTGTATATTTACATCGAGAGAACGAAACGTATAATTTGATTACATTTATTTAGCTACAAATTTCAACTAACTAAATTTTAACATTAAAAACCCGACTCGCGCATATACAAATAAATAGGAAAATAAACGAGGATAAACGAAACGTGTTTTAAACGTGTATATGATTAATTTATTATTAATAATATATTTATTAATAATAAATAATATTAATTAATCAAAATTATATAGGATTTTTCTTTTTCTTTTCTCTTCATTTACATAATAATAATAATAATAATAATAATAAATAAAATTGAGGAAAGATGTAATAATATCGAAAATAATTATGGATTGCGTTATTAATAATATTCGCAAAAGTTGAAAAAGGACTAAAAGATTAAAACCGATATTAAAAGTATTAAATAGAAAATTATTGTTATTTATTTTTTTTTTCAATCGTTCAATGTAATCCTTGAATAGAACTTGTTACACCTGACAATTTTCTTCTTTTTCTAAACTACTAATATGTAAGGATAATAGTCGAAGAAGTCGTGTGTTTTCACAGGACACGATAAAATCGTGTTTAAAACTTCCAGTCACTAGCTAATTAACGTCAATCCTGAGAAAAAAGAGAAAAAGAGAGAGAGAAAGAGAGAGAAAGTAGAAGGACGTTATCGATCCTGTTAACATTCTCATATATATATGTTTCTTTTTCTTCCTCCTTTTTTTTTTTTTTACCCAATAACTTAAACGCCGATGTTAAAGGCCAAGAGAAAATATGTATGTAGATATACATAATGGATCGGAAAGATATTTCGGTGTCTTTACCTTTTCGTCAAAATCCTGATAGGATGCCAAAGGACAGCTTGAACGATGATGGTTGTCGAATCGATCGATTGTCCGAAAAAAATATCCTTCCCGAGTTATCATCGACTTTACCTGTAATTGAAAAACGTAGATAATGTTTAATTAATCGTTATACACGGTGACAATACAATCCAAATAAATATTATTCAACGCATATTCGTTAGGTAATTTTTTGCACAACCATTCATAAAATCCCAGTATTTTTTGACGCTATCAGTAGAAATGATATGGTCTTATATAAACATAACGCAACGTTATTAAAAATCATATAACTTATGCTATAATCTTTATTTTGTATCATGTCTTGATCTCTTGTAATTGTATTTTCTTTTTTTTTTCTTCGTACTAATAAGTTTATCCCGTAAAATAAAATAAATCAAATAAAATCAAATAAATGAAATTACATATTTTTCAGTGAAATTTTGGATAATGATATAAAACAAATTTCAGTTCTTCATTGGAACTATCTCCGTTTCGTATAAAAATTAGAATTTAATTTATTTAGAATTAAAAGAAGAAGAGGAATGAATTATTTTCTGTAATATGCAAATACAACGAATCTTCGTCATGCGGACGAATACGTGTTAATTATTAATTTTGTATCATATTATAATTCGTATAACTTGTAATATATAATAATATATAATAATAATAACAACATTTCTATTTAAAGTTCGCACGAACAAAAATAAAGATTACGAACGTTAAAACCGTTCGAATATACATATTATAATAATGTCATCATTATTTTTATCTTATTGTTAAGTATTTTTTTGTTATGACAGTTTACAAACGCTGAAATATTTGTAGGTGCTTTTTTTTTCCATTTATGATATGTGTACATTATTATGTATTAGTATTCGCGCGCGCGCGTGTGTGTGTACGTGTGTATAAAACGAAAAAAAGGAAATACAAAATCGTTCTTTTCGAGCCAAATACGTTGGCATTGAGAAGCTGCTTTTTCCTGGACCATTTAGAAAGATGTTAGACATTTTCCTTCCCCCTTACCGTTTTACCTTTTCTATAAAATGCATTTCAGTTTATGCTTGGTATGACAGGAAAAGAGGAAGTTACTACTACTTCTTCTTCTTCTTGTCGTTTGAGTATATTTGCGTTAGCATGTCGACCAAGACGCCAACCAGTTGCAGAAACGACGAGTAACAATGAGATATAAATATTTATTTTCTATTAATAATATATAAACAAAATCCTATGATATAATGTAAATTTATATAAGAAGAAGATTGATCAATGTATTTGCAATTTATCGACGTTACACACCCAACACACATCCATATCGTTCATTTATGCAAATATAATTTTAATCGCAACGTCTTTTTTCAAAAGAAAAAAAGTAGCTCGGGCTTTATATTATTAATTATTGAATATCAGAAATACAGAGAGGAAAGAAGAGAAAAGAAAAAAAACATGAAAGAAACTCATTGTTACCTAAGAATCGAATGAGATTGAATCGATCGTTCTGAAAATCGTCGGTTAAATAAATCAGGATAAAATGGATAAACGGTGTGGAAAGTGTCTCGACAACGCGCACACGTATCTGTTTTATATATGTGTGTGTGTGTGTGTGTGTGTGCGTGCGTGCGTGTATGTGTCTTTGCTCTATAATCGTCGGGATATTCCTAGCCTATTTATGCGCGACGACTACGACGAATAAAACTCATCCGAGCACGAAACTAACCCCTTAAGCTCTCGTTCTTCGTGGAAACTCGAAATATCTATTTGCCAAGAGAATTTATGAAGAAGAAACACATGGAAATCGAAAATTATACATACATACATACATACATATGGTATATTATAGCGATGAATAAAAGTATTGGCATGTACTAATGTTTTCTTATAACATCATCTGTAAATTCTCTTCAAACTAACCCTATTCTATATTTAACATTTTCTTCTTCTATTTTTTGTTTTCTTTTCGTTAAATATATGTACGTATGTATGTATGCATATATGTATGTGTATGTACATAAATACAGAAATATGACATACATATTTCTTCGGTCTAAAATTCAGAGGATATACTTATTTGTCAGTCATGCAAATTAAATAGATGTGCAGTTAAAAAAAAAAAAAAGACAAGAAACAAAACAAAATTATTAGCTTTTAAATACATCCATACAAATATAACGTTTCAAGTAAAAAAAAAAAAAAAAAAAGAAAAGACCGAGTTTGAATGTTTTACTATTACTCTTACTCTTATTATTTTATTGGTTTATCATACTTATTTAATTACCCGTGCGTTTTAAAAAAATATACCTTTTTTTTTGCTTAACTTTAGACTCGAGTGATAAACTTTAAACGGAAAAAAAATTAAATTTAAATAATCGTACAGTGTGTGTTTTTTTCTTTTTTTTTTTTTTAACATACTCACACCATGAGGAGGTTATGAGAAAATTTATTCTTTGCCAACAGTTTCTTCTTCTTTTTTTTTTCGCCACCGTATATTTATGCATATATGTACATATTTACGTAAATTAAAGGAAAAGAAAGAAAAAAAAGAGGTAAATAAAAAAAAATCGTATCTATTTTACATGTTTACGCAAAAGGATGTTACAGGAGGAAAATGTATTATTATTATTATTTGCCAATATACTTTTATTCGCAAACCGTATATATACGTTTACGTAAATCAATTAATTTCTTGCCAGTTTCTTTATTCTTGTCCCTTTTTTCTTCTCCTTTCTTTTCTTCTTTTTCTCTTTTTTAAAGTCAGAACGCGCGACAAGAAATTGAGAAGATCTATTCTAATCTATTCGCGATACGGGTATTTCCAGTTTCGATCGACAAGAATAGCGAGCTTGTAAATGTTGCTGCTGCTAGGCAGTATTATAACGCTTATGTTAGCATGACCTGGCCGCGATAAATGAATTATCGATGGACATTGCGGAGTACATCTATTTACGGACAGTATCACCTGAACTTATATATCAACGATTTGCGTTTAATCATTTGATTTGGATGATTCATTTAGTTTCATTGTCTTCTTTTTTAATCCAAGGATACCTATATATACGTATATACGTATATACGTATATATATATATATGTATATGTAAATAAATCATAAATCCATATATAAGTTAATAATAAAACGCTTATATATGTGTGCGTGTCAAAGTTAGAAGAAAAATAATAACGTTTTCTATGAAAAAATTCTACTACATGCAAGATACACGTACACTTTAGATATGCAATAAGTGAGGTAGGTAATGGTATGGATGTAGTGATGGAGGTGGAGGTGGAGGTGGTGGTGGTGTAGTGGTGTGTGGTGGCAGTGGTAATAAGTGTGTGGCACTGAATCTGATTATTACTGTTATTTATATTTTTTTTGTTCTTTTTATTCTTGTTTTTCTTTTTTTTTTTCTTGTCTTCTCTTTTCCTTTTCATTTTTCATTTTTCATTTTTCTTCGTGTTGTCATCCGTTACTGGCCTCGACATTGTTTTCATATCGTAGTATGTTTATACATATGTACGATATACGGAAACGACGTTTATATTTACACACCGCACATTCCTATCAATCGTGACGTAATATCTTGGCGTTTTATTTTTACCTTTAAATACTATTCCTAACGAAATGCGTAATTACTTACATATCTCGGACAACTGACATGGTCAGTATCGTTATTACCACACGATTATGATGATGATGATGATTATTATTATTACTATTATTATTACTACTACTATACTACTACTATTATTTTATATGACTGTATGACTTTATCTGTGTATATGTTCCTCTTTGTTTATTGACAATCTTTAGATAATACAAACGATAATCAATTCTACAAAAAAGAAACAGAAAAAAAAAAAAAATATTTATTAAAAATCTGTTATCAATTGAATCTCTGTATATCTTTAAATCAATCTAGATAAAAACGAATTCTCTACTGATTATACGTGCCCATAATTATGAAAGTAGTCTAAGTCGTATATTTCTTGTTTAGAGATATTTAATTAATTGCATTTGATTTTGTATTTGAATTCCATATAATGTTGAAATTACAACTACTATTCTAATGGCTCGTTTTTAACAATATCCTAAAGATTACATTGAATTAATTTAGTTTGAAATAGTGTAGCTTGAAATAACTGATAAACTCATATATTTTTTTTTAATTTTGAATTAGACCATTTTCATAATTTTGGCTGGTATACGAGTTGAAACGAGAAGGCGCTAATTTTAAAAAATATCGAAACTCGAACATTCGAAAGTACGGGGGACCGATGACGATGATGATCTTTTCTCGACGAGATAATGAACGAAAGAAAAATAGTTCGATATCGCTCGTTTCATAGGAAAGTATAAAGAAAGAAATAAAGAAAGATAAAGAAGAGATAGAAAACAACAGTTGGCTGTCAAAATATAACCACGTTCTCCATCGAGCTCACCTTACGTTGCAAACCTGCCACACCTCTTCTGGTGTCGAAAACACTCGCTCAGTTTTCTTCAGATCTCGTTAAATCTTCCTCTTTCTCCATTTCTAAATATTTATTCTCTAATTATAAATTATATGTATTATATATTATATATTTTCCATTCTAATCGTACCCCGTTGTCGTTAGAGGAAAATTCGAGCGTTGAGAGTCACAGATCACGAAAAAACAAAGCCACCGGATGTTACTTGGATATCTCATGCAGAGAGAGAGAGAGAGAGAGAGAGAGAGACGTGAACCATTCTCCGCACACACGCGTGTGCGCGCGCGTATTCCTAACCGAGAGGGGGTTGGAAAGGAAGGAGGGGGTGAGAGAGTGGTGTTCATAAAAACAATGCGATCATAATGGTCACGTCCACCCAAGAACATAATATAAATTGTTAGTTTCCCTTTACCTTGTCCACAATAATGTTCTTCTTATAAGAAAATACAAAACAAGGGACGATCTTGAGATTTCATCGTGTTCACTATTCTATCACGATATTGTCTCCTGATATTTCTTTATACGCAAACACGATTATTACGTATGTCGACGACGGTGTGTTTATAAGCGCGAAAGTGATGTTGAAACCCGCGACGTAGGACGTTGAGAGAACGATGACGATGATTCGTAACGTCAACCGGAGTATTAACAAATGTGTTGGTTACATTCTGTGCCGCAGAACGAGAAAATGCCATCTATTGGTCGAGGAGTGGTACGCTTCTATCGAATCCGTATGGTACGCATTTTCTCGGCCAATTAGAAAAGAGTTCAAATTTGCGCGGGTTTATTTGAATTTTTTAATTATGCATTATCGCGTAACTCGTATCTCGTTAGTGCATATGTAAACAATTCAATTGTTTTGAAAAGTTTACTTTTACAAAAATTATACATTTTACAAATATTATATGTTTATATATAAACGATCTCGATAAATATTATTTTATAAAATGAAACTTTATCAATTTCTTCCTTATCGTTTGATTTAATATAAATGGCGTCGCTAGTTGCAAATGCATGTATGAATTTACTACTTATGTATTTTATGCATGTATACTTTGAATTGGTCATAGTATCGTCATCTTACAACTACTAATTTGAGTGTGAACATACGTAGTACTTCTCTTTGTATTCAGTAGGTTGTGACTACTTGTATAAAACTAACTGATTGTTATGAGAGGTTATGATTGATAAGAACATAGAAAAAATTTTATCGAGAATTTTTCTTTACTCGGGAATACCCAATTAAGGAAATAGTATGGTCAGTTATTTTTAAAGACGATACTTCAAATTGTGTTCCTTTTCCTTCATTGTTCCTTTTTTTTTCGCTCTCGCACGTGAGTAATGTATTTTACCGTTTTTTTTTCTTTACACACTGTACAGATTATAATTTTTCTGCAATAAAAACGTAGTAGTTTGATGTTGATATTGAATGCAATTTTTATGTTGATAGAATATTGAACGTTAAATAAAATATTTGTGTAAAAATATTCGTTTCGAATTCACAGTACAGTATCGTTTACAATGATTAACTACTTTTCATTTTCTTTTATTTTTTATCAAAACCTATTAAAATTATTTTCAGAAAATGTCTTGGTTTTTTGGTAAAAAGAAACATCAAAAGGAATCACCGATTGAGTCAACAGAGGATCTCACAACCACCACCATAGAAAATGAATTTGAAAATATTGAAAAACCAACATATCCTACGCCTACTAATACTCAGGATGGAACACCTTATCCTGGTGGTGGCTTATATCCATTCATTAGTGGTGTTTCAACTTATCCTACACTGCCTACAGATTCTATCAAAAATAATCAACAAGGTGATACGCAACATTATTTAAGCGGAGTACCATTTAAATTATGTAAACACTTGGAAAGTAATACGAATAATGATTTTGAGATTGAGAGGTTACGCGCTAATGAAATTTTATCTTTCATTCAACGAATAGAGGAACAAAATTTAGATTATGATTTTTCACACGAAAAAAGTGTCATTTCAGAAATGGACAGCACTAGCGAGTAGTTTATAAATTTTATCCGAATATTACATTTACAAGTAAAAAGTGATTTTGTTTTCATGTATGCTTTGTGTATAAGATGACGCAATGTGTTTTTTATTTACTATACATACGTTACACAAAATTTTAATATTTAAAAGTATTATTTTTTAAAATACACGTTCATTTGAAAGTAATTGCCTTATAATAATTAGCTTTTATTAATAGTATTCTCTTTCTTTTGTTTTATATTTATTGCATCTATGTAATGTTAAAGAAATGGTTTTTTTTTGTGAATTTAGAATAGAAGATGTATTCCATAGTTCCAAGCGTATGGCTCTATTAAATATAATTAAAATATTTGTTAACAGTGATAATATGTATATTTTAAGAAATATTTATGAAAGACCATTCGCATACTTAATTACGTGTTTTTAAATATATTTATACTGTCACGCTTGGCGATATATAATACTTGTATTTCCTCACATGCTCAGGAACAAATTTGTAGGTGAATACATAACACAAATAGAGCATAAGGATATATTCTTGATTTTATTCTTATCAGTTGTATAAATGGCATCTCTGCCAATGTAAATATTGTTTACGAGTTATATATTTATCATTATTGATAATGATTAAATGCCATTAACTAATGTAATCAAATACATGTAAAAAATTAAAAACATATTTTAAAATAAACTATTTTAACGTGTTGCAAAGAATTTCATACATATTAACATTAATGTAAAATAAAATCAAAATATTGTGATAAAAGTTTGAAGTGTTAACATTTTAGTATTAAACTTATTACAGCCATAAAACTTGTTCGCATATAAATACTACAAATACATATTTACACATATAACTTTTTTTTTGAAAATTCGATAAAGTATACTAAATACGTAAGAAAAGATTTACATACTCTTACTTAATATTCTGGAATTCTTATAAAATATTATATATATATATATATATATATAACAAAATGACTAAAACATTTATTATTATATTTATGGGCATGTGTCATTGAAATGAGTAGTATAAATTATAGTTCAAAGACTAAATCAAGTGTCACTACGATGATGACAAGTATAAAAAATGGCAACCAGTTTTTGAGAAAACCATAAAAACTGTAATAATGAGAATAGTTCATTAAAATTTATGTGAGTCAAAAAGTATCAACAACTAATTAACATTATCCGAATACTCACTTAACGTATTTTCCTTTTATAAACATAAGACCAGCTAATTTTACCATGTTCCAGTTTGTAGTATTATCGTAAGCCATTAAATTTAAAGCTGTCGCAACATGTGAGTGACAATTATCGAAAAATAAATTATGCTAAAAGATTGTCTAAATGTAGTTCAATAAAAGAAATCTAATATAATAAAAATAATGAATTTAGAAATTTACCATCCTGGTTTTATAAATTTCGCTGGCTTCCGATACAGCCATATCCCATCCTTGTACACCGCCTTTGGCTTTTGTATACTGTAGTTGCCAATATTTAATAGGTTTACCAAATGCCATTTGATCTTCGGATACATGATACGGACCAGCAAAATCTCTTATTACACCAGTAGATGTACAAATTCCCATATGACCAATAAATGGTATTAAATAACTGCGAGCAAATTGGCAATAAAACTGAAATATTTTTCTCAACGCTCTATGAAATTTTTCATTAGACCTAATTGTTGCTTTAATTATTATCACTGCTATGTTTAAGCGATAAACAAAATGAATCATAAATTGATTGATCAATAAATAATTCAATCGAGGATAGATAACACGACAAAATATTATTAGACCACGTTGTAATGCAGAGTTTAAATATTTGACAATAGAATATTTGAGGTTAAGTTAGTATTTGAAAAGAACTCACGTAATAATAGGCAACGGTGTCCAAACGATGCAAAAAGGAAATCTCTGTCTCTCGGGATTAATACTGAGATCCATTTCTGGAGTACTTATCGTCGATTCGGATATTACATTCGTCAACAAATCAGGATCCATAATAGTTTACGTCAATTTAACGTTTGAACGCGCAGAGACCAGCCATGGAACTATCTGCGCGCGCGGTTTATTCGATACTGAAGTTTCGATTTTACTAAATCCTAATAAGTTCAAGGATAATTATTAATAAGCCGAACAACAGTAAGGCTATTATTATTAAGGCAATGCATTTTTGTTTGTTTTTTAATATTTTACTTTTATCTTTGATCATTTATATATTTATTTTGTTTAAAAGAATAAATTATTATGTATGTATTTTATGTTAAATTTTATGCTATCATTTTGACATCTATTTTTTTTCTCGGCGAGGGGGAGTAAATAAAAATAAATTCATTAATATTTCTTTAACTCGTTATATAAATATCAAAGATCATAATTCTTGCATAAGACGAATCGATTTTCGATAAAGTAATGTGTCCACCGACGTTGTCTATTTCTTCTTTCTTCATTTTTTTCATCCCTTTTTTTCCTCCTCTTCTATTTTATACAGATAACATACATCTTCTATTTAACATACAACTTCTTACGTAGAGAAATACCATTATGTTAGACTTACGATAAAATTAAGCGAGAGGAGAATATGTTAGAAATATGTTATCTTCGCGCAGAAGATGCCGTAAAAATGCCTTATACCCTCCTAATAGGACAGTACGTAACAGAGTTGAGAGCTAACGAAATTATATGCAATCATGTCGGGTTTCTTGCTGAACAGAACGTTTCTTTCCGTTGGACGAATATGTTTCAAGCTCGGTATGGTAAGTCAATAATTTATATTTTATTATTATTATTTATTACGTTCTCAGACGTAAGTTCGGCGTGAATTTTTTAAAAAGCTGGTAAAAACGCGCAAGAAATATGCGCGGGAAATTTGAAAGAGGAAGATTTTGCGGAAAGCAATTTTACAGATCTTTCTCTTAACAATTTAATATATATTGCGAGTTGTATTTTTCTCTTTTCTTTTTTCTCTTTTCTTTTTTCTTTTTTCTTTTTTCTTTTTTAATACTAAGCAAAATGTCTTCTTTTTCGTATTCAAGTGACGATTATCGTGTTGTGCTGTTTCGCCGTAATTTACGGTAACGTTGTGAGGAATGAGGATATTTGTGGAACACACAATGGCAGACGCCTGTATTTGGAATTAGGCGAGAAGGGTATACTTTATGCTAAAAATGTATCCTTCATAAAAAATTCACCCAGACAACAATCGTCTAGAATTTATGCGACAAATAGTTCGCACGATCAATGCAGCCTTGAATTGGTAACCTGTCCTTCGTGCGTTATAATTGTTACCTTCAAGAATTTAGCATTATCGCATCATTGCGGTGATGGTGGCGTTATGATGGATAATCCGTGCAGGTAATAAGATTATTTCTTTTCTTTTTTTGACATCTTCTTCGATTTTACTTTGTTTTTATAACGATAAGCATTTTTTTATTTAAAGTTGATTCGAATGATATTTACAGGTGTGATTACGTTTGGATTTCTGAGCCACCGTACGAAGATGTTTCGGGTACACCTTACTGCGGCTTATATTCTCCTATCGTGTATAGATCAAGTACCAGAACGTTATCGATCACTTTGCTTTACAGTCAATCGCATAAGCACGCTTTTACATTAGAATATACGGCCGAAAGTAAATACTGAATCTAAAATACTTTTTCTGTCCTTTTAATATATAAATATACCTAAATATCTAACATATTTTTTCAGGAAACAGACTACATCTTAAAGGAACGGAAATGATAACAGCTGTTACGAAAGGTCTGAACAGTACAGGTGGAGGTATTCTTACATCTCCGTTTTTTCCAGCTCGATATCCACGAGATTTAGGTTTGGAATACATAATAACGTGTCCTTCCGAAGCTCCATCATGTAGAATTAGAATATTGTTCAGTGATTTCCAATTAGCTACAGTTTCTATCATGGAGGCACGTATTTATATTATAATAATAATTTATCTATGTAGATGTGGATTCTATGTGGATTCTATGTGGATTCTATGTGGAAGTTTGTTCTATTTTAACATATCACATATGTTTGTAGTTTTACGATTGGAATGGTCAACGACTTGATGTTAGTAGTGGTGCGAGATTTCGTCCGCCGGTGATAGTGAGTTCTGGTCCATCTCTTCTGATAAGATTCTACGCTAATGGCGGTACCGGTCTCGGATACAAAGCCTTTTATTCCTTCGTTGTCGGTCATCTTTACGATAAATCGATTCAACCTATTACGGATTGTGGAGGATACGTGGAAAATTTAGGCGGAGCGATTACTATGATGGACATGGTTGGCCAAGGTGTTAAAACTTACGATTGCGTGTGGCTGATCAGACCGCCGAAAAATTTTCTACACATGAAGACTCATATGTATTTGAAAGTGGTTGCCTTTGCTGACATGGGTAAAGATATTTCATATATCTAATCTCCCATTTATACTAATACTTAAAAGAAAATAAATTACTTCGTAGCTGGAAATACGGAATTGACTATAAAACAAGGTCCTACCTCGGCTCTTTTACCTCTGGAAATTTTAAGACATCCTGTTAGCCAGTTACAACCACTCAGACACAGAGAACACATAGCTCCTGTTACTAGTGGATTTCACGTTAGCCTTCGGGGTACTTTTGGTCCTACATCGCATCTAGCTATAGCCTATACCGCTTTTAGTTACATGGGTACGTTTATCTCGCGATTCCTTGAATATGAAATAAAAATAAAAATAATAATAATAATAAGATGATAAAATATTGATCAATTTCTTTATTATTTAGATTGTTTCACGGGTTCCGACTTTCTGTGTCAAAATCACAGATGCATACCGAGCCAATTAAACTGTGACGGATTTGATCATTGCGGAGACAACAGTGACGAGCCAGCTACATGTTTCAGAGGTATTAAGTTGTAAATCAAATTAAATCCGTTTATATATTATTCTAAAATACAATACAATAATTTTCTATATGTATAATCGGTTTGTGCCAACAGATTGGGATGTTGAACCGAGGGATAGAAAATGGCATACAAATAAAGCTAATTATTATTTCCCTAAGATCGATCGTTATCCTGATTTAAAGACAGCCACGTTGGTTTTCGTAGCAAGTAGTCTTGGCTTGATTGTTTTGATATCGGCCCTTATAATATTGTTATACAGAATGGGTGCTAGAGCTAGGCAACAGAGAGAATTACAGTCACGTTTACAGACAATCAGTGAACTTCTGGGTACGTATTTGGTTATTATCAAAATAATACAGATAATCATTAATGTTAACTTCGACCAGTCTTTGACATTACAGACGGTGCAAGGATCGATGAAATCTCAGTGTCGGATGATCCACCGGTTTACGAAGCACCACCCGGATACGATGAAGTTGTCAAACTAAGTTTAGAATCTGACAGCGTTAGGCGAAAAAAAAGAAGAAGTTTGAGCCGCGATTCAAGAAGTAGAAGTTCACCAAGTCGTTGCTCGTGAGTTCGTTGACATCTTTTCGAGTACGTTCTTAACTTCTTAGAGACGTTTCATCTGTTTAACGTTTTATCTCTTACGTTAATATTTGAGACACGAGCAAGAGGCACACTCATCCATGTGTCTAGTGGCAGAGGGTGGTGCCAGTACCAGTCGTGGTAGTCAAACAACTCCTACAACTTCTACTGCGAAGAATCCAAGAGTACCTGAAAGTCCGCCACCGCCGTACGTTACTCCTCCGGGATCAATTGGGAGAAGTCTTCATATTTTAGATATACCTTCGTCTTCTTCAGGATCGGGTAAACGTTTTCTAGCTACCATTAAAAAAACAAAATTGATTTAATTGAAAACAATGAAATACGAATTAACATATGATTTAATATAATTGATTCAGCTGAAATCGACAGTGTCGGCGGAATACAAAGATGTCGAGCCCGTCGTGCTTGGTTACGAACAAATTGTGAATTATCACGATCCCAGCAACAGAATGACGATAAAATAAGACCAATGAAAGATTCATCTTCGTCGATTGACGCAGAAGTCCTCGGTGCGTATCTCCAGGACTACATTGCCTCGTGTTCGAGCTGCACGATCGACTGCTCTGCTCCACAGCCGAACAGCTCTCAGAGTGCATCGACCGACATCAAAGGAGACTCCCAGGTAACAGGAAAAGGCGTAGGCGTAGGGCAAGGAGAAGACAAGGAACATCAGGTAGACGTCGTCGGTAATTTACAGAGTGGAAGTACAGATGGGTGTTCTTGCGAGGGTGCCTGCGGATGTGCCAACAATCAAACAGTTTTAATCAACGAGTCAACAACAATCGATCAAAGTCAAGAAGAAATCCAAGTTCCTTTGGTGAATTTATTTTTTTATTATTTATATTTTTTCAATCAAAAATATTTCCTTTTTTCTTAGAAAAGAAAAAAAAGTAATGTTTCTTTTCAGAACGAAGAATTTGAACAAGTGTCAAACGAATCAGGAAGGAAAATGATCAAAGAAACTGGAGAAGAGGGATCGTCGCCTAAAACTGCTATTATCAGACTTCTCAGTAGCAGCTGTTCGAGACATAGCAGATCGTCATCCATTAGTAATGTAAATTCGACTGCTATATCAACGGCAGCTTCAACTCCTTGCGGTACATTAGGAAGATCCTTTAGGAAAGTGTCCGTTTGTTCGCGTGACAGTTACGCAACTAAGATATCCACCATAAGCGTTTGCAACAGTTGCGAGAAACTTCACGACGAGTTTCAATTCATCTCCGAAGCAGCTAGCGTTATTGGGGCTACAAATCCAAGTACTATGGCTAATACACCTAGTAGTACACCTAAGATCATCAATCTTCAACGTAGACGAGTTAGAAGATATTCCAGTTGCGATTTGGAAAGTTTTTACGAGAGTATCAAAGTTTTGGATTCTTACCTTGCTCATAAAGGAACGTCGTCTTCCAATCAAGCTCGTAGACAATCAACCATTGCTGTGATGCTTTTTGGTACACCTGAACATTCTAGAAGACGTCTAACTGGCATTTCTAGATCAGCTGACGGAACGATACGAACTCGTACTCGTATCTGGAGTTCCAACGATGATACTTTGTTCAATTGACCTTCCTGTAAATTACTTGACGAAAAACAATTTTTTGTCGTTGACTTGTTTCTTTTATGATTACTTTATTTAAGATTAATAAAGAAATTTTCATGTTTTATCAAAATATTCATAATTATTATGAAATAAGAGAGAAAAATGTGTCTATAAATTTTAATATCAAACAATAATTAGAAATAAACCTAAGAAGAAAAATGTTTATTCTTAATGAAAAATTCTAATTAAATAACATTATAGATTCATGTTTTTGTTTTGTTTTTGTTAAATCTATTCAAATGTAAAAGTTTGTAATGTTTGTGATAAATATGAACCATCGAAAGAAATAAAGGGAATAAGAAATGTTCGAAATAAACGTTCAAAGATATTATTGATCTTATTTTCGCATAGTTTTTCTTATTTATTTCTTACATTTCTAGGCATCGTTTTATTAATCATTAGACCATACGTACTCTCAAACCATTGTAAAAAATGAAATCGCTCGATATCTTACGCACATTTTGTTTCATTTAAAGTCAAATTTATTCAACTCTTTGAAGCGTGTAAAATAACAAAAGCCTGCGTTTAACAATAATCGTATTCTTGTAAAAAATTAAACAAAGTGTAGATTTATTATAATTTTATTAAAGAATTTATTTGATATAAAACGAATAAAAAGGATAAAAACATGAAAGTTATTGAAATATTTAATTGTTAGAAGAGAGACACATGTAGATAGTCTTTACATGTTGTAAACCGTTGTTCTTTTTTCAAGTTATTTTAATTTTAAATATACAAAATATATATAACGACTATAAATATTTAGTTAGATATATAAAAAAGTACTTTTAAATACTACCATGCTTCAAAGAGTAAAACGTTTAAATGCCACGCTGTTATTTCCATTAAATTTTACGTCGAAAAGTGCCAAAGCATTGAAAGTCCCGTTACAAAATTAACAATGTGCTCAGATTTATCGCTCAACTTTGATATTTTTCAACAAAATTTTATCAATGACTTCTGACAGACAAACGATTATTCGTTTAATTTAAAAACCTTTCCGATATAAACTCTTTCATCCCGTCACTTTTTAGGCACACGATAATAACAATTTAAAATTATCTGCTTTATGAGTCATATTTTTTCATAATTAACTATTATAATTATAATATTTAAAATTTATTTATCTTACATGCATCCAGGCCGAATGTTTTTAAAGCTTACTTATCAATTGTAATAAAATATATATATACACACACGCACACATACATACACAATATATATATATGCACAATTATTTCATTCGTCCTATGTAGAACTACATATATGTAAAATACTGCTTCTTTTTTTTTCTCGTATGTGGACGTAACAAATCGTTCGTTATGTACAGTTTCTATAGATATACATCTTTTACAAATATGTACATTTACATGTATGTATAGTATTATATATTGATCATTTCACAAACGTAGAAAAAACTTGTATCATAATTTATCTATTCACGGTTTTACTATTAACGATTTATCGATTAACGCGAAAAAAATATTCGACAACGTTATTTTAACGTTTTTTTCTTTTTTTTTTTTTTTCAAATAGGAAGAAATGATTATTCAATGTATATTAGTTTAATTGATCGTATTAATAAACTAAAGGAGATGATAAAATGAAATGAAATCTTTTACTTAACACGTTCCGTGCTACGTGTACCACCGGTGGTACACGCAAACATATTTATTTAAAACAATGCTGAAAACATACGTTTATGAGAAATTTCATTCTGTTAAATATATTTCTACCAAAAAGAAATTAAGGCATTATACAAAATAATAACTAAAAATATAACTACTTATGGATTGATGATGTAATGAAATATTGTGTAATAATATAAGAATCTTTAATCAAAATATCAAATGGCCTGAACGACAAGTAAGGCAAAAATGGCTTGGCACGGAACGCGTTAATAAACTAAAAGTGCTAATTCCTTTTTAACAAACCCTTTTTATATTATTCTTTAAACAAACTTGGCACTTTTATATATAGTACATATGTTTAATCACAGCTCAACAGCTATACGAGACGTGATATGTAGAATCATACAAAGTTTGATACTTTTCAGATAGAAATTGCCTGACCTATAAAACTTTCATCTAACGTGTACACACTTAACAGACATTAGCACGCGCGCATACACACGATAAAATATCTTTCGTATATGTTAGGTTTCGTTAATAAGATAAGCATACTCGCGAAAGATACAAAGGTTTTGTTTTTTCAATTATTAAATACTCCAATTAATTAATCAATCACATTATCATTCGATTACTATAACGATAATGCTACGTGATATTGCCAATCGTATTAGAAATGATAACATTGTAATATATTTTATTAGTTAACAAAAAAGAAAAAATCAAATAAAGATAACAAAATGTATCATTTCACGATTGGATTGCATTTTATGAGCATATATGTATCATTGTAGCCTTATTTCTTACGATTAGAAGACATCGTCGACAAAGATATTGGTCCTGAAGATTTTTTCACTTGAAAAGTATTGCGAATCATTTAAGATAGATTTCTTTTTTAATACTATTTACATTTGTAGTTCCTCGTATATTAAAATTTGGAAAAGTAAAGGATAATAAAAATAATCGAAACTCGTTGAATTTCGAAATTTCATTCTAACGTTTTGTGATTACATTTTAAAATTATTTTCAGAATGATATATAAATTGTTTATTATATACCTTAGGATTGTTTTAATTTGTAAATATTCTTTAACTTTTTGAAAGAACATAATAAATGATACATTTGATTTAAAAAATCGAAAACTTCAAGTTTTTGTGTTCTATGATATATTTCGTTGTCTACAGACTCGTAACTTCGAAAATGATTGTTATTTTAATGTCTTTATTTTCAAACTTGTTAAATATAAATATATTCTCCAATTGCCATGCGATAATTGTGGGTAATAGTATTCACGACCTCTATAGATTCCTGAGCTTTTACGTAACTGTTACGTTAACGTTTATTAACGCTTCTAAATATTGGAGATCCAATTAAAAAAACGGAACGCGTATGTATGTGTTTCAAAGATAGAAGGTAAAAATGATGATTAGAAAGTTTGATATTATTTAACACAGTAGCAATACTGTTTCATACCATGATTCAAACACTTGGCACTTGTAGCGTAAGGATTAATCCTACTTACTTCGTGGTCAGACACTGTATAACTGGCGTTACTATTGTATCGTACAGTGAACTCGAATTTACCATTACCTGGGGTAACTTGTATCATACAGAAATATCCTATACTCATTGGATTCTTATCATCGAAATTTAATATCTGATCAACCCGATGTATTTTTTTCAATTTCAGTTTAGCGCACAATCTTTTACCATTTTTATCCTTGTAATCCTTGATGACATTTTCCATATGATTTAAAAAACTTTCCACACCGCCTATAACGATTTTATCATTAGGACTAGCTGTTCTAAATGCTGTACAGGCACACCAGTGAGGTGCAACTGCAGCATCCTGACACGATCTTGCTCTTGGTACTGGCTCAAACAAACTGTAACAACTTGGACAACCTAAAGCGAAATTATGTTATATATACATTTGAGATTTGGATTTTTCAAACTATAGTATTATAAACTATAGTATTATAAACTATAGTATTATATTTAAATAAATGATATATTATAATAATAAATTATATATTATATAAACTATATATATAAACTATAGTATTAATATTGAAATATGGTAGTCATGTTGCGAGATACCTGGAGAAACATCGGCATCACCACCGGCTGTTGATAAAATATCTCTGAACGTTTCGTAAAGATCAAACGGAGAAGTCAAACGATTTTCATTTATTTTCAGAGCCTGATAAGCATCAGGATTTTCATTACGGAACCAATCTGGTAGCCATATATAGATGAAAGGTAATCTTTCTTCGTACCAACCAACGAAAGTTTCTCTAATGTTACCCCAACGCATGCCTAAACACAATAAAACACATTCCTTTATGTTATTACGATCTAAAATGATGATGATTTATAATAAATCTATTGGAATTAGACTATAATGAAAATTTACCGTGATCGCTCAAGAATACTATCATTGTGTCATTAAGGACACCATCTTTTTGAAGGATATGTAATCTTTGTGATATTTGGGAATCCATCGAGGATGGTTCATTAACATTTTCGTGGCTTATAGAATTGGTCCAAAAAAATCCAAAATATGGTACGTTAAGAAACGTTTCGGCAAAGTCCATCGCATAGTTAAAGATCCTATCGAAGCTTGTCTCGGGGCCGGTGCAATACTTGAGATTAAATCTTATCGTAATAATAAAAATCATCAAATTGTACTAATTGTTTATCATACTTTTTTAATATCATTGATAACAGAGACTATATTATCGATCGAAATAAATATCGTTTAAATTGCATATAGGAAATTGTGTATAGTAATATGTATATTGTGTATAGTATGTATATTGTGTATAGTATATATATCCATCTATAGATAAGAAAAATTACCTGTTCTTCGATTTAAGAAGCTTTTCACTTGCTAACATATAAGGCCGTAGATAATAATCGGTTGGTGGTTGTACGAAACCTACTTTTAGATAGTTAAATGTGTTCAAGGCTGTTTCGTCCTCACCGTATGCCGTGACATATCCTGCATTGCGGAAATTATACCAAAGAAAAGGACAATGATCGAGTTTGTACGCTTCCGACGGTTTACATCTCGAATATGCCTGTTCTTGATTTTGACCGGTTAAAATAGCCATCAAATTAGGAAAAGTATTATCCCCCATTTTGTTATATCCCTTCAAGTTGATCCAACCAGTCTCACGTAGATACTTTTCGGTCTGTGGCATGCTCCTTTGAAAATTCAATCTGCTTACACTGTCGATACCGAGAACTAGAATACTAAGTTTTCTCGAGGGACCATAAGTTACGTTGTTACTCGTACCGTTCTCCAAACGATCATAGACTTTACGTGGATTCAAAATGGCATGAACGTTTTCATAATTAGTTAACGTCTTTCCCTTCTTCGTTTTAGTTTTACAGTTCACCAGGACAATTTCCACGTCGTCTGGTATCGTAGCTTGCGTTTTCAAATTTTCACATTGTTTAACCCTACGTCAAATTGATATCGTATACGAATAAATTAATTGTACAATATATCTACACACCCGATCGAAAATTGATATATAATTCTCTTTACTGAGAATTTAACTGAAACATATATTACTTACGTAATCATCGAATCGAATTTATGCTTTATCGGATTATCAAAGTTCGATCTTATTACCGGGGACCAACAACAAATCATATTTTTATGACCAGCCATGACTTTTGGATCGAGGAGAAGGGTCACTGTATCGTTTGACCCTTTAGATATTCGAGTGTAAAGCTTTTCTTTAAAACAAGCCTCAAACTTTTCTCTTTTAACGAACTTAGCGATGGACGGATCTAGGGCGTCCTTTGATAACATATGACATTTTGGATTCCATACGAGGAAACCGTCCATCGTACCTGCAAATCGTACCCTATTTTTATAACGAAATCATTTTCTTTTCTTTTAGTGTTATCTTTTTTTTCTTTTTCTTTTTAATACAAACAAGAAAGAAGAAGAAATTATTTCCAACATCTTATCAACACAAGATATACGTGTATGGGCTTTATTAAATATCTTTTTACAAGATCCTAGGCTCATTACTTTTGATAAATTATCGTTTTATTATTAGACAAATATTAAAAATAATTTTATGATATATTTTTTTATTACTTTTTATTATACTTAAAAAACACTTTATTATATTTATTTAAGAGAAAGGTATTAAAAAAAAGATCGAAGGTTGATTAGATTCATCTAAAAAAGAAACTCACCGTTGGTATCGTTGTAGTATTTGTAGGACGGATATTGAAAATTCGCATAATCGACGTTTTCTTCGGAAACAAGGTATAACGTAGCAAGTACAAGACACGGAAGAAGGAGTAAAACTATACCAGGTCTACTACAAAAGCACTCCGCGAAGCGTGACCACTTAGCCTTGCACATGATCATATTGTTGTTGTTAAATTTGCGCTTCCCTCGCTGAACAATCAGATGTCCTTCGAATTTGTCTTACACACAAACTTGTTCTTCTTCCAATTGGAAGAAATAACCGGCGGTGATGGTAATGGTGGTGGTGGTGGTGGTGGTGGTGGTGGTGGTGGTGGTGGTGATGGTGATGGTGATGGTACCGGCATTTCCAAACTCTTAAACCTTAATATTCCTCTTTCCCATTGTACCACCTTGTTCTCTTTCTTATCAAATCTCGATTTTTCGCATGTACGTTCTTTATCTTGAATCTCCTCGTATCTTCCATATTTTCTATCTTGTAAGGTCAAATCGATCATTGAACGACCCTCTTCGACGATGATTATCTCTTGATTATTATTTTTAACTCTTCCAAGTTAATGGTGCCAAATGATATTTTATTGCTCGTTCTAGCAATTCATTATTTAAAAAAAAAAAAATAAATAATTTATGATATGGAAGAGAAGAAAACTTTAACGAAACTAAACAATCCGTTATCTTGTTAGGTTTCATCGATATGTCTTAAGAGATCGATATATAAACTAATGAAATATCGAATATAACGTATGAGTAAAATATTTTAGTTACGATAAAACAATTTACTGAAAATAAAAGCTTAATATAAATAATAATAGAAATAGATATATAAGGTGATATAAAAAAATATACTTAAAAATAAACTTTAGTTTGAAATTGAGTTCGTAAGGGCTCAAACGATGAAGGTTAAAACGTTGTCTACTCGTCTTAAAGTGGCCATGCGTTACATTGCAACGCATTGATTGTATAAATGCACGGACGGAACTGTGCAGTCGCTATTGAAATAAGGATGAATGATTCTCCTATCCGATGTTACAAAAGTTATTCACGAAATATCTATTTAATTCATTCATTCATTCATTCATTGGTATGTATGGATTGATAATAATTACTATCCTATACCATTAACGATAAATCGTAATACTCGATAAAAAAATATTATTATGCCTCGTTGCTATTTTATATCTCCTGATAATATAAATAAATAATACGTTTTAGGATATATATGTACCTTTAACATGTACAAACGTTCTTTAGAGTAATTGTCAACTTACCCTACATTCGTTATATTTGATTATACACGAAGAATATATATTCTAAGTAAACGTAGAATATATAAAGGAAAGAGATAGATAAAATGAAGTGTTAGTGAAGTGACATCGATTTCTCCAGATGATCTTATTAATTTCTCAAGTCATCGAGAATCGACTGTCACCGGTATTACTACCACTACCAACACCATCACCATCACCATTACCATCACCACTACCACCACCACCACCACCACCACCGTCAACCACCACCATAAACTCTTTTAAAAGAGGTGAATTAATAACACTCTCATTATACGTTATTTGATATGTTAAAAAATTGATTGGCCATATTCTAAAGCACCTATTATGATCTCTCTAAATATCTATATATGGTGTCCATAAAAAATATATATATATATGTGTAATTAAAAAAGAAAAAAAACAATATAGATAAATAATAAACCCTTTATCGTTTAGCTAAAGTCGGAATATCATTTATGCTTTTAATCGAATAATCCAACGGAGATAAATGTGTGAAAAGGAGGGGAGAAAATATAATTTAAAGAAAAAAAAAAGGCATATGCAGAAAGAGTAATAAAAATGATGTGACAGCGAGTTTGTTAAGGGACGACGGTAGAGAATGAGGAGGAAGAAAGAGGAGGAAGAGGAGGAACGAAAAAACAGCAAGAACAATGATCACAAGATGTAGTTACAACGACCAAGTTCCGTTGTCGACTGGCGGACTAAAATGTGCGCGAGAACGTCGACGTACTCGGTTAGAATCCGACGTAGTCCGTCGTCGTAGTCGACGTTGCTGTTTCGATACTGCGCCGGTCGATACTCGCGAGGATGATGCCGATCCAACACAACCACCCCGTTTTCTTCTTTCCTACCTTCCTCCTTCTGTTTCCAAGCAATAAATATACGATCGTTTTGTTTGTGTAAGATTTTTCCATTATTATTTTGTCTCTCTCTCTCTCTCTCTCTCTCTCTCTCTCTCTCTCTCTTTTTTTCATTTTATTTTATTTTTTTTTAATTTTAATCATCCGTCAACTTCATTTCATTACGATCGTCTCAAGGAGAATAAAATATTACGCTGTCAAGTATGAAATGGAGCAAATTTCCATTCAATTACGTCCATTTCTTGCTCCATTTCATACCTGACAGCCTAATATTTGTGATCATTAAAATCGTTTTATTTAATTTAAGACGTATTGTATATCTTTTCCTTTCTTTTATTTTAATCTCTACTTTCTATTTACGTCCAACCAATTCTTGTTAAAAAAGAAGAAGAAGAAAAAAAAAAAGAGAATAACAAATATTGTGCTTAAAAGATAAAATGAAATATCCTGTTTATCTTATTGTCGTATTTTTGGACTATGCGTTGGTTCCTCTTTTTAATAATGTTTGATAACGCGATTCGTCGTATCTCTTGGAAAAATCTTCTTAGTTTTTTTTTTCCACTTACAAATGAAAATTTTATCCGTGTCAACATATGTCCACGTCTTTTATTTGATATTTTGAAGGAGTAATTTACCGCACCGGATAAATTAATAGATAAGAGTTTTCTTTTGTGGTTTCCTTTTTTTTTTCTTTTATACGTAAGTTAACATTCGTTATCAACGGGTAAAATATTATACACCGGTGGGGTCCGGATATCAATGAACGGCAGATGCAATCGCAAATAACGGTTCATTTTTCTTTTTTTCTTTTTTCTTTTTTAATTGTTATTATTATTATTATTATTATTGAAGTGAAAACTTCTTTAGCCGCGTTAGACGCTTTATGGTAGGGGAAAATCTTATAAGTCGCGTCATCACATTCTATGCGCGCGCAGCGGCCTGTGTACGCACACCAACACATTGCATATACCAGATTGTTTTTTAGAGAAAACAAAAGAAGAAAACAACCATATAACACACATACATACAATCGAGTATATACAATGTGTTGGCGTTTTTAATTGTAATTTTTAATATTACGATCAGTTTGAAAATTCAAAATACAGTTTCAAGTTTTCACTTCTATCAGCAGTCCTCATGACTGCCTCCGTTTTTTTTCTTTTTTATTATTGTTTTCGTTTTATCTCTATCAGAAAAGCACTACTTCCAATAACGATTATTTCATTTCTAGATAAAACGGCCGAGAAGCCACGAGCGTGACGATATAATAATGAAATAATTAATAAACTTAAAACTCATTGTCAGAGATAAATTGGTATTTAAATTATGTTTGATTTCTCCTACGTTTTGTTTATATTTTGTGTTAATTAATAATAAATAAATAATTCGATAAAATAGAATTTGGAAAAAATCACATAACTACGTTTGAAATTACGCGTTAATATTTTTATTATATTTATTATATTTATTATATTAACCGCTTGAACGTTGGCTCGTTTTGTTTTTTGGTTTCTTCTTTTCTTTCCTTTTTGCATCTTTTTTCCTTCCGACATTTACGTTCTCTTAGCTAATGCACATACGCATCTATCATTATTATTATTATTCATCGAATGTATTGACGTAAAATCTTGGAATTTTAAACACACTCGACCGTGAATTTTTACGCAAATTTACGTATGCGAGTGATCTCATTTATGTGAAAACGGTTTTAGTTAAAATTATCTTCGAAGTACTCCATTATACATTTTAAAGATTATCCTTGTCTAACATGATAATATAACATTGTTTAAAAATGGATAAAATATTGAGTTGGTGGAAAAAGAAATGTCGAATTTTTTACCACAATTCAATGGAAAAATCGAACATTTCTTTTTTCCACCAACCCGATATTAAAATGACGTATCTATATTTACTTTCTTATATAAAAATACGTGTTTCGGGATAATTCCACACTTAAAACTTAAAACAATAAATATACATAATATGATTGAGAGAGGGATTCAACAAACGACGAATTTAATTTACCATCGTTTAAAGATTCACGGTGAATAAGTGAAACTCGTTGCTAACTTAAAGGATCTTTGGTTATAGTTCCTCCCTTAACGTCTATTCAACAGATTTCCTAAACCTTTATCGTACATGAAAGGATATAGGATACGTGCGTACGATGAATAATCCCTTACATTATTTCCCATTTTGTTTCTCAGTCTGCCTCTGGTCCGACGGATTCTCCTTGAATGCAACGAGGACGTTTATGTCCATGGAGACGATATCAAATTAGATTGTTCTTGTGCATTCTGAAAACGAGCAATTTTTATCTCTTATCTTATCTTATCCAATAAGTTCGTGATGACGTTTATATTATATTATGTTAAAGCAAATCAAAATATCGACTATATTTGAGTTTACAATTATATTACGGTAGGTTAAAAATAATTAACTATTTTACTATAACAATGTAAAAAAAAAAAAAAAGGAAACAAGAAATAATGTAATTATTACATAAAAAAAAAATAAATAAAAATGAAATACTCACTGCACACGGAACAATGTTGTTCATCTGAACCGTCGCCACATCCGTCACGTCCGCTACATGCAATCGCGTCTGAACGACATCTACCATTGTCACATCTGAAAGGACACGTTCTAGGGCCTATCCTACCACGATAACGTGTCCGACATGCTCCTCTAGGTTCGTCGCTACCATCTCGACAAGATACCACTGCATTGCAAAACTCATATGCCGGTAAACATTGGCCATTGTTACATCTGAACGCACCCTCGGGACATTCTGTGAGATATGTGTTAAACGATTTAATTTAAAAAAGAAAAATTTTCTATCAAAAATAATAATAATAATAATAATAATAATAAAAAGAGAAAAATATATAAATGCCATTCTAATTTTAATTTATATAACTAACTTCGTCGATTGTTGCAATCCTTTTCATCCTCGTTATCCGGACAATCGCGATTTCCATCGCAAAGGCCTGCTCTAGACACGCAAATGCCACTTTTCGAGCATCTGAATGCTTGATTGGGACAACTACCCTTGGAACATTCCTCGTCAGAACCATCGAGACAATCTGCACGACCATCGCAAACGAAGAACCAACTGATGCAATTTCCTGAGCTTCTACATTGGAAGGTACCAGGAGTACAACCACCTCTCTTAGCGCTGCAACTTGAATTAGAAGGGAAATTGCAATCACAGATTCCTTTCATACATCTTGAATATGGATCTGCCATTCGACATTCTAAATCAGATATACAGGGTAGACCCAAACTGACGCCTATCGTAGCTGTTGGTTCGTGACGATCTGTTTTTATCGGAGCTAAAAACAAAAAAAAAAGCAAAATGAAATAACAAAAGGTGTTCAATACTTTGACTGTTACGCCAAAATCACATGTTTCGCGATAGTATTTTATGATGCAAGATTTCATAGAAATTAATCTTTTATTTTGGATGTTTGAAGAAAAATTTTTCATCGTTCAACGGTGAATTTTTTATTTCAAAGTATATTCTAATTAGCGGTAATGCTTTAAATGTGCCAACAATTTAAATAGTTCAAATGCTCCGATCAACAATGACCACACAGTGATGTCACAAGAGAAACCGTGTCAGTCAAAGTGTTAATAGAAACTAAATAATATAATCAATCCCCTTTTAATTACCTGCAGTAGTTGAAACTATCATCATTTGCGCGTGTTCCGTAGACTCGGCATCTATGACAACAGCGTCATCGTCATCGGCAACCTCGGTGTAACCCGGTCGGTGTGATGGTTTACCAGTTACAAAACTTGGCCTTGTCACTAAATTAACAGGTATTAATTGGTTATTCGTTGTAGTCGACAAAAGTATTGATGCATTCTTCAACCAAGATATCTGCACTCCTGGATTGAAACGATCCAAAAAAAGAGAAAGAAAAGAACGATTAGTAACAGCATTACGAAACCGTGTTACAGGAAATGTTTGCTCTCCTTAAGGGGATTTCATTAAGGTCATGCCTTCGAAACATCGCGATCGAAGTGAAACGTATTCGCCTACTCTTCTCGCGAAAAAAAAAAAAGAAAAAAAGAAAAAAAGAAAAAAAGAAAAAAAGAAAAAAAAGGAAAAACTCAGAAAGGAAAAGCGATTGTTTCAGATTCGCTAATGGCCTCCGTTAATTAAACACGCTAATGGACGTTTGCCTCGTTAAATCTAATCAAGTACTTAAAAGTATACACGCATTGAGAATTAATCGATCACAAAACCCTTTTCCCAAAATTAATGGAACTTTGAAATTGACACGTAATATCGAAATTGAATATTACCTATTACCATTAGTTTTTAATACTTAATATAGAAATAGGGGGGTATATATACGGGTTATATACAGAATACTTTTAAATCATCCCTACCTGTGCTATCCTGATCATCGATATTATCTGGCTTAGAAGTTGGTATTAAAAAATCCGTATTATTTTCCTTGGTTTCCATGTTATCATCGGTTTGAGAATGAATTTCTTGATTCAAAGATAAAGATGGTCTGACAAGATTATCTGGACTGCAAATGTCACCTTCACGACGCATCGGTGCTGTACATTGACAACGTCCGAATAAATCCGGAATAAGAAAATCGCAATGAGTATTTGGATCCCATAATCGGCAATGTGCGTGTTCGTAACACACTTCTCCCAATTTCGCGGCTGTGAAAAGAACGAAATCTTACTCTTCATGCATCCGTTTTCATTTGCGATATTTTTCATGGAGATTAAAAAAAGAGAAGAAGAAAAAAAAAGGAAAAAAGGAAAAAAGGAAAAAAGGGAAAAAGGAAAAAAACGAACTCGATTAAAACCTTCCAATCTCGAGCGTTCCACCAACCGTCGATCTTTCAAATTATACACGCTCGAATTATGTGTGCCGTTAACCAACGGTATAGACAACGAAGTATGCCGGCTTAACATCGTGGAAGATTTATTTTAATCTCGTGCATCTGTTGCTTCAGAAGTTTTTCGTTAAAGAATAATACAGAAAAGAGCAAGAAAGAAAGAAAATCGATAAGTACGAATCTCCGATATGCATAAAGAATGAAAAGAAAAAAAAAGAAAATAGATGGAATGCTCGAAAGGAAGATAATAAAAAGAAAATCTAATAGAAAATTAATCGCTTACGTCCTAGACAGGTGTGTCTTCGAAATTGTAAATAACCTTCGACGCATCTGCATGCTCCCTCGAGGCAACTGCTGTTTGCTACCTTCATCGAGCACTGTTTGTTTACGATACAATCGTTACCCAATAGCGTAGCTGCATAGAAACAAGAACTTGACTGTTATTCATTCGAAAATATTTAATCAAGAAATTCGATGACAATTAGGTTGATGAGTAAAATAAGAAGATGAAGATGAGGAAGAAGGAAGAAGACGAGGATAATGAATAAAATCTGCAGAAGAAGATATCGGAATCGATAGTTTGTTCGATATAATAATGTTGGTTAGGTGGTGGTTGGAGGGGTGCTAGTTTTTTGTTAATTTAATCTTGGCCATCGTATCCACCGACTAATTAGATTCCCTAGGACCTTGTTGAAGGTAGTATACATTACTTTGAATAAGATCCTATCTTGGTACTGTCTCCTTATCGCTATTCTCTTTTAGATTCCCACTTCTTGCCAATGAAAAGAAAAGCATTTTCTAAAGACAGCTGAGAGTAGTAACACAAAAAAGGAAAAAGAATAATTCAGAAGAGACTTTAAGAAACTCACACTCGAGGCAATGGGTTCCATTGTGTTCAGCGAAAAAGGGTTGACACCGACAGTAACCGTAGTGGCAATGGCTGTTGGCTATGGAACTCTCGCAATCTCTGTTCCTGTTGCATTCATTGCCAACCTTCAGCTCCATCGTCAGCATTGGCGAGGATGTCGTCAAATGCTAAAAAAAAAAGAGAAGAAAGAAAAAGGAAGAAGTCAAATAAGGTGAAAAGAATGAAGGAAAGAGAAAAATTGTCTGCTTTTAGGAAAAGCATCGTTATGAGATATGTTTACATTGCTATGTTTGAACAAACAAACGAACTAACTCTCCCGTACTTTATTCTCCAATCAAATATATAAATATTGTATAAAAAATCAACTAACAACTAATCGTGTTGTATATTTCCTTACGAGAGTATAGGGGATTTTCTATAAAGAGTCATTCCGGCGGTTTGGTATACTCTCAAAGGAAGAATGCTAGTATCCATTGAAAATTAAGATCGTTAGTCGAGTTAAATCGATAGATCGATCGATACAACGATAAGGATTATTCCTTATCAAGATAGATCGTAGCAATGTCGTTGAGCTAACTTATAAATTCTTGTCGGAAGGGACTTAACTCGAGGACTTAACTCGACGTATCGAATTCAATATAGAAGGAACGAGGAGGATTGCTGGTCGTTAAGATAAAAGCTTCTTTCGGCAAACCGCCCCCTTCTGTGTGCCAAACAAGGGTGTTACTATATACTGTATTCAATGAGATATAACTAGATAATGAAAATGATAGATAAATGAAAGGATATAATGGGTGGAGTAAAAAGTTCTGATCATTTTTATCGTTAATACAAAGGAAAAAAACGATCAGAAGTTTTTTACTTCACCCGATATATATATATCAGGTGGACCGGAAAGTAATGTCGTTTCTGAATATATCAATATTTGTTTATCATTTATCAACTAATCAGAGTCTACTTCTAAATCTAGCCAAAGAAAAATAAATAACGATATTACTTTCCACCTAATGAATTTACGTAGAGAGATATATAGTTTATATAAAAGAAAAAAAAGCACTGATGTCTCTAACTCAGCAGTTAACGGTCCTGTCTATCCTTGTCTCTTTCTTACTCATCACATACCATCCTAGCGATCTTTTCTCCTTGCGTTCGTTTCCGTTTACAAAGGATTACCCTCAAGCGCGCGCGCATTGTTTGCTGATCGTGGGAATAGCTCGGAATGCGATTAGAAAGAATAGAAAGGGAAGAAAAGTCATAGTTTTGACATTTTCTAGATAGGATTCCCCTCTTAGTTGGTACGTAATAAGGCTATTTTAACTTAAGGTATATTCATCTAGTTAGGGTACACTTACAAACGTAATAAACATATATGCGTTACCATATAGAAATCTACCACATCGCTTAATTATATCTAACGAAGCGAGCTAATTTAGAAAAAAAAAAAAATAAAACAACTCCGCGGAAGAACTACCACCGTCTGGCTACCTTCAACACATCATCATCATCATCATCATCATCATCATCATGATAATCATCGTTGTGATCATGATCATCATCACGCACCATCGTACAACCCTATTCCTTTAACGACGCTTCTCACGCGGAAACTCTCAACTTCTGCTTCCGATATCGCGTACTCACGGAATGCAGCAGCAAAAATGAAAAAAAAAAAAAAGAAAAGGAAGAAGAGTTTAAAAGAGAGCGCGTAGGTAGGCTTAACGCCGAACGGTTTCCCCATTCTCAACTCTCCTTCACTCTCTCGACATTTTATGGCGATCGTTAAATTATGCTTCGGTCAGCTGTAATCATGGACGTTTCAATAGCTTTCGAGGAATGCGCTGTAGGATACTTCTTCGCGACTTTTTCTTGTCCACACACACATATATATATATATTGGTATAAATTCCAATTCACGTTAAAAACGTTTCTCTCCGTTTACATTTAAAAAAGAGAATTTCTCTTTTCTTACAATTATTATCGTCGATATCTCGTAGAATCAGATTTCTCGAGTATACAACGTATACCCCCATTATCAATTTTTATGAATGTAATTAAAAAAAATATAACACTATTTACAATAGAGGGGATGAAGAAAAAAAAATGTAGATTAAGATAAGTTATACTTTTCTTCCCTGTTAAAGAGAGAGAAAGAGAGATAGAGATAGAGATAGAGAGAGAGAGAGAGAGAGAGAGAGAGAGAGAGAGAGAGAGAGAGAGAGAGAGAGAGAGAGAGAGAGAGATATTCTTTCTAAATCATTCAACGAGTTACCGGTACTTAAAGAACTTACATACCCGAAGTCAGTACCGCACAATATTTCCAGACTACGTTATCCTTATAAGCATGGGCTCTCTCTCTCTCTCGTGCGAAATTATATATTCTCATACTTATAAAATTATAATTTCCATCTCGCATTAGCGATGTATGGTGTAGTAGCGTGCAAACTTTATAAGAAATTAGTACCTACGCTTCGAGGAGTCTTAATCTGACGATCGTTCGTCCGTCCATTGTACAGGGTTCGTGTGCGTTCTTAGCGTTAAAAGTAACGTAACAAAACTATCAAAATATCTTAAGATAAAATAATCATTATTATTATTACTATTATTATTATTACTATTATTATTATCACTATTATTATTATTATTACTACTCCTATTATTAAAGAACGGGATAAAGGAGGTGCACGGAACGATAAGAACATTACATCGTAATTTAAATACATTAACAACCGTTTGCTACCATAATAAAGCATAGAAAAATCACGGGACACCGTTAACCCGTTAAAAAAAAATATATATTATATATATTCATACATTTTCGTACGATGTAGTATCAAATTGACGAAAGTAGAACGATATTGTACGACGACAAATCTCACTTACTATAATCGAGTAGGTATAGAAAAGTTTCTACAGGTTATTGGTCGCCAAGGGGTCGGTCGGTCTGTCTTCTTAATGTTTAATTCAATTCGATTACGCTTTTCCACGAACCTATAGATTGATATAATACGTAAAAGACAGACGACTGACGTCAATGTAAACGTATGACCGTTGATATAAAAGTATTCAATAGAATCGATTAACGATTCCTTTTCCTGTCATAATCACTGTTATTCCATCAGAGTCCTTAGTTATTAGAATTCAAAGTGCGATCATGCGAGCGTAACTCGATTCCATTTCCTGTCGCGAACGAAAAAATGTTCGGGGACAACGCACGGTGACCCCTTGCCCTCTGCCCCTTTCCTACCACCCGACACTCCCCTTCTTTTCAACGCTCTCTTCGTGCTCAAAATATGGTGATACCTTGTCATAAGTCGACAATTGTTAGAAACGATTAGACGGTAATAATAATAATAATAGTAAAAGTAGAAGAAGAAGAAGAAGAAGAAGAAGAAGAAGAAGAAGAAGAAGAAGAAGAAGAAGAACGAACGAACGAACGAACGAACGAACGAACGAACGAACGAACGAATGAAAAGAAAAATGCAGAAAGGAAATATGCTTTGAAGCTATAAAAAGAAAGAATTGAAAAATTTAATGATCTATGGGACCGACAGTGCATTCCTTTTTAAAGTTATTTGCATATTCAATGACAAATGATGCCTTTGCGTGCGGGAACTACAACGGTAGACGTCTAGTGAGAGAATTATTATAATTCTATGTGCGAGCAAGGGGACCCCAACCGTTTTTCTTTACGGGGAAGTTGCGTGTACATATTCGATGAAGCGTCGATGAAACGTTAGAAAATTGACTACCACCATCACCTTCTCCTCCTATTCTCTCCCTCCTCCTCCTCCTCCTCGTTAAAATATTTCACACGCGATACGTGTCTATAAATAATGACAATGTATGTATATTTCTTTAATTTATCTATAAGAATGGATGCACGTTTAATATTCCGTGTGTTCTAAATAAATATGCAAACACGTCCACATACACACACACACATATATATATATATATTATATATGTATTCGAATATTATATATGTATCGAAAATATCAAATTAATAATTACCTTGGGACAAGTAGAATTGTGCATTAACAAATACTCAACGATATATCGTTTTTCGATATTATAAAAGGGTTAAATTTTCTGTAATCGATACGACGTTAACAATATCAATTAGAAAAAAGGAATAATTAAAATAACAAATACGCATCGATATATTATATTTTGATATTATAAAAGGGTTAAATTTTCTGTGATCGTTACGACGTTAACAATATTATTTAGAAAAAAAATATATATTTATTAACTCACCAAGTTAATAATAACGATGCATGCTAGTAGTATCGTAGAACAATATTTAAACATTGTCACTGCCTGATTTTGTTACTTGATCAGATAAAAAAAAATAAATCAAATGAAATTACTTATGAAAACGATTTCACCCGGCGAATATAAGTTTTCTACGATGTCCAATTTTCACGATACGCACAGGAAGAGGGCGGAAGGGATGGGATGGTTGTAGAAATGCACACTGTTTATGCACACTGTTTATTCACACTGTTTACGCACGCCTGTTGAGATGACTGAAGACGGACTGAAGACAAACTGAACGGGGCTCTCCCTGAATGCGCTTTTGGCCTCAAGCAGAAGTATCTCCGATAGAAAAGCAAGCAACGGGCACTCTGGGGGCCCCGTTCAACTCCCACTTCTTTTTGTTCTTCTTCTCCCACTTCTTTTTGTTCTTCTTCTCCCACTTCTTCTTCTTCTTCTTCTTCTACTACTACTTCCTTCTTCTTCTTCTTCTTCTTCTTTTTCTCCTTCTTCCGACTCTGTACTCTCCCCTTCCTCGTATTTCTTCTTTCTTCGGCTTGGTGCCGTTCTTTCAGTATTCTGAAGTGACGGATCGTTGATCGTCCATCGTCCGATACTTTATTACAGCTATCGACGTTTCTCTACCCATTGCAAAGGAATACTATGTACTGTTCGATGAATGAATAACATAAATAAATATCTCCTTGGTGGACTCGTTTTAAATGTTCAACTTTTCCAGAATTATCACGGATAAACGCTTCTCTAACGGTAACATAACGAAGAGTTTCATAATATTTTTATATACATTTACGTACACCTATTTATATATATATATATATATATATATATGTTTACCTTTAACCAGAAACTAGCACAACGAGTTACAAGATATTTTTTTTCTTCATTCGAGATTGCATCAATTCAACAAACGCACAAAAACAGGGTACATTACTTTATAAACAAAGAAATATTTCACGGAAAACCGGTCCTTTTTCTTTTCTTTTATCATTTTTTACTGTAAGATTGTATTTAATGAATTGTTGAAATATTTACATAATTCTTACCACTTCTCTCTTTCTTTTTTTCTTTTCTTGACACTTCGTATATTAAAAAAAGGTGTACAAGAACTTAAAAATGTCAGATCAAATCGGATAAAGAATTTTTTGTTCAAGATCATGTAGGATCACGAAAATACCAACTGTTTTTAAGAATTTCAAGAATTCAAAATAACTTTTCGGGACTCTTTCGATATAAAACGTATTTTTCGACCACGTTAATATAACGTTTTTAAACATTATATCTAATCTTTTACACAATTTCATTATTTTATCCAATGAGATCCCGAAAATGTTTTAAAAATAAAACCTCGATACTAAGAATGATGCATTTTCAAGAAAATTATTCTCGAGATGTTGCTACCGAAAACAGAAATCGTTACGACATATTAATAAACTTTCCAGATTCAAATGAGTCGTTTATTCGACGATCTATCATATATTCTTAAAAATAAAAATAGAAAAAAGAAAGAAAAATGTAAGGAATCGCTAAGGTCGAATAATCTTTCTTAAGATACATGGAAACTCAAGTATTGAGAAAGCTGGGATAATGGTTACGCTAGAATAATTCAATGATCATTTAAAAAATAGTTTTAGTCTCTTTATCTTTGCGGTTCATCTACACCGTTCGATTTACGTGGATGAAATCGGATACACGCCGTTACGTTTCATCGAATAAAACGTTGTTCCCGCATATTGTTCCACACAACCAACAACGACAACGACAACGACAACGATAACGACGAAAACTACCAAAGGAAAAAAGAATGAAAGAAAGAAAGAAAAAGAAGAATAAGTAACTAATACTTTGCGGTTAGATGACTTTACGAGCCATGACTTTCCACGCTCTCTTACATTTAATGCATTGATATTGGCTCTTCTCTATTCGAACATGCGTAACGACTAACAACGATGGCTAATGTCTAACAAATGCAAATAAATATCAATGTTTTACGAGAAAGTTCAAAAAGTTTTAAAAGTTTTCTTTTCAACCTTTTACTTTTTATTTTTTCTTTTACTCTAAGAATACATTCCCTTTGAACTTTCGCATATAGCTAAGCCTATTATTTTGCTTGGTTATTGTTTTCCATTTTCATTCCCTGTAGACTGTAAAAAAAATTAAAACTCTCTATTTTTAACAATACTCTTTTTTAACGCATAACCATCGTTATTTTCTGTCGATCTATGAAAAAGTAAATGATTTAGGATAAAAGTATATCAGCCACAACTTTATATCAGCAACAAGTTTGCGTCAGCCACAACTTTGGGGATTCCACAACTTTAGGGATACTCATAAAAAACTCCTTCTCAAGGACTCCAATATAAAAGATCCATTTAAAAAACCTCAGAATAATTATGGCCAAAACAGAGAAAAGACCAATTACAAAATGACGAAATGACAACGAAGGGTGCAACCGAGTACAATTTCAATATACATAAAATAACTTGAAATAATACAAAATAGAAAAAAAAAGATTATTACATTACATCGTATAAGAAGAATGCTCCGGGGTCCATGATACCTGTGAACATACAAAATTCAATGGAACTTAACAAAATTTCTGTTTCAAGTGGTATCCCTCGGTAGGACTAATCCACTGACTCTAATCTCTATTACGAGAAAACTACAGCTCCACGTACGGTCTACTCTACTAAAAGCGAACTTGGAGCACTTATGCCTTGCGTTCGGCTAACAAAAAGATTCACGAGCAAAACTATACGTGTTGCTTCCTTTCCTATATTAAATGCATATCCAATGCATATCAAATCGCGATTTAAAAAGGAAAAAAAAATATCGTACGTTCTTTTACAAAATTAAGTAAACCTACATGAATGTGCACGCTATTCATGTAAATATACTTTATACAAAGCAAGAAAATATTTAAAAATTATTCTTATAAACATTATAAAAGTAATTAGTTTCTATAGACAAGATAAGATTGACGACTAATAGGAATAAATATATGATTTTAATTACGAAATGAAAAGAAACTAATTACAATTATAATGTTTATGGTAAGCGGTCTTTGCTACATTTTACTTGCCATGGAATGTATAGCATATAGAATATGATAAACATTATATGGAAAGTAAAACACCAGGGCCCAGGTCTAACCACGAGGAGGTAACTGCTTCCGAAGACCCAAGAAAGAAGTCAAAATCTTTAAAATTTTGAATTACGTTAGAAAGAATGTAATGTTTAAATCAAAGTATACGTGTTAGAACATTCTTAAATATAAGAACAGTGTATTAGAGTAGTAAACATATGCTAAATAATTGTTAAATTATTATAGAATATAAGTATTATAATTGAAATGTAGTAAGTATAAGTTCTGAGTACCTTCCTCCTCGAAATCCACTGTTAGACTGGTTTGAAATAAGCTATTAAAGTTTTTTTTTCCGAAAGCTGTTTACATGTTTATCGGAGGGGATTAATTCTATTCATTTCGAATATTATTCTCGTTATACTTACACTACTTCTAATAAATCTTATTCTATACGCATGTGCGTGCCTACACGTCTGAATCTAACAGAATATTCATCGGAATAGAATGAAAGTTATAAAGACATTTTATAATTACTATTTAGAGCTATTAACGTCAATCAGATCGTAGCATTTACATATAAACATATAAAATAAAAAGATATTAAAATTATTTTATATTCTGAATAACGTTAGAAAGATTTTAATGTTTAAAGCAATGTATAGGTGTTAGAACAATCTTAGATATAAGAACAGTGCATTAGAGTAGTAGACCTATGCTAAATAATTGTTAAATTATTATAGAATAAAAGTATTACAATTGAAATGTAATAAGTATAAGTTCTGCGTACCTTCCTCCTCGAAGTCAACTGTTAGTCTGGTTTGAAATAAGCTATTAAAGTTTTTTTTTTCGAAAGCTGTTTACATGTTTATCGGAGGGGATTAATTCTATTCATTTCGAATATTATTCTCGTTATACTTACACCACTTCTAATAAATCTTATTCTATACGCATGTGCGTGCCTACACGTCTGAATCTAACAGAATATTAATCCGAAATAAATGGAAGTAATTAATACATTTTGTAATTAATAATATGGCCCAGTAACGACATCCCGTTCGTAGCATTTATCTAAATACATATTAAATAAAAAGGTATCGAAATTATTTTATATTTTGAATTACGTTAGAAAGAATTTAATGATTAAACTAATCTATACGTGTTAGAATATTCTTAAATATAAGAAGGGTGCATTAGAGTAGTAGACATAAGCGAAATAAAAGTTAAATTATTATAGGAAATTAGTATTATAATTTAAATGTAATAAGTATGTAAACGTTTTAGCTTTGTCCAGTCTAGTGTTCATTTCTGAAGAGGAAATGAAAGTTTGTATGCGATAGCGCCTGTGCAATAGTGTGAGTATGTACGGATGTTTTCTTATGATATCGATATCTTAAGATAAAAGTTTAAAGAACATACGCGGTATGCGTAGCGTTTGAGAGAAGCCGATTCTCCTTTGTTGGATGAATATAATATAAAGATAGACGATCAGTATGGGGGGAGGGTAGTTGTTAAACGTGTCAATCAAACAGAAGATATATCTGAAAGAAGTAAAAGGTACGAAAGCATTTTTTATATACATTTTGGCTCAGTAACGACATCCAGTTTATATTAATTATCTAAAAACATATAAAATAAAAAGATATCGAAATTATCTTATATTCTGAATAACGTTAGAAAGATTTTAATGTTTAAAGCAATGTATAGGTGTTAGAACAATCTCAGATATAAGAACAGTGCATTAGAGTAGTAGACCTATGCTAAATAATTGTTAAATTATTATAGAATAAAAGTATTATAATTGAAATGTAATAAGTATAAGTTCTGCGTACCTGCCTCCACGAAGTCCACTGTTAGACTGGTTTGAAATAAGCTATTAAAGTTTTTTCTCCGAAAGCTGTTTACATGTTTATCGGAGGGGATTAATTCTATTCATTTCGAATATTATTCTCGTTATACTTACACTACTTCTAAGAAATTTTATTCTATATGCATGTGCGTGCCTACACGTCTTATTCTAACAGAAGATTTATCTGAGAAGAATGAAAGTTATCAAGGCAATTTTTAGTTAATTCTTTAGTCTAGTAACGACATCCCGATCGTAGAATTTATCTAAAATCATATTGAATAAAAAGGTATCGAAATTATTTTATATTTTGAATTACGTTAGAAAGAATGTAATGTTTAAATCAAAGTATACGTGTTAGAACATTCTTAAATATAAGAACAGTGTAATAGAGTAGTAGACCTATGCTAAATAATTGTTAAATTATTATAGAATAAAAGTATTACAATTGAAATGTAATAAGTATAAGTTATGCGTACCTTCCTCCTTGAAATCCACTGTTAGACTGGTTTGAAATAAGCTATTAAAGTTTTTTTTTCGAAAGTTGTTTACATGTTTATCGGAGGGGAATTAATTCTATTATTTCGAATATTATTCTCGTTATACTTACACCACTACTAAGAAATCTTATTCTATACGCATGGGCGTGCCTACACATGTAAATCTAACAGAATACTTATCTGAAAGGGAAGAAA